>JAWLRI010000038.1:223416-235222 GCA_034781795.1 Crypturellus tataupa | reverse complement strand
CCGCGCTGCAGCCGCCGCAGCCTCCGCGCGAGCAGCCGCTGCCGCCCGCGCCCATGGCCCTGCCTCACATCAAGCCTCCGCCGACCACCCCCATCCCGCAGCTGCCCGCCGCTGCGCCCCACAAGCACCCGCCGCACCTCTCGGGCCCGTCGCCGTTCTCCATGAACTCCAACCTGCCGCCGCCGCCCGCGCTCAAGCCCCTGAGCTCGCTCTCCACCCACCACCCTCCGTCCGCGCACCCTCCTCCGCTGCAGCTCATGCCGCAGAGCCAGCCCCTGCAGTCGTCCCCGGCGCAGCCGCCCGTGCTCACGCAGAGCCAGAGCCTCCCCGCGGCCGGGGGACACCCCGCGGGCGGCCTCCCCGCCGTGGCCTCGCAGCCCCCCTTCGCCCAGCACGCCTTCGTGCCCGGGGGGCCCCCGGCCATCACGCCGCCCTCCTGCCCCGCCACCTCCACGCCGCCCGCCGTGCCGGGCATCCCGCTGCAGACCTCCATGTCCACGGCCGCCGCCGCGAGCGGGAGCGTGCCCGTCGTCACGTCCTGCGCGCTGCCGCCCATTCAAATCAAAGAAGAAGTCCCAGACGATGCCGAGGAGCCGGAGAGCCCTCCTCCTCCGCCCAGGAGCCCCTCGCCAGAACCCACCGTGGTGGATACCCCGAGCCACGCCAGCCAGTCGGCCAGGTAGGGAGGTTGGCGACGCTGCCGAAATGCGCTGCCTTCCGACAGGCTCCCCACAGCCCGCACCTTTGTCACTCACACAGCAGTGTTCGGGGATCGCAGATCTTGAGCTGGAAATGAGCTCCACAGCCAGATTTGCTTTCCTTTTTGGCAAGGAAAAACGGCATTACGGGCCGCCTCTGCCGTGGTAGAGATGTGATGAGCTGTAGTCCTCTGTAATCCTGTTCCTTTCCACCTTTCACCTTCCTCAGACATCCGTGGTAGACAAGATGCTGTAGCAGGGCCCACTACTTAGTTTGCAGTAAAACCCCTAAGTTGGATGAATGGACATTTCCATGCTGGTTTTCTTCTGCTCTCCTACTTGTTCTTGAGATTGCTGATTGCTTCGTACTGGGAATCAGCTCAAGTGGTGCTTGATTACACTGAGCAAGTGTTTTAAATGCAAGTGAGAAATGTGGGAGTTGAGTGTATTTTCCCCGTGCACCTTTGCTCTGTTTTACCCAGTAGTTTCAGGTGCTGCAGGTCGTGCTTCCAAGAGAAGGAATGTGCTCTGTCTGCAGAGTTACACGGTGCAGTTAGTTTTTCTCTTGGCTTTCAGGGAAGCAGACTGTGTTGTAACTGTGGAGCGATATTTAATTTTCCTTGGCCATAAAGCTCTTAAATCCCAGAGTGTCCATCCCAGCGGCTGAACTCGTTTTGTTCCTCCCAGGTTCTACAAGCACCTAGACCGTGGCTACAACTCGTGCTCGAGAGCGGACTTGTACTTCATGCCTCTAGCAGGATCAAAACTGGCCAAGAAGCGAGAAGAGGCCATTGAGAAGGCCAAAAGAGAGGCAGAGCAGAAAGCCAGAGAAGAGAGGGAAAGAGAGAAAGAAAAAGAGAAGGAAAGAGAGAGAGAACGGGAACGGGAACGAGAAGCAGAACGAGCTGCGGTAAGTTTATTTGTAACCAAGAGCTGGAAAATGGCAGGATCTAAACTGGATGGTGACTGCAGGATGCAGATAGCCAGAAGTACCTTAACTTTTACAGCCAGGTCAAGGTGGGAGCCTCGTGTTGTAAGTGGAAGCAGCAGGCTATGAGTGTCTGCTGGCCAGACTGCCACTTTGTCCCCGTTAAAGTAAATGGAGAGTTTCTCCTCCCAGGTTGTTCCTGATGTGGGGGAAGCTGGGGATAAGCAGGCCAAGTGTTTACATTTACTTGGAGTAGACGTTTTGAGGTGAAAAATGCTCCCGAAGTGCAGAGAGCGAATTCCCCTGGGTATCTTCTGCTGCCTTTGAAGCTCAAGCACAAGAATACTCTGCTGAAAAAGGAAGCCAAAGGCTTTCTAAATTGAAAGTAAACTTGACTAAAGGTACATGATTCATTTTTGTAGGGAGACACAAACTTCAGCCTTGAAGTAAAAAGCCAGTGTAACTAATTTTCTTTTCTGTGTCTTACTTGAAAAGGAGTGATTCCTTTCTGGCCCCCAGAGTTAACATCACTTATACTGAGGTACTAGAGTCTCCTTCCACGGGGCATTTCAGAGATCTGAATCACAGTCAGTCTCTCTACAGGGCCATAGAGACGATGATATAGACCTGTTCACTAGGGATAGGTCGTTTATGAGGATTTGGCTTTATTTGGGGGATACTGGGCAATTACTAGGAGGCAGTTACTGCAGTCAAGTAGTCCAAGTGAGCATGCAAAGGGGAGGAAGAGCATTTTGCAAACAAGAGGATAGTCTGTAGCAACGTGTTCCAGCTAGCCGTGCCCCGTGTGAGGATGCAGCTGATAGAGCAGTCAGTGCAGTTTTGAGGCTGCTGCTAAAACGCAGTAATTTTCTACCCTGTGGGGTTTGGTTTTTGCCCCGAGCACAGTGGAGCACCCAGTTACAGGAGTTGTGAGGCTCGACAAACTGAGCTTAGCCCCGTTTGCAGCTTGAAGCACAGAAGAGGGGAGAGCTCACCTGCTGCCTGCTGTGTGTTTAAGCTAAACGTGCTGAACTGAAGGTCTTTTTCCCTGTTCTGTGCAGCAGAAGGTATCCAGCTCCTCCCACGAGGGCCGTCTCGGAGAGTCCCAGCTCAGCGGGCCGGCGCACATGAGACCTTCGTTCGAACCTCCACCCACGACCATTGCTGCTGTGCCACCATATATCGGTCCAGACACACCTGCTTTACGGACACTCAGCGAATACGCACGTCCTCATGTCATGTCACCCACAAACCGGAATCATCCCTTCTTCGTCCCCCTGAACCCCACCGATCCGCTCCTGGCCTACCACATGCCTGGCCTCTACAACGTGGACCCCACCATCCGGGAGCGGGAGCTCCGAGAGCGGGAGATCCGGGAGCGAGAAATCCGGGAAAGGGAGTTGAGAGAGAGGATGAAACCCGGCTTTGAGGTGAAGCCTCCGGAACTAGACGCACTGCACCCGGCTACGAACCCCATGGAGCATTTTGCCCGGCACGGGGCACTGACTATTCCCCCAACGGCAGGACCTCACCCGTTTGCTTCCTTCCACCCGGGTTTGAACCCCCTCGAAAGAGAGAGACTTGCACTGGCAGGCCCCCAGTTACGGCCTGAAATGAGCTACCCGGACAGACTGGCAGCGGAGAGGATACACGCGGAGCGGATGGCGTCGCTCACCAACGACCCCTTGGCCCGGCTGCAGATGTTCAACGTCACGCCTCACCACCACCAGCATTCACACATCCATTCACACTTACACCTACACCAGCAGGATCCTCTACATCAAGGTGAGCTGGGGGCATTGCCGGGGATTGCGCACGAACCCTTGGCAGGAGTCTGCTCCAAACCGGGCTCATCCTGGTGCGATGAGCAGCAAAATCTCCAGCTTTTTGCACGTAACACTGGTATTGAACGAGGTTGTAACACCCAAGTTAGCCCCAATATGTCAGAGCACGGCTATGTAACAAACTAATTACAAAATTGACCGTGTTTGAGTTATTGTGGGCATACGATTCTCTTGCTCACAGCACTGCTGGGCCACAACCAAAACAGCAGCTCTGTTGCATTTGTGGATTAAGTAGCATTTCTGCTTAATCTACTATGTACTCCACACCATAGTAAATGATCCTGTTTTGTTCTGTGGCAGAGTTGTGTTCCTGCTCAGGACCAGTTTAGTGAAACCAATACCATTCTGCATGCTTAGGCCTTATCCGAAATATTCTCGTTGCTGTTTTAAATCTGGAACAGCTCGGTTAGTGGCAGCAGCAGCACAAAGTGTGGGTAAATGCAGGTGTTTGTCATGCACCTCTGCTCCTGCCTGCTTTTCTACTTAAGAATCATTTCACACACTGTTCACCCTGCTGAAGTTTTGGAACAATAGGAAGCTGGAGAGAGGTGGTGATGGTGAGTTGAGAGGTGGAGGAGTACTCAAAATCATTTCTGAAATCATTTCTGAAATGCCAGCTGAGAAGACAGCCCCTTGTCAGACACTTTCCTGCTTTTGCTGGGATTTTGCACATCAGCTGCTCAAAGTCCCAGTGTTCAGGAAGGAATTTCACATCCTCTCCATTGGTAGGAGCTGTGGTATTGTCCCTCTTCCCTGCCTTGAGCTGCCCCGCAGTGGCATCTGTTGGGTTTCATTGATCGTATTAGTGACCTGGAGCAGGAAGAGCAGGTTCACGTGGCCTTCTCTGCCGCCTGCTGTTCCTGTTCCTGGGAATTGCTGCCCATCCAAAGGTGCCGGTTCTGCACCCAAACAGAGCAAAACATCTCTGCACTTGGAGAAAATGGGAAGCTGCAAGAGCGATCCAGGGGTGGGAGCTGCAAACAGTTATTTTGGGAAGATGCAGAACAACAGCGCAGCAGGAAGATAAATGAGAGTGCAGTAATTTTTGCTGGGACTGTACATTATAGATACAAAAGGCTGTTTTTTGCTGCTGGAGTCCTACAGTGCCACGTTGCACCTGGTGTACAGGTGCAGACTCCACTGAGCAAAGGGACCCCACTGGGAGAATGTCTGTCACTTGTCTTACCAGAACCTAAGTTCTGGGAAGTTTATGGGTTGACAGCTTTTTAGTTACATTTTTTGATTCACGTGATACCTGCAATTTCTTTTTCCGGGTATATTTAATATTCTCAGAAGTGAATTGGTGCCTTGTTCACTTCTAAAGCAAGCTACGGAGTTACTCCTCCGAGCAGATCCTGAATCTGGAAGGTGGGAACTGGAACTAACTGAAGTTTTCACATTTTCTGGTAGCGGACAGGGGAGAACATAACAAACCAGGCACCGGCTGCAATAGCAGCCAAGTCAGGAGAAGAAAACTGTCCAGATACATGAACTGAGGCTGCTGGTGCTGTTCGTGCAAGCAAATACAGCTTGCTTCACCTTGTAACGTGCTCTAAACATGAGTGAGGTGCCTTGATTGTGAATGGATCAGATCTTGGGACTCTCAGAAACCCAACTGGAACAGTCCTGTTCAGAGCCATAAACTTGAGGCCACTTGTAAAAGCCAGGAACAGGAGGTTCCTAAGAGAGCAAGGAGGAATGACACTGCATCAAGGGACCTTGGAAGGAGAGGTCACCTTAAACACAAAAGCAGTGTAATGCTTGCCAAGAACCTGAGCACCATGAACAATGTAATTATGGTCATTAATTAAAAGGTGTACGGGGAGAGATCTTGCAAGAACAATCCTGTGCAGCAAGAGTTTCTTCTGAGTCTTCCCAGTTTGCTTGTGTCAGGCTGAGTGGGGCTGATTAAGAAGCACTGCTGCCCTGTGCCTGGGGTTGGAAGAAAGAGCTGAAAAGGGAAGCGAGGGGGAGTTTGGTGTTTCCTGTCACTTGATGGATTTCTTTTTCTTGAAACGAAAAGCCCTGGGTTGTCACTTGAACAATCCAGACTGTTCAGCGCGCAGACGTCGCGTTAAACACTTGAAGATGGAAAAGTGGGTTTCAAATTGCATGGAGCTAAGCTCCTGGTAATTACACGCCAATTAGGCCAAATGCTGATCCAGCTCAAGTGGTACCAGGGCTCTTGCTCTCCCCATAGCCGTGTGTCCCCAGGCAGTTCATTGCTTCTTTTTTTCCCTTGTTTTGAAGGTTCAGCAGGCCCTGTTCATCCGCTGGTGGATCCGTTAGCAGCTGGGCCCCATTTGGCACGTTTTCCCTACCCACCTGGGACCATCCCCAACCCATTGCTAGGGCAGCCACCTCACGAGCATGAAATGCTCCGGCATCCAGTCTTTGGTGAGTCTTTGGACATTGATCCACTCCTTTTTCCTTCGGGGGCAGAGCATCTTCTGCAAGGGGGGCCTGAAGGTGAGGGATTGAGCTGTAGCTTCACAGTTCTGGTTCTGTCGTGGTTACACTGACTGGTGCACGTTTTGGGGGGTATGGTATGAAACGAAGCACTTTGTGATGATTTGGCTATGTCGCAGGTACCCCTTACCCTCGAGATCTGCCCGGTGCCATTCCACCTCCCATGTCGGCAGCGCACCAGCTGCAGGCCATGCACGCGCAGTCCGCGGAGCTGCAGAGACTGGCAATGGAGCAGCAGTGGTTGCACGGGCATCCTCACATGCATGGTGGTCATCTACCAAGTCAGGAAGATTACTACAGGTGAGAGGAGCCACCAAGGCTTCTGGAGACGGTGCTGCAGCTTCCTTCATCTTTTTCCACATTCTCTCCCTTTCTGTTTCTTCTAAATTATTGCCTTTTTTTAACTAAGTCCACATTGCAAGATTACCTCTGATGGGGCTTTGTAGTGGGGCACACACATTAATGATCTCTGCTTCCACATCTCTCATACTTTCTCAAGGAAGATAGATGAGGAAGGTGGGCAAAAGCTTTATGAATGAGAAGCAGGGAGGGATTTATCTGCCAGTGAATCTGAAAAAATGATTAAAGGCAACAGGAGGTTGAAATATGTGGGTAGCACACAGTAACAGCTGGGCAGGCCTGGGAAATCTGTGAGGTTTTTCTCCCCCGGGCGCTATATGGTGCTTATAGCAGAGTGCTGCTCTTCCCGGGCTGCCCTACCTGGCACCTCATTGCCTCTTTGGCCGCGGTCACTGGTGATTTGTCAGCTCAGAAGCAAGAGCCTCCAGTAGTGAGCAAAGGTTAATTCTGCGTGTCGGCACGTGGCGAGGATCTGTAAGACAGCGCACAGTAAATACCCGCCTAGAACTGTCCTGTCTGGTGTCTCACTCCTTGCTTCTGCCTTCAGACCTGTTAGCTGGCTTTGTACCAGGCTCTCCCTGCTGCTGAATGTCACTTGGAGTGTGACTGCAGATAAAGCTGAGTCTTGATGAGCTGGCACTCGTGATCCTGCTCACACGGAAGGAGCTTTCAGCAGAGAAAGGTCATCACCTCCTTCCTGACAGGCGCTGCTGTCGGGGCTATTACAGCCGTTCCCATTTTGTGCTCGGTGATCAGAAGCCCCGTTCCAACCTCTGTCCCCGTCAGGGCAGCCGGGCAAGGTCAGCAGGAAGACAGGCTCTCACTGGGCTGTCCTGACACCTCCTCCATTTGTTAAAATGACTTTTCTTTCTCTTTCAGTCGACTGAAGAAAGAAGGCGACAAACAGTTGTAATAAATTATTTATTTGTAACGCTGGCTGTGGAAACCCCGGTCCTTGGGAAGGAATGGAACATTTTTTGCATACAATAAGAGCTACAAAAGGAAAAGAATATCTTATAAAGATTTCTTTATATATTTAAAACAGAAACAACCACCCAACAAGTAGAGACTTAACAGCATAGTGTTCATTTGTAGAGAAGATTTCTCAAGACTGGTGTGGGTCTCCCTGCATGACAACGTATTCAGAAGCTTATTTGAAAGTACAGGACTGTGTGGAATATTCGGAGAACTTCCTGCAATCTTGTTTTTTTTTATTATTATTATTATTATTATTACCTTGTTTCAAGTAGGTGCTAGAACCAGGTTCACAATACAAGTCACTGTGCGTGAAGGGACACTCAATGCATCTATAGCTATTTAAAAAAAAAAAAGCAAGGATTGCAAGTAGGTGACATAACAAGCTCTGAATCCAAGTGCTATAATAATAAAAATCTACTTTTATTTTAATACATTCTAGGAAAACTTCATAATTTTAAAGAAAGCTCAGTTCTGCAGCATGGCTTTTTAAGTCTGTAAATAACTTTTTGGGTAGAGGGGAGAAACAAAACAAAATTCCAGAAACATTTATCTTGATTTTCAGTTACATCAATTGTGAATTCCTACCTGGTGTTGACAAAATACAGAGTTGATTTTTTAATAAAAAAAAATATATATAATAATCCCTTTAATTAAAGGGAATAATGGGTGTCAATAATTTCAAATGGGTAAAAGCTTGAAATTTGGTTTGGTATCAACAAAAAGCATTAAAGGGAGTTGCAGGGATAATGTTGCAAATGACTGTTTCTGTTCTTTGTTTTTGGTTTTATTTTGTTTTCTCTTGTTTGTTTTGTTTTTTGTAGTGTTACATCTCTCTGTTCTCCAGGTGATTTTTGTTGACTTGGGTTTCTCAGCAGTACAGGTATCCTTAGGACTCGCTTACCATTTTGATGCCTACTTTAAGGGTTAATCTTCAATGTGACTCTAATATACTTCTTTCCATTACCTTTTGAGACTGAATTTAACTATATTGGCTTTAGACTGTCCCTTATGGAATCGGTAAATATCAGCAAAAGTGCAAAGACAAAATCTTCTAAAAGACTTCTGAAAAACGTTCCATGGCTCAAACTAGTACAGCCAAAATTCTGTATACATGTGCATATTTTTGAAGAATTTGCTCTTCCTGGCCTTTTCTGTTCGATACATTTTTACTGAAAGTGGACTACGCAACTGGTTTAGTTTCACAGTTGCTTTGCAAAGACAGGTCTCTATTTCTCTTTGGCTTTTTCACTTCCATTTCACACAAGCAAAAGCTTTTTAGCTGCTGCTGCCGCAGTTCCGGATCTCGGGAACTGAACTGCTTTGAGATGAATCAGATACATGGACGGAAACGTTTCCTGATCCCCAAAACGATGGGCCCGTGCGGAACAGCTCGTGTTGGCTCTGCTCCCATGCGGATGGTAGAAGGAGAGGCACACGGACAAGGCAATTGGGCATCCTTTTTGCAGACAGCTCTGCTAACTATCCGGACAGATTTTTCTTATTGTTTTGCCATGTTTCTTGCCAGAGCAGAGGGCAATGCAGCCAACAGACGTCTGAATCTGCTGGCCGCGTTACCTCGTAGTGCATAACTTCCTCCCCGTTATCTCCTTTAGCTCTTGAGGGCTCTATCTCTGCTGTTGCAGGCTCTTGAACAGGCTGCTTGTGTCGTAGGACTGTATCGAGCCATAATAAATTTGCAGTTAATCAGTCGCTGCATGGGCAGGACGTCTGCTGCACAGGCCTCACTGCAGGGTCAACCTCTTAACACCAAAAGGTCCCTGTTGGACCATTAATAACCTCACTTTATGAATTGAAAGCTTGTATTTAGGGTATTCCCAGCCCTTTTAACAGTGTCTTCAGAGAGAAGGGCCAGTTTCAGTTGGTTCTGACCTCTTTTTTCTATCGTCCATTGCAGATTTCTCAGCGCTCAGGAACTGCAGTAGCATTTAATCAGTTCCCCCTGCTATGGCTGCCGGTCCCAGCTAGCATTCCAGAGGTTTGGAAACCGTGAGGTCAGCCTCGATGGAGGCCTCAGCCTCTGCAGCGGTCAGGTGAAACAGCAGATAGTTTTCCAGTGAGTAACATCTTCCACGTTTGCTGGACGCATTAATAACCTTGTCCTGCCCAGCAGAGAGAGCACCTCGATTTACTTTAAAGAGATAGTTAACACCTTGCAGTTAAAATCCTCCTCCTCCCCATTTTTGCCATGTAGGATTTGGGGCCTTAAGCCCCTTCTTCTGACCCATCTCTCCTGCTGTTACTTTTTATCTCTAGTTCTTATAAAAAGATAGTAATTCCCTCCCACGGTTTCCTCTTCCCATGTTTTTTTCCAAGTTGCTTTGCAGTCTGTGTTCAGAAGTTACTAGTTGATCCAGTTTTGTTTTCACATGAGCGTTCTGGTTATTTCAATATTGTTTTGTGTTCCCATTCAGCAAAGAAGCACTGAGGTTCTTCCATTTTAGAGCAGTGATAAACTACCACCTTACGGGCAGTGGTTCTTGAAACCATCTTGGTGTTCAACGCACTTGTTAAAACAACCCAGACCTTTCGTTTTTCTTTTAATCTCTCTTTCTTTTTCCTCCGTTTTAAAGATTTATTTTTTACTTTTGCTTTAGTGTTTTTGGAACGTCTCTGTTGTTCTATGTCGTCATGGTTGAGCTTGTTTCACTGCACCGTTAAAGCAGAGTGTACATTCTGACTGCTACATTTATATATATCTTGAAGCTTAATGTATATATGAGTAGTTTGCCATGGGATAACACAGTGTAAACAGAGTAGAAACCCAGAAATTGTGACTTCTGTGTTCTCTCCATTTGAGTATTTTGTAATTTTTTTGAAATATTTGTGGACATAAATAAAACCAAGCTACACTACAGCAGCCAGGTTTTGCCTGCAAGCCAAGTGTGTCTGTTGATTGCTGTTAATGGGGAAAAGAATATTTCCATGTGGGGCAACACAGGGTTCCAGCACCGCGATCCTGTCTGGTTTCGGGCTGTCCTATCTCTTTCTCGGCCTTATTTTTTCCCTTAAAGGTTATTTCAATTTTAATACCCAATACAGAGAACACCAACACGATGTCCAGCTCCAGAATGTATTCTGCTTGCCCGAGGCTCATGCATAGTTTCTGTATTTTTTTTCCATAGTTAAGCAGTCAAATTGAAAAGAACAACCGTGCACGAACGCTGCGGTTGTCATGACTTCGGGGCCTGCTGGTAACCTATTGTTGTCGCTAATCTGTCTGAGCCCAAGCAGTAGTCAAAACAAGATGAGGGATGTGGAGAAGCTCCCGTTGCAGCAGCCGAAGAAGAGCAGAAAAATAAGACTTGAAGAATGGGACAATTCCCAGGATTTCAACATGCTGCACACTGTTATCGCCCCATGATTTAGCTTGTAAGCAGAAGGGTTTGGGAAATAGGGGAAAATCAGGACTGGGCACTCATGAAATATAACATTGGAATTAGAATAAGGGTACACGAGTGCATATCCCAATGCCCGAGGTTTCCCAGGTATCCTGTTTTCCAAGAGCCCTGTCCCTTTCTTCCCATACCCGGCTGAAGGAGCCGGCCAGAGCTGCCTTCCCAGCACGGGTAACTGCAGAGCCAGGCGAGTGGCAATTCGCTGCTGACAGCACAGGAACGCTCCCAAACTGCGTACGGGGATGTCTATCTCCGTCGGAATAGCTCCCCTTCTGCGTTCCCTGCGTTTGCATGAGCAATTTGGGTCTTCCCTGTTTGCAATTCGTGACCACGGGGGTCACAAACCGCAGAAACGCTGCGGTGCCACCGAGGAGGCGAGTGCTGCGCGGAGGGGACGTGTACCCAGGATATGCTCATTCTGCCTTGTGTTTTCGTAAAGGTTTTTACAGAAATGGGGAGATATCGCGGCTCCAGTCGCGCCGGTTGATGCTGTGAGCGCGGGGAGCCGAGGGCCCTCGTGTTTCGGTGCATTTGGGGGAGACGCGGCGACATTTGTGACAAATCGCAGGGGACTTCGGAGCCGCCTGTTCCACGCGCTGCTCTGTTTATACCCCGTGGCATTTTGAAAGGGAAGGTCAGCTCTGCCTGCTGGAAACAGCCTCTCAAAGCGCGTTTTTGGAGGCTGGCGTGCACATTCGCCACAGAGTTTATTTTGACACCTCTATTATTTTTTCTTTTTATATTTCCCTTTAATCCCTTGTACTTAAACTCCAAAGGGGCTCAGGCCGCCTTCCCTCGCTGAGTTTCCAGAGGGAAAAAGCGGGATTTTAGAGGGATGAGGCGGAGAGGGGGGTTGTTCCTGTGCCCGTTGGCCCCGTGTTCCCAAGCGGCGGCAGCGCGAGGGGATGCGGCCGCGGCGGCCGCGCGCCGTCCAGCCTGGCGCCGGCGGCAGGAGGAGCGGGATCCGGAGCATCCCGAGCGGCTCCTCGCACCTGCGAGTGTTTGTGAGGGGCCCTAATGAGGCGGGCGGAGGGGCAGCGCGGTCGCATGGGGCGCAGGTGGTTCCGTGCTCGGGTCCTTGGTGCTTTTGGTGGCGGCGCCCGCGCGGCCGCC
>JAWLRI010000038.1:193002-223316 GCA_034781795.1 Crypturellus tataupa | reverse complement strand
GCGCGGCCGCCTCCCCGCGCCTCAGCGCGGCCGCCCCGCTGCGGCTCCCCGCGCGCCGCCTTCGTCCCCAAAACGGGGCACAACGCGGTGGAACGGGCCCCGTGGGCAGACACAGCGCAAGGTAAGAGGGTTTTCTCCACAGGGAGGGAAGAGAGGAGCGAGGAGCTGCCCCAAGGGCTGTTTCCTCAGGCCTGATGGCGAAGCCTGATCCTGAGGCGAGGGAGGCGCCTCACGGGATCCGTTCCCTCACGGCCCTGTCCCCGTGTCCTCAGGGTACCCCAAGCTCTAAATACTTCTGTATTTTACTTTCTCAGCTCTCAAATCCTGTGTTTCACTCCCACATCAATGTTTTTTCTTTAAATATTTTTTTCTATGTTCTTGTGTCCACGTGCCCAAAGAGAAGCTGGCCCAGCTTGTAGGGACCCGGCCTAGTGCAGGGACACAGCTGAGCTCCCTGATCAGGGAATGAGCGTTTGGGAGGCGAAATGAGGAGAAAAATCCCTGTCCTGGCCTTGGAAAGCAGCCGCGTGCGGAGCTGTGCTTCGCTTTACCCAGGGACTCGGTTTTGTCGGGACGGACCATTAATCACACGTGCGAGATGGAGGTTCCTTTGACATCGCAGCTTGTCTGAATAAACCCTAATTACGACGTCTGGGTAATTAGGAGGACGGGAATGCAGCGTTCTGGCTCCGATCGCCTCCAAACACCCGGCCGCAGCTCTGCGTGGGGAGCGCAGCCAAGCTGGATATTTTTTTTTAGCTGTCATCTAAATGTTAGATTGTCATCTATGTCTTGGCTTCCCGCTGGTCCTCTCCTTCACAGCCGTTTTGGCATTTTTTTGTAGTTTTTTTTTTACTTACTGAACGCCGTGGGGGAGCTTTAGCAGAGGGAAGGATTTAACAGCCTTAAGTGCCCATTTTGGAACCCGGGAACTCTCCAGGTGCTCTTAATTTAGCCTGTGGAAGGGCCCACTCAGCCCTGCATCTTCCAGCTCACCAAATTGCATGACATAACTATATCTGCCAGCGAAAATTTTCATATTTTTAATAATTGCAGTTATTTGAGGCAGGGAAACACAAAGGTAGGAGAAGGATCACGGATTGAACCTGCATAGGTGTGGGGTATCCATGTACTGGGAGCCTGGGAATACTCCCCTTGGAATACTCCATCCAGCTCATGTTTTGGGCAGGTTGACAAGCTTGGGAAGGCTGGCGCGCGCCGGGGTCTGCGGCAGCCTGCGCCGTTGCACCCTGCTGCGGTGAAGGGTTTATTCTCAGTGCATGTGCAGATTCCTCCAGGCTGCTGTTCCCTTGTGCCAGGGTGTTCTTCTCACTTGGCGCCTCGCGCGCGCGGCTCCTGGTGCCAGCGCGTTCCGTCTCGGAGCAGAAGGGCGAGCGCGATGCGGGTTCTGCAGGAGGAGCAGGGGCGCGTTTGCAGCTGCCGCCGCGGTGCAAAAAGCGCACGAGAAATTCGAGTCTGTGGAAATGCTAGGGCTGACGCAGGGCCGCAGCAAACAGCCTCATTGCTCCTCATAAAGCAGTATTTAATTAAGCTTTCCATCACGTGCACGTTCCCTGCTGACGTACAGGGCCCCCCGGGTGGATGCGTGCAGGCAGCAGAGCACACGGGAGCTTTATCTGCAGCCGCCTTGGCGTGCGGGGAGGTTTGGGCTGTGTTTGCCCAGGCTTCAAGCTGACTCTGCCTTGGAGTCCAAGCAGAGACTCCGCTCCCTTGGGTGGCACTCAGCTGTAGGCGCTAATTCGCACGAGCGACAATACTTAAATAATCCTTTGCCTATATCCAGTCTCGGAATCTGTTTGTCATCTTTTCTTCGCTTTGAAACTCTTAATGAATTTATGCCATTTCTTGCCGTCTTCAAAAGGCAGATTAAGCCTTTTTGGCTCACTTGTAAGATATGCTGCGCCTAGGGGGTTTGTAATCCGTGTCTGTCCCTCTTCTTTGTCCATTAAAGGCTGCATTAAAGCGTGGTCTGTGCTGAGTTTGGAGATGGAAATACTGGGGATGAAAAAAGTGTATTTTCAATGGTTCAGCTGTGGAAGGAGCTATGCTGGATGATGCCAGCAGATCCTGGGATATTTATGCCCTTTCTATAGGTAAATAAGACCATAAAGCACAGTGTTGTTGGATATGCTTAACATTCCCTGCCTTTCATCTTGTGATTGTCATGTGCTGAAGCAGGACAAGTTTGTTGAACAGAGAAGCCATTGAACGACAACAAAAAATGCAGTTATTGTTTGTGCACAAACATCTCTGTAGATGGAGAAGTGGATGCTGAAAACTCCTTGTCAGCCCTGCCCTCAGAGAGAAGTCACCCTAAAGGTAGATACCTTTGGAAAATGCTCGTGTTCTTGCAGTCCTGAAGCACCATATCACGTGTTTTTGTAGTAAGGCGTCTTGTAGACGTAGAGTAACTGGGTAAATGTTGAAGATTTCATCTACGTGGCATCAATTTGCAGTTTTGCAGCAGTGTTGGATCTGGCCCAGTGTCAGCATGCGAGTGAGCACGCTGAGAGTGCAGTGATAGAAACCTCAGGAACTCAGCCCAAAGCAGGGTGTTTTAGTGGAGTTGCCTTTGTGCTAAGTTTCCTAAAACATGGGAAGCTCCTTCCCTGGAATGGTGATACTAATCTCCTTTTACCTGGTGACGTTGCTTTGCTATAGGTTATACAACTCCAGACCATCTTGCAGCTGGACCATGGAAACATTTTTCCCTTTTCCTTCTGCACTGCTCAAAGCAAAGCTCCCTGGTTTTACTGGTGTTTTCTGGAGACAATACCTGGGGCCGGAAACTACAGGGAGGTGCTGTGACAGAAACACCTTCATCTAAATGTAAATCTTGCTTCTTTGCCTCAGGCCACCTTTAAGAAGCGTTTTTTCTATGTGGGAAGTTGCTACAAGGTAATGGTCCCAATCAATTTATTCACAGCAAGAGAAAGTCTTTTGAATGCTTATTTGAAATGTATTGTTTCAGGGTGATATGACCACATTCATTCCTTAAGCAAGTGCCTTAGATGAAATAAGAAATGGGGAGCATATAGAAGAGGGGAAAGAAATTGTGTAGACTTCTGGTGTATTGCGTTTTGTCCAGGTTGTTATTTCTCTCAAACAGCAACAATTTGACATTCACGACAAATCACTTAATGGCCCATTGAAAGATCCAGCCGTCCCTCAGGGCCTGGGCTGATGGTTTCACCAGTCTGTGCGGGTGCAATTTGGTTCTGCCACGAGTCCCAGTGGTGGCATGAGATGTCTTGGTTTCCCCAGGTGCACAGCAGAGACAAAGATACCGCTCTGTGCTAAACCCTGTTTTGCTCTTTCAAAAGAGCTCGGAACAGATGGTTTTCTAATAGTTATATTTGCACAATGCAGGTACCAGGGAACTTAATGTTTAAGTAAGACTTTCAAGTCCTTGAATCTCGAGAGTTACGGAAGAATTTTGTTTTGCAGCTGCGTGTTTAAGTTGCTAGGGTTACTTGTATTTTCTTTTAACCTTTCCCTGCCACTTCTATGAGGTCCTAGGCTGCAATTTTGCCCAAGTCTGGAGATCTTTCAGGCCAAACAAGGAGTGTGTCTATTGCTAAGCTGTCCGTAACGTCCGCTCTGATGCGTAGACTCCATTGGCATCTTCTGGTAAGTTACTGAGCTCCATGAAATGGGTGCGGGCTGTGGAGCTGGTGTTTGGAGGAGGCACCAGAGCCACCCTTGGGTCTCCCTTGCTCTGCTCTGGTGCTCTTCCAGCCACAGGTTGAAGCAGGGGTGGCTGCAGAAGAGGTCCTGGGAGCTGGTTGCAGCACCTTGAAGCAGAAATGCTACAGACAGATTTATTTGGAGTACTGAGATTAGCCCTTGTGACGTTGTCCTTAGTGTGTGACCTCTTGGAGGTGGAAAGCGCTTGTTGCAAAGTGCCGCGGCAAGAAAAACTGATCTGAGTCCTTCTCTGGGAAGGGAAGAACTGCACTTATATTTATTATTTTATCATTTGTCCTGTCTAATCTTTTGCAGTGGGGAAGACCTGACTCGAGAAGGTTTTTTTTATTATGTGGGGAATAGGAGCCCTCGGAGGCCTCAGCTCTGTCCTCTCCGCGTGTCCCTTTCCCCGCAGCGACGCGTGTTGCTGGGTGGAGATCCCGCACGTCCCGGTGCCCTGCGCGGTTCTGCGAGCGCCAGACTGAGCTCAGGGTTGCACAGAGCAGGCGCTCAGGTGCGGGGCACTGAGCCCCGGGGCTCTTGTCTGGCTGATGTTCGTTTACGAGACGGCAGCTGAAGGCTGACGGCCCCGGCAGCGCTGCCGTGCCCAGCTGCGCCGCAGCGCTTGGCAGTGCCCCTCGCCCAGGGCCTCTGGGCTGCTGCACTGCGGAGACGTGGAAACTCCCCCGGCCGCCTTGGAGAAAGCGGGAGGAGAGGAGCAAAGACGTGAGTGGGACAGGCTGGTGCGGGTACCTCTCTGGGACAATTCTCGTGGCTCCCCCGGTGCCGTTGATTTGTGCAGTGCAGTTTTATTCCCTGCTTCCACAGATCTGGGAGGCTCGGGAGTCATTGCGGCGATCGCCACCGGGTGGCAGCAGATCCACAGGAAAGGGGCTCCGCTTCCACCCTTGAGCATCTCCGGGAAGACTTGAGGATCTCTCAGCAATTACTGGGGTGAAAAAGCGAGATTTCTACAAATGGAACAGCCAAGGGCGTCCTTGTTGCAGGGGAGAAGAGACAGGTGAGAGCAAGGACCGGGCAGCCCCCACACAGCCCTGCTAGGCAGTAGCTTTTATATATGTATTTATTATACATATATAACCTTTTATACACACATATATATACTTTTATATGGTGGGGAAGTGCTGCCTAGGATTTCTCATGCAGCCTTTGGGCTGGCTGTGTGTCCCTGCACGAGCAGAACCGCCTCGTGTGCCTCGGTTTCCCTCTATGTGAGTGGGCTGTTGATGCCCTCCTTCAGAAACGGGGCTGCAAACACGAGGCAGCTGCCCCAGCCTGTTTATTGCTGCTAGACGTCCTCTCCGCTGGGATCCCTCTTGGAAAAATACACGAGCGCCGCAATAATATTTAATGTAAGAGCCCAGCTGAGGGCAGCGCTCTGCGGCCCGCGGGGGTTCCTTGCAGACATCCCGTCTCCCTGGCTGCCGGCACCTCCGGAGAGCTGGATCTGCCTGCAGGGCACACGGGAGCCTGGCAGGCGCTGCTGGAAGCCAGTGTCATTTGTCAAGCGGATGCACCGGGGTGATGGGTGTCCAGCGGGGCCGGTCCAGTAAGGACCAGGCTCTCCTGGTAGGCAGAGGCTGCTCTGTGTAAAATGCATGGATTGGTCCCCTCTTTTCTCCTGGTGGCACCTATATATGAGAGGGAGCATAGCTCAGCATGGAGAGATCATGGCTAGCTGACATTATCCCAAAAATATTTAAAGCAAATCAATTAAAGTGCTAATTAGCCGCCTGATGCGATTTCTCCAGCTACTGGTATCGGACAAGCTCTTTGGGGGAAGGAAGGAGGGCTGCCCTGTGCGCGCTGAGACACCAGCAGCACTTTGCTCAAAACAAATGGGGAGGGAAGGAAGCTCAGAGCAGCTAAAGGGGGTGCTGGAAGACCCTGGAAGAGGCAGTTTATGTATAGATGTGTAGTGTATATGTGTTTCTATATGCTGGACTCTGTGCATTTGTGTATAATACTCTTTGTGTCTGCAGATCTGCCAGCAAACGTGTGTGGGGTCTGCTCTGGGTGTTGATCTCCAACTGGGAAAATGCTTTTCTGTCCCATTTTGCTGCCTCTCAGGGTGGAGATATGTGTTTATTTCCCGTCGGGAATGTGTCAGATCTGGGTTTTCCAAGGAAGCGGGCGCTGCTCCTCAGGTGTGGGAGCAGGAAACCGGTGCCCACACGGGTTGTTTCTTCCCTCCTGCTCAGTGCTGAGTTCAGCCGTGGTACTGCAGCCTTCTTGGCACCTTCTCCAGATTCCAGGGCGCTGACCATTAGCAAACAGGGTCCATGGGAGAGGTTATTTTTTCAGAACTCACTGAAATTTCCTTAATTAATTTTCACTATGGGGTGAAAGGCAAGGGGAGCTCTCATCACAAACTCATTTTGAAGAGACAAAACCTGTTCCACCTCCGTGCGGTACCATTCGGCACCTGTGGAAGGGATGAAAATTTGCTGCAAGGACGAAGCTAAATGTCCTTCAGCTGGGATATAGTCCAAGACCCACTGGAATCTGTAACCTTTTGGAAATGCTGGGGTCCTGTTTTAGAGCTGTAAATGTCACTTTACAACCTGGTCAGCTGTTGGTGCATCCTCCCGTCTTGCACAGTGCATTGGGATCAAGGAGTTTAGATGTCCTAGATAATCAGAAAGGTAAAACAGTCCAGCTATCCAGTGCCAGGAGTGTCTTGTAACTCCTAATTGCTCAGTGGCAGAAGAGGATTTGAGCAGAATCAGGCTCACAAGTCACTTATTTGCTGTATTCTTGGGGCCCCTCCTGCAGTGGGAAACGGAGGCCTAAACCTTGTCTGCACAGGGTGCTTGGCCAGAATAACTCTTGCAAAGTAAGTTGTTCCATCGTAGCTCTCTGTGAATGCTTAAATCTGGAAAAAAAAATCCACTTCTTGTCCAGAAAAATTAGTGCGCTTCCAAGGAATGTTCTTTCTGTCTCCAGGAAAATAAAAAGTTCTGCGGAGGTTCCTTGAAGTCGTGCCTTTTCCTCCCTAGATTATTCACTCGCAAGAGAGAGAAAGAAAATTCACACGTGGAAAAGCTGCAGTTTATTCCCATGGGAACTGCGGCGAGTCCAAGTGACAGCACAGGGAAATCCACTTCTTAGCTAGAATCTTTCACAGAACTGTTGGCCCGATTGGCAATTAAGTGATTTTATTACAAGTGATTGGCAATTAAGTGGCCTCCAACCACTACCCAGCTCGTGGCAAATCCCCTCCTGCTCTGGTTGTAGAATTTCACCTTCTTGTTTTGTCCTGAAGCTACAAAAGGAGAGAACCAACCGTGGATTCACCCTGCGAAGGAATTTCCAATCTGGCTTTTTTTCACTGGGAAAAGGTCTCACCAATGTCAGCGGCAGAGATACAACTTGGAAATCAGCCTGGTTCAACCGTGAGCCTGTTGTCAGGGTTTGATGCAGACAGGGAAGAGAAATAGTTCCCCTTAGAAGGTCTCCTACTTTGCGTTGCTTTTGCTGCATCAATATGTGGTGTTGGCCAATCTTTTGTTATGTTCTCCTTCAGAAAGATGCAATATTAATTCTGCTGGCAGCTACCTGGGCCTGGCGGGTAGAGCACATCCAGGGGAGTGACGTGACCTTTGGACGGCGCGTGCGGATGCCGAGCGCTCCCTATGAATTGCAAAGCACCTCTGCGCTGCCGGGGGGCCCGTGCACGCGCGCTCGGCGGAGACACCCGCTCTAATGAGCGGCGATTGCGGCGGAAACTCGCTCGTTAGGACCGGGCTGCAATAAATAAAATATCAACAGGAGGAGGTGGTGAGTGGGAGATGCAACGGGGCTGGGCAAAGGCTTTTGGAGGAGAAACGCAGTGGGGAGCGAAAGGAGAGGCTGTCAGAGCTGCACGAGAGGCTCCGTGTGCTGCCGGCCCCCGGGGAATACGCAGGCCTGGCCGCCTGGGAAATTAATCCCATGCACGTGGCTGGGCTGCTCTTTTTCCAGTGGAAAAGACAGATTTAGGCACACGTTAGGGAGGCTTCTCACGTCTTCTCCCTAACTGACTTGTGTTTCAGCGTTGGTTCCATTTATTAAATTAGCTTTTTACAAATACCAGCATGCGTCGCTAATGGGTCAGTGCCCAGCATACGTTTTGTGAGAGGGTTTCTCTGTCGCTGCTTGCTCGGTCATTCTCATTGCTTCACCTTCCTCTTCAGACCACGGAGTGATACGAAGCAGGCATTAATGAGAATAATTAATTAAACGCTTGGAGAATGTCCATCATTCCTAAGCAAAAAGTGTGCATTGGTGTAGCAGCAGCCTGGGAAAGGAAAAGCTGGAAAGATTTGGACTAAAAGCCACCCACAGCCCCTGGGAAGCCTTTTCAGGGACAGCAGGATGTGGCAATGATCAGTCCTAGGAGCAAGGCAGATCCTGCAGCATCAGGCAGTGAAATGTGACACATTTCACATCTTATATGTTATTAGTGCGTTGTGTTACTACATGACTAGGATTGTCCAAAATGCAGCAACTGAATAAGACTTGAAGGGAAATCTTGGCCGTTTGGTTGAAGGCCATGGGCACTTTGCAGCTGTTGGAGAGCAAAGGTGCATCCTTCCCCCAGGGAGTTTTCCTTGTTAAACCCCTCTGGTGTTGGAATTCTCTGTTAAGGACTGCCGGAACTCGCTGTTACAGTTGTGGAAGAGCAGTTTTCCTGTAGGAAAGACCTTGGGTTGCTTGAGGATGGAGTCTCTGTTTAACTGGTGCATTCTGTTCTGTCACACAGACAGTTCCAGGTTTCCCAACTTCCGAGCAATCAGGGGAGTCTGGTAAGTGGCTGCTGCAACAAAGCTGTTCATTCTCCTGCTTCTATCCTTAACACTGATTTCGGTGCTAAAAATGACAGAAAACAGTTCTGGTGTTGGCGACCTGCTGAGCAAGGGAGGACATGGCTGGGTGAGGGATGTTTCCCAGGCCTCGAGGGAGCAGGGAAGAGCCTGGAGCAGCCCTGGAGCAGGAGCTCGTGGAGCATCCAGGCTCCTGGGCAGCCACGGAAATGGGAGTTGGGATTACCCCTGGCTGAGCGCGGGATAATGAGGGCGCAGACAGCCGCAGCCGGGCTCATTAGCCATTCTGCTACCCAATTAGGCTTGGAGCTAATTGCTCATTAACGAGCCCCTACCTGCTGAGGCAGCTGGGCTTCCCGGGAGTGCGCGGCGGAGCCGGAGCAGAGCAGAGGCGGGATCTGAAACCTGGGGAAGAGGCTGCCACAGCTCCCTGGGGACAGCGGTTCCACTCTGGAATTGCAAGGAGCCCTGAGCATCCCGCCGTGGAGGATGTGGAAGAAGAGCAGGGCAGGAGGGGATGCTGAGGAGTTTGCAGAGCAGAGAGGCCACTTGTATTCCTATATATTTCACTTCTGGAGTCTTCTGCAGAGAGACCAGATCTCTGGCTGGAGCAGGAGGGGACATGATGGTTTCAGACACCAAGGGTATCGATAGGCCCTGGAGAGAGTGAATATGTGACTGAGTTGAGCCTGTCCCATCATCTCAGCATCCCCAGGCTGCAGGGGCTCGGAAGTGGTAATATGTTTAGCTCTCTTGTGACACAGACCTGCTTCATGGAGTGGTGAAAAACATCATTCCAGGGAATCCCAGGACTGCACTAAGGGTCAACTCCTGTATGTCCACAGGTTGTCCCAACACACACAAGTTTGTCAGTCCTTTGCCCATAGGCAGAGGCCCTACCTGCTGCTGCTGCAGGAAGGACTTTTGTTAACCCTGATGAGTTTTCTGCATAAGTTCTGTGTTCTATAGTGATAATTTAGTCTTGTTTTTTACACCAAATATGGGTGTACTGAGTTTAGCTGCTGGATTTTGTCTGGGATGTTGGCAGAAATGTGCCCTGCTGTTCAGCCTGTTCTTATCTCCAAAGAATTCTTATCCTATTGTTATTTCTGCAATATTATTGGCACCCGTTAATTAGGTGAGGAATTAGGGGTGTGGAGTCAGGAGATCTGGGCAGTGCATGGCATGGGCTGGAAGGAGTAGCTGAATAGCTCCGCTTTTTTTCATGGATTTGTGAAGACATAGGACGGGAATGCCCCTTGGAAAGCACAACCCATAGGGAAGTGACCCAGGCAGGAGCGGGGGATGCCTCGAGCTGCTTCCTTTGTGCTTTTCCAATTATTGGAGGCGCTTTGCTTGTCTCTAGCCCCTTTCCTGCCAGCCCCGTGCTCGGCGGAAGGGGTGAAGGAGGTGCAGGGGTGGCCTTGCTGAAGGTCACAACCCGTGGCTTGGCATCTGCGACACGTGGGATTTATTTCTGGAGCGTTTTCCATGCTGTTCCCCATCCTCCTTCCCTGCGGGGCGGCTGCTCAACCCGCGTCTCCGGGTTGTGCCACACGCAGGGTTAAATCCGGCGCCGGATCCATGGGGTTCCCCCCACCCGGCTCCCGGCAAAGTCGGCAGCAGCCGGGCTTGTTTGCGCAGCTAATGGGAAGCACATGAGGAGCGCGGCCGGGCCCGGCGGCAGCTGCCCGGAATGATTCATTGGGGATGCAGACAGGAATCGAACGCTGGCTGATCCCGAGGCTGAGCCCATCCGTGGCCGCCGGCCGATCCAGGGGGTGGCTGCGTCTCTGCGGCGGTGACTCACATCCTGCAGCCGCCGTGGGGACGGCTCCGACGGGGCATTCGGCAGCTGCGGCCTCCCCTTTCCTGCCCTTCTGTGTCTGGGGGCAGATTCTGCCCGGGATGGGGCTGGCAGGGGAAAGCGCATGGGGGTAACCCAGAAGGGGAGAGATGGCTCGGGATCATCCCTGCCGCTTTCTGGCGCGGATTTGCTCTTTGTCCCCTCCCTGTGCCGGCCCCTCGTAATTCCCGTCTTCCAGGCAACGCTGGATGGTAAAGGCTGTTTGTGACAGAGCCCATGCTGGGTTTTCGCCTCGTCTCACAGTTTGAGGTTTGTTTACAGGCTGCTGTGACCCCCGAGCACAGCCTAAGGCGGCTGGAGCATCCCAGGATGTTGAGCCTCCGCATGGAAGCGGATCTTTCCGGCGGGAGCCGTTCGCCCGCAGTGTTGGGCTCTGCGGGTTGCAGCTCCTCCTCTCCCAGCAGCCAGACAAACCCTGCCAGGTGCCCCGGGCCCCGGAGTCGCTTGCGGCGGAGCAGCAGGGCTCAGCTTTAGGCAGCCAGGATGGGGACGCGGTGCCTGCTCCAGGGCCTTGTGTCACCAGAGGAATCAGATCCGCGCGACGCTGAGGATGGGCGCTGAAATGAGACACCCCCCTGCAGAATGGTCCCCAAGGCGCTTTTTTGCTGGCTGGATTATTTTCCCCCTTTCTTCCTCCCCCCCTCATCCCTGCCCTTTTGCTCCGACGCTGCCCTTGGGGGCAGGTGGGACGTTGTCCCCGTGCCCGGCGTGACTCAGCCCTGATGAAAAGCACTGGCGTCGCCGCCGTCGCCGCTGCTGCCTGCCTTCCCCTCGCGGCTGCCTGGATACGGCGCTCGGCTCCACGGGGTAACAGCTGCCTAATTGCAAATCCCGGCCGGCCGCAGGGCGCTTCCATCTGGATCGTCTGGCAGCGGGCGCGGGGGAAGCGTTGCCTGAGGGTCCTGATGCTCTCGGCAGCATCCGGCCCCGGAATGATCAGCCGGTGCAGGGACACAGTGGGGTTTGTAGCCAGGATGAGGGGCGCATCCCTGCAGCCCCGAGCAGGAAAGGGCAGAGGGACCCGATCCCAAAGCATCTCCTGGGATCCATTCGTGGATCCCCAGAATGGAGGAGGGAGGAGAAGCCGTGAGGGTTGGGGCACATGGGCAAAGCAAAGAGGGATGGAGAGGTCTGTGTGTCGCGCTGGGGCTGGAACTTCCCATGAGCTCCTATTTAATGGCTGTATCTGCTGGGACCGCGTTCGGAGCAACTCTTGGGTACCAATCCCTAAGATGCTTCTTCCTTCATCCTGAGAGGTGCAAGAGCAACGTGCGTTTCTCTCGATGCACCAAAGGGGCTGGAGCAAAAACCTCCTGTCTGTCCCGGGGGGAGCGTGGAGCAGCAGCTCCCCGAGTCTCTTCCCCCACCGAGTCACTCCGGGCTGCTCCTCCCAGGATTTATCCGTGGCCGCCGCTTCTGCTCCTCCTGCGCTGGGTTGAACCCAGGGTCACGCGGCATCGCGGCATTTGCAGCCCTGGGAGCTTTGGAGAGATTTAATTTCCAAAGCGCTCCCGCCGTCCCCAGGGAGAGCCCTTGGCCGAGCTCCAAGGCCCGCGGCTGCCGCGGCGGCGCTCCCGGCTCCTCTCCCTCCCAGCAAGGAAAGGGAAGAGGCGGACGGGGGGGCTTGACAGGGTGCTGAAGAGCCCGAGGTTGGGATGCACCAGCAGGGTCTTGTTCCCATCACAGCGGCTGCTGAAAACCGGGGTGGTTTGTCTGCATCCATAGCAGTTTCCAGGGAATTTTTCCCGCAAGAGAAAAGAGGAGAGGGCTCGCCGAGCTGGCTACGGCCGGGTAATATGCTCTGGGAAAACTTATATCCCAAGCAGCTAATGGGCTTTGCCAGACATCGCGGTGCTGACCCGTGAAGTCGTCTGCGGTTCCAGCCTCTCGGGAGACGCTTCCAAGCGGCTGCGCCGCCTCCTCCAGATCCGTGGGTTTCGGTGCAGGCGCTTCCTGCGGGGCGGCTCGGAAGGGAGAGCAGCCGGATGGGGAGAGCGGAGAAGGGGGAAGCTGCTCCGGCTCCCAGCCGGAGCCTTGGCCACTGCCAACAGGTCCATTCCCATTAGGGGAAACGAGAATTGGTGTTTGCACGTGTGTTTTCCAAGGCAAAACAAGGGCTAACGCTCCCTCCGGCGCCGCTCGGAGGGCGGCTGCGGCCCCAGGGCTGCTCGGAGGCTTTGGAGCGGGTTTCGCTCTTCGCAGGCAGCCCCTCGGCCTCCCTTGCAAGGCTAAAAAGGCCCTATAAGGGCTTGGGGGCCCCGCTGTGACCTCACGTGCAAAGAAGGGGGTTGCTGAGCTTGGTGTCACTGAAGGGAAGTGGCCGCTTCCCAAGTCATCCCGTGTGGCTGCGGGAAGGGAGACGCTGTGCCGAGGAGGGGAGCGAGGGACCTGGCTCCCGAGGGGACCCAGGAGCCTGTTGGGCAGCAAATTGGGAAAAGCAGGGGGTAAAAATGTCCCTAGCGGGGGGCTGGGACCCGTGCGCGGGGCAGCTGAGGTCGAGGAGCCTTTTGCCCAACTCTGGCCCCAGATCTGTACGTTCATCCGTAAGGAAGATGGAATTTCCTATTGCTTTCGTTCCTGGCACGCCTGGGCAGGCCCAGCCACAAGCACGGCACTGGAAATGTGGCTTTTTAGTGCTTTTCTCACCTACGTAGATTGCCCGTTTAAATAGGGGGTTCACAGGAATGGGGAGGGCTTATCCCAAGCCTTTGCTCCCAGCTTGGGGACGAGGAGCTATAAATTAAATAATAAAGAGCAGCATTACAGCAACTGCCTATGGCCCGGACGGCTGCTGAGTTTCCTCAAGGCTGCAGCTAGCGGTAGTTGAAAAGGGGGGAAAAAGGGAAGGGGGGAAACGTCTGCCAAAATATGGAACACCTCGTAAAGGCGGGAGGTGGGAACAGGCCGAGTGCTGTCGGCCCCGGGTTGGAATGGCAGGAGGGGCACTGGGCAGTGCGTAAAACCCAGGGAACCGGCTCGGGGTGCTGCCTAATGAGCTTTTTAATTAGCCGCCGCAGCAGGCAGGGTTTAAAAAAAAACAAATAAATAAGTGAATTAAAGATTTAGAAGGCTGCGTGCGATCGATGAGAGGTCAGCACCTAAAATATTAACGTGCCCCAGCGGTGGTTAGCGCGGCGGGGAGCTTGCGGCTCCGGCATTCCGGGCTGCAGCCCCGCTTGGAAGCTGTCTGCCAGGAGCCGTAAATCCTGCCATGGGGTCCCCATGTCCCGCTCCACGGCCGGAGCCGCAGGGACCTTGCCGGGTGCTGCCGTGGGCTGCGTGTCCCTCCCTGGCTAATCCCCCCACATCCCGTCAGGCAGCAGGAATGCAGGCCAGGAAAGCTGCAGGCAGCTTGGGAGCTGCTCCGCAGGCCGGGCAAGCTGCGGGAATTCCAGCCTGGAGCCTTCGGAGAGGTGCGCGCCTTCCTGCCCGCCCTTCCCTGATGAGCACGGAGAGAGCAACATTTTGCCTTATCCATGTTGGGTTGTGGTTCTGTTTTCCGTCTGCCCTTGACGCATTTTCTGCAGTTCTGTTCTTGAGAGTGTCCTGGTTGGACCAGCGTGTCCCTCCCTGGGCCCAGCAACCCCTCTGCAGCTGCTGAACGTGCGGGGACGCAAGCAGGGCTTGAATCCAGGCTTTGGGAGTAACAAAACGGCCATACACAGACCTCTAATAACAAAATACTCTTTACGAGGAAAAAAGATGTTAGAATTTGGATGGGGAAAGGGCCGAATGGGTTTGTAGAAGGGAGTATTTAGTGGGACCTGCGTAAAAACAGGGAGAGGGAGCGGCAGAGACGGCGGCAGCCCCCGGTGGCCTTGGGAGCCGTCCCCGAGCCACCGCTGCCTCCACGGCTGATGGATTTGCTGTCACCTCTCCCTGGCACGAGGTGACGGATTTCTCTGTCGGATGAAGCCAAAACCAATAGCCATCCATCACGGGGAGGACAGGCAGGAGCAGGAGGGAGGCGTGGGGGGATGTTCCCCAATCCTTCCTTGTCTGTGCTGGGGCATGGGGAAATGGTCCCTGGAAGGATGGAGAGGTCCCAGGAGCAGAGGGATCGCAGTTGTAGGGGAACCTGTCTTCATGTCAGTGAATGAGACCATGTTCCAGCCTGTAATTTAAGATGACTATGAACTTACTTTGTTTTGTAACATGCTAAATTCTTCAGTTTTCACCCTGAAATTGAATTCTCTTCTTCTTGTTGGATGTACAAAAATAGACTGTTAGGGTGGCTGCCCATGAGGAGCTGGAAGGATATGGTCACTCAGAGCAGGACTGGAAGAGCACATCTAAGGGAATGATTTAATGCATCTTCTAAATCAAAAAATAACAACAACAAAGCACATGACTTGGTGCAGGGAGGAAGGATGGTTAGCAAGTACAGATAGGCCAGGTAGGTAGAAATATTTTTATGTGCCTAATCTTCCCATAAAGGGACAAACAGTGGGGAGTATTAAGCAGGCTCGGCATCTAATTCCCATTAAAGACCTCTAAATCATTCCTGTCTTTGACATCTAAATATCTTTATGAATCTGGCACAAAAATCTGTGTATGCCATGTTTGTTTTCTTACAAAATAGATCAAAAAGAGGAAAAATCCTTAGCATTGCTTGGCGAAGTGAAGAGCACAAGAGTGTTCCTGTAGCCCCAATTAGCACGCGTGGAGCTGGGGCTGCTGCAGAAGCTGTGCCCACTCCCAAGCCTCCCACTTTGTGCCTGTTTTTTTCATTTGTGATGGGCTAATGTGCTCTGACACTGCGGCACCCCTCTGGGAAGCTGCCGAGAGGCGGTGTCAATATTTCCCTCTGAGAAAAGAAATCGCCACTATCTAAAATGTTTTATAATATGCTTTTCACAATTAAATTACTGAGCGTGGAGAAAATGTTCCAAATTCAACTTACGTATTCCCGACCTCACTAGGGTCCTTTTTCTGTTGTTGTCCTTCCTTTTTTTTCCTCCTGCTCTTCAGAAAGGAAAGAGGACGTGAATATTGACTGTCACTCATGGCTGCGGCGGCACTAGGTTAGATCAGCGTCTAAGCCAGGCTCTTGTGTCATCGGCTGGAAGTGCTCCAAATTTCAGGAGCCAGACACCCAAAACCTTGAGCCTGGCATGAAAGTCAGAAAAATTAAATGCAGATATTGCAGGAGCTGTTCCTTTTATTGTCTACTTGTTTTGTTTGCTTCTTCTTGGCTTTGACGTGCCCACGGTTACCCTTAAATTTTTCTAGACACTCAGGAGGGCTAGAAATTTGCCTTTGAAGTGAGAAGGACGTGGGTCTAGACACAAGCTCTTGACTCCAGGAGTGAAGGCTTTGAGAAAACAGCTAAGTATCAGCAGACTCGTGTGCTTAAATCACAAGTGTTGACAGCAGCCGAGGTGAATGTTCCCTGGGGCTCTGGCAGGGCTATTGAGGAAGGTGAAATTTGTACCACTGTGCTCCCTTCCAGCTGCACAGTCCTGTCCATTGAAAGGAAATGAGGAAGAGGGCAAATTGGTGCCGAATCCCATACTGTCAGCATCATCCTGGGACTGCTCATTGCTAGTCCTGTTTGGAAGTCTGTTGGATTGCTTGGGAGTCCTTCTCGCTGAGTCCCCTTGGTAGAAAGCTACATGAAAAGACAGCTCTTGGTATCCCTGCTTTTATTTCAGGGATGTGTACAAGAGACTGATTCACCCTTTTGCAAAGGGCCAGGGTGAAGGTCTTAAGCTGGGTTTATCTGGAGCTTTGAACAGTGCATTATTTAGCAGTGCACAGTTTGCCCTTAAAGAAGTCTTGCTGAATTAGCAGCATTGGATTATCTAAGTATTGTGCTATTTTACCCTTAAACAGACTTCCAGCGAGCTGACCAAAGTCACCCTGGAGTCTTTAATGGCCAGGATTTGGGCACTATGCAGGGAGATTGCAGAGAGCAGCATCACGTTAGGGACCTCACGGTCTTCAGCAGCAGTTTGGGAAGCTCTGTTGGCTGCTCCATCACTGCAGACTCCGCTTGCAGCTCAACACCATCTGGCCCAAGTGATTTACTATCCACGAGCTCCTCTGTTTGGTCCATAACTTCCTCCTTGGAGATTTTGGTGTCTGCTAAGGCCGCGTTCTGATTTTCCGTAGAAAGGGCTTTCGGAATAGGAATCTCTCCATTGTCCTCTACAGCAAAGGAAGGGACAAGAAATGCAATTAACTTCCCCACTACTTTCTTTTAGGGGAGCTAAGTACTTACATACACCCTGCCTGCTGCTGCTTTATGTATCCTTCTGGTTTAAGAGAGTCTTTATTGGTAGGTGTATTCCTTTTCGTGTTTTCTTACTATCCACTTTAATTTCCTAATTGAAACTCTTATGACATAGATTATATTCTAAATGGCCCACATTATAAGGAGACAACTGTCTTTCTCAAGGATGCTGAGAAAATTTGGTACTTGTTCTCTGAACTGTCCTGATTTTACTTTGCATCACGTATACGCCAGCGTCTTACAGCGTCCTAAGTGCCATGCCAATCAATAGGATGGCTGCTGATTTATTTTCTCCTCTTCCTTCCACTCTTCTATACTTCCTTTTCCTTTTAAGTAGCTAGTTAACACATAAGAGCCTAAAAAAAAAAAAAAAAAAAAAACAGCTGTTGCTGCATCTGCACATTGTTTCATTTTAAACACTCCTGTGGTATAATCCTGGTATTTTTTCTTTTCTCCTAGAATTTGTGTTTGCGGTGACAGAAAGAAGTGAATCCTCAGCACTGACCCCAATCAAAATAACAACTAGAAGCTCCGCATGCAGCACCCAGGTTACTTCTTGTGAAGAAGACCCTGGGTCCAGGGCCATGGTCACGGCTGTGCTGCCTCCATCGCATTGTGCTGTGCAGGTGACCAGCTCGTGTGGGGTTAGTTGTGGTTTTTCCATTCCAACATGCTCAATTTATCAGGAGCTCGTGGAGGCTGGAAGAATTAATTTTCAGTGTGATTTCATGGTGATTTAACAATCTCTGTTACAGGTGGTGAACGGAGGCACGAGGCAATTAGGGAATCTTGAGATCACTCAGGAATTCTCTGGGAGAACCGAGGACCAAAGACAGCATTTCCTACCCATGATCCAACCACAAAATTTACTTTCTTCCGCTTGGAAACCCTACAGACTGGCGTTTGGAAACTGCGCCCCAAGGATGGCTGTGTGGGGCTCCGCGTGAGTAACACTCGGGAATGTGGGTTCCTTCCAAGTCTTCCAGACAAACCCTCACCGCAGCATCTTTGCTCTGTTCAAACACAGGAATGAGATTAAAGGTGAAGTTTCAGCTCAGAGCTCAACCTCAGGCAGGACAGAAAATAGAATGGAGCGAGTTCGCTGGGTTTTTCCCCACCCTGGAGATGCTCTGTTGGCCAGAACGTCACTTCTGATTTTGTTTGTGCTGCGCTCTCATCCTTTCCCATTAACCCCATCCCCTGTGTGCACCCCGCAGCCTGCACAGCTCTGCCCTGCAGCCAAGGTGGCTGCAACAAAAATATTCTCTTTGTGCTACTCTCACCAGGAATCCCCAATTTATTTATTAGTTTTTTATTCCCTGCTCTTCTCCTACCCTTCTCTAGCCTACTCTGTTTTATAATATTTCAGTTTTCACTATGTTGCGACTCTCTCCCTTGTCCAAGCCAGTGGCAACTCCTGTGTAACGTCTTCTCTTGCTAGTATCAAATATTCTTTTTCAACATACTCTTAAAGCCCAGCTTTAGAGGTGGCAGTAGGAATTAGGCTGGGAACTGGCAGGCCTGTGTCCTTGCCCAGCGGATCTTGCGATGGGTTTTAACAAATAGAATCTTATCCTCCTTTCTGGCCCTTGCGAAGCTGCTGAGAAGAAAGTCTGCAAGTTGCTTATTGTCATTCCAAGATTTAATGCCTGCCCTTTCCAGTGGCTGCTCCGCAGGCGTCGCTGCGTGCCTTGCTGTGGGGTCTCGTCAGATTTTTGGTGATGTTTCTTCTGCCCCTGTGTAGGTTTGGGGGGAGCCTTCCACTTTATCTTCAAAGCACTCTGCAAATGCTGCCTCATTTGCATTGCATCCCTCCAAGGCACAGGGTGATGTAGCTATTTAACAGAAAAGGAGAGTAAGTCATAGAGTAACTTACTCCAAATTAATTTACTCCTAATATCAAACAGTTCTAAGCAGCAGCAGTGCTAAGGAAGTTACAAAGTGACCGTGAGTTTGTCCAGGATTTATTCATCCCAGGTTACCATTTAATCAGGCAGCCATTTATTTATAACAAAATTTCTGTTTAGATCTGGACTATACAAACGACATACCATTTTTCTACACACTCCATTATCAATAATAATTGATTTCATAAAACTCTATACTTCTTTTCCCCACTCCCTGACAGGAAAATGCTCACGTAAATCCAGATCCACGGGATTTTCAAGGTGCCCATATCCCCAGATACCTTTCAGGAAACATTCCTCACCCTCTCTGCATCTTGACCCTTCACATGTACTACCTCTTATCTGTGTCTTTTAATCTCATCATTAAAGAATTTAAGAGGCTGTTTTAATAACACAATGCGTTTTACAGTAGCAGAAGGAGTTGCTGCTTCCCCATCTCTCCTGTAAAACAGGCACAGTAGAAAGGGGATGTTCAGACCTTTGTGTCTACGGCCTGGACAGGCAAGGGGTGAATTTTTTTTTGCTGTCCAAGCAGAAATTCCTTGGTATAGACTTGGGTAAATTATCAGTGAGTAAACACTGGAATATTCCAAGTATTGATGTAGTTCAGCTCTATGTTAGCTGTAGATGAAAGAACTGCACCAGCCGGGAGAGGTGTTGAATTTTTGGTTTAAATGCAAAGGGAAGGAGATTCTTCTCTGTCAAATGGGTCTTGTAGTTTTTAATTTGAGGTTAAGGGAATGGCATTTTGGAAAACGTTTCAACTGAATAAGCAAGCCAAGAGTGGCTTGTGCAACTGTGACTTGTGAGCATTCATACCCAAGGTGACCATGAGGGGCACTGCAGGGTAAGGAATGGGGACACCCACACTGGTCCCAAGGTAAGAGTTTGGTTTCCGAGGATGCAACAGGGAATAAACAGTTACCCCGACAGCCCTGCAAGGTTGGTCCTGGGGATCCCTGCGGATGGTCCTGCTCATTGCGACTCTGAAGCCTTAAATTTGATGCTCACAGATACCGAGGGCTTGGAGGGATGTCTCTGGCTTGGGGGTCACTTAGGGGCTCATCATAGGCCTTGCTGATGTGAGGAACAATGCGGGGTGGATTTGGGGACAAGCCTGTGTGCTTCCTCAGCAGCAGAGGAATCAGAGGAGAGCCTCGCGCTGACGAGTGGCTCTGCCATTTGGCCCTTGTCATCATTCTTGTTTCCATAACAGACTTTGGAGAGGCCAATTACTGTCTAGTGGTAACGTTCCGATAACTCTGTGATAGAAAATCCGAGAAGCACAGAGCAGATGAGGGGATGTGCATGGCATGTCGATAACGAATGGGAATGTGTCTCAGCGCGGTGTGTGCGTGTCCGTGTTCTGCACACATGCATCCCCCTGACACATCTCACTTTACCTCTGCATCTGGTGTAACTGGACGAGTGCAGGTCCTCAGTCCTACGGGTCTGAGTGGGTGCCTGGGTACCCCCAGAAGCTCCTCTTGGTGCATTTGAAGGTCTGAGTTTGCATTCTGGAGTGTCTGTTTATTCTGCCACAGCCAGGTGCCTGTGTGCAGCTAAACACAACCTTGTAAGGGCATGGTGACATGAGAGCCTGCTTACGACTGAAACAACTGGCAAACAAGAGGTTTCCTAAAAGAATTTGAGAGAATGGAAACATCACTATTGATATTTTGGTTGCAGAAAACCTAGGATTTGCTGCAGGGTATTTTCTCCTTGGAATATCACCCACATTAAAAGGAGCAGTGAGGCTAATCGGGTTACTCTCCATGGACCTGTATAGTCTCACCTGTGTGGTGTAGCAGAGGGAGGGACTATTTGAGATAAAGAAGTATTTGAGATAGCAAATATAGGAACATGAGCTCCTGGCTGGCCCCACTCCATGGAATGTGCAGGGCTCCCTGTTTATCATCTTGCAGATTTCAGTATAGCTCTTGTGCCAGGCTTACATGGCAGGGGTAATATTCAGAAAATACCTGTGTTCCTTAGGGAGTGCGGCACAGGATTGCGTAGGGGGTATCGATACCCTAAACCCCATCATGGCTAAATGCCCTTTATAAAACATCTCCAGCTCCTAACGGTAGGTCTGCAGCTGGCCGCAACCTCATTCTCTTGGCTCTGGTTTTCCTCCCCTGTAGCTGTTTATCTGTCAGGGCCCCCACTTATTTTTTTAAAATCTTCTGGGAGTTCTAGTTTGCATCCAAAGGCCCCCAGCATCTCCTGCGGGCCGTTAGTGTGGAGAGGCAATGCCAGGAAGTCATACAAGGCATCGATTCCATCTCTTCTGCACCCTGCCAGCTCCATGACTGCTTTCAAGTTTAGGAACAATTTACACATTGTTTCACTTAACAAGTGGGGTTCTGAATATCCATCCATGCTAGCGCTTCAACGCATGTGTGTGTGTGTCGGGTTTTAATTTGTGGGTGGGAATGGAGGGGCACCCACAGTTATTTTGCAGCCGCTCTTTGCAGCAGCGTCTTTGCTCCCTGGGCAGCAGCCCTGGGGGTGCTGAAGTTGTGAGTCTCCAGCAGCCCTACGTGATCTTTGGGTGTAAAAGCAGAAAAGAAAAATTGAAAGCTATGTTTGCATGACCCGTGTTGGTTCTCAGCTGCTTTCCTTCCATCGCTCTTACTACAGGCTCAAGAGCAAGGAGCTCAACTGGAACCTTTTAAGTGCTCTCTCTTCGCTCTACCAAGCTGGAAGCTGCAGCTCACACTGTTTTCTCCATCTCCTGGCACTCAGGCACTGCTGGTAGGTTGGTGGCAGCAGCAACGTTCGGCCGCGGGGCTGAGGAGTGGGAGAAGGGAGCACTGCACTGCTAGAACCTCATCCAGCAGCCCAAACTCCACTCTGTTACTGCAGTTACATTTATTTTTCTCCATGCCCTCTATGTCCATCCACTGTAAAGTCTTCCCTGGTCTGGAGTGAGGCTGTGCTGCTCCGTGTTAGGGAGGGAGTGTTAGATCACTGGATGCACTGCCAAACATTACCAAATGCTTCCATCGCCATCCTGCCTTGCTGTCCTTTGGATGCAACGTGCAGCTTTAGGAGGAGCAAGGTTAAAAACGGGGTGATGACAAGAGAAGAAGAGGTGGAAAGCAAAGCCCGTCAGCTGCCCCAAGTGGCTCTCAGTAGCTGGATATGAATGACATGGGATCTCGGGTAGGTTGAGAATAACGGAGGGGTGCAGAGGGATTCCCTTGCTGTGCCAGATGCCATCGAGTAGGCAAGGCCTGTGCCAGCTCCAGCTTCATGCTGACTTCTCTTGAATACAATGTGCATTGTTTAGGGGAGCCCACTTGGTTGTTCTGTCACAGGGAGGAGAGTGTCTCAAACTGTGTCTCAAACCTGGTGCCCACTGGGGTCCTGTCCACGCTAACTTGCTTGTGGCAAGTTGTTGTTGTTTTTATCATTCCCCTCCTTGCAGAAACAGATATCAGTGCTGGATTGAAGGAGGAATGTCAAAAATCTGCTGCTAGTGCGTGGGGAACGGGGCATTAGAGACACCAGCAGGGCTCGCAAGCATAGGACCTTGGTTGCTTCTAGCACCTTTGCTGCCTCCAAAGAATTGTCTCTTTTTAAGTAAGAGTAGGCATGTGTGTATGTGCCATTTAGTGCCATTTAGTACCTGGAGTCCAGACTGTTATTCTGTATTTTAAGCATGGGTGGGACTGGTATATCCAGTAGGTCGATGTACAAATGGTTGCACATGTGTAGAAAAGGTGGAATTAGGTCTGACTTGCAAGATTGTCCTTGGGAGAGTTAATCAGTCCAGGGGGGGTGACAGGAGAGAACAGGAATGTGCTCTCCTGTTCCCAGATCCAGGCCTCTCTGCCTGGGCTTTGGCTCTGCGATCTCTCAGCCCCTCCTTCCCATCTATCACAAGACCCAAAATCCCTGTTCCCTGCTCTCCCGGATGGAAGCCCCATTTCGGAGCAGCTGGAATCTCTTGTGCAATGAGGCAGACTTTGCTCCTTCTCGGGGAGTGGGGAGTCAAGCCTGGGCTATCACCTGCTCCCGGGCTCATCTATCACCTTGAATTGTGTTGCAGAATAAAATTACTCATCCAAACCTAATGATAAATTAAATCAAGCCTGGAGTGAAGAGGATTAATGGGCTGCACACACACGTGAACATGCGTGGTAGAGTGACCCTGACCCAAGTGAGGCTTGGATGCTCGCTGGGAATGATGAAGCTGGTCCTCGGGTGGGCTAGAGTTGCCTAAGAGGCTCCTACTTCCCCTCCCAGGCACATATGGGGCTGTAGTAAAGTCCGAGTGTGGATTTATCCATGGGGAGAAGTGTCTCTAGCCATGAGGGCCTTGGATAGGTGGGGGAAACCATGGAAGAGGAGGCTTGCAGTGAATGACTGTATGAGCCATAAAGTTGTTTGACTGAAGACCAGCATTAACTGTGCTGTTTCTGGAGAAACAGGTGGCCGTGCTGGAGCAGAGGCTTGGAGCAGGAGCCCGGTGCCAACATGTAGCTGTGGCAGAAGGTGAAACCCCAGGAGAAGGCAACGTTCAAGGCATTTGCGTCCCCGCCATAAAACGCAGTGTTGTCTGGAGGACCAAGGATGGTGCCGGGAGGTCTCAGCTTCATCTCTCCATCACGCTGAGAGAGAAAGCAGAGAGGGACCAGGGTGCCCTCGGCCTCTGCAAGCATCATTGCAGGTGGGAGTCTTTGTACCTGCTGCATATGTCAGGGGTGTGAACACTATAATTATTTAGCATCCATAGGATGCCTTATGTTTGAAGCTCCTTAGCCCTCACCAGCGCTCCTGGGACAAGGGACGTTAAGGCCGGTGGCTGCCAGGTGCTGCCCGGCCTCCTGCTCCATCACGCTGCCTTATCATCACCTGACAAGGCTCCTCAAAATCAACAGCCTCATAAAGCTCGACCTAATCGACAGCAGATGCTCCGAGGAGCCCAGTTATTGGCTTCATGGCGGGGGAAAGGAGAGGAATGAAAACCGACCTTCCCCCAGCCCGCCACCGAAAACCTCCCTAATAAATAAAGTAAATGTGTGTGGGGGTGGCGGGTTCGTCCCCAAAGCAAACAGGGTATTTCTCTCCCGCTCGGGTTTGGCTAAAAAAAGCAAATAAACCGCAGAGGAAGCGCGTCACGGCACAAACCGTAAGCAGATGGCGAGAGCGCGGCGGGCGCAGGGGCCGCTCCGAGCGGAACGAGGCACCGGCGGCGCGGGGCGCTCAGCGGGGAGCCCTCGCGTGGGCGACGCGCTGGGTTGTCCCCGGCCCCACTGAGGTTCCTCAGCACAGGCGGGAAGGGGGAGAGTCTGTGCCCAAACCCGAGATTGCTGCAGCAAGTGGAAAAGAAAACAGGGCAGGAGTCCCCGGCCTCGCTCTGCGACACGTCTCGCTCAGCTCCTTGCTTTTGCTGTTCCTTTGCCTGCGATGGGAATGAGCGGCTCTCGCTGCTGCTCTGCGATGTCTCCACCAGCATCCCCTGGAGCTGGCTCAAAGGCCACCCCTCTTAAAGACCTCTCCAGAGACATCCCGCACAGTGACAGGTGACAGGGACAGCGGCTCTCGAGGGGATGGCTCTGGAGTCTCTGCTGCAGGAGGAGGCAGGCTGGATTTCTGCACCACAGTTTGGTCCCTAGATGTTTGTCCCAGCTAAGCCTTTAATAGAGAAGCTGGGATTTTTCTTCATTTGAATATTAGCTTTTGGTAGGAATAATCCTAGATAACAAGTTTAAACCTTCCCTAAAGTCAACGTTCCCACCTTTGCTGTCTCTCCTCTCCCCTTTAAAGACAGGCCTGCTGGATGAAGTGCCGTTTCTCAGGCCAGGATTAAGGTGTTTCCATGAATGCTGCTGGGATGCATCTGCTGGGGGGTATTAGAAAGCAGCCACATGGGGCTAGAATTAGGAATCCCATTAACATCCCACCCCTTCTCCTCGACAAAAGGTGGGTCACGAGAGACAGTGGCAGTTTAGGCGTCCGTTCTGGTGAAATCCGTCTCATTTTCCTGGCCTTCTGCATGAAGCAGCCCTAACGACACAGAGAGGCAGATGGTGCCGCCCCTGGAGCCAATGCCGTGTGGAGAGCGTTGGAAATGCCAGCCCATGCCACCAAAGGAGTTCAAACAGGCTGAATATCTGCTGTCAACACCGTGCAGAATCCCCCACCCTCTGTTTCCTTTTGTTGTAGCTGCTGGTGCCTTTCTGGGTTTGTTTTTCGTGTGTTTTGTTTTCAGCTTTTGGACTTTCTCAGGGGCCTAAAGAAAGAGCGAGAAACTGAGTCCTACTTGGATGACTTTGCAGCGGGGTTGGGACGGCCTCTTTTGAGATCCCATCTGGAAGGGGATTTTCTAGGGGTATCAGTGCATCTCTCTGATGGTTTCTTTCCCCTCCTTGCAGTTTCAGCACCCGCCAGGATTGCGGTGGAAGCTTTGCCATGGCCTCAGCACAAGCTCTTTTGCTGTCAAAACACCAGCCATTGAACTTGCTTTGCCAAGATCCACATCATCTGTGTAGATACTTGAAGATAACACTCAGCAGTGGAACAGGTATCGAAAGACTGCTAGCATTGGCTGTTTTAGAATGAATTAGTGTGACATTAACAATTTCTTTCCATCTTTCATTCTTTTTCCACCATTTTTCAGCTTTCACTCTTCCATTACTTGTTTTTCTTCTGCTTTGTTTTTCCTTCTAGTCCTGAGTTTGCAGGAGGGCACTATAGACAGTTGATAGCCCTCTAACTTTTCCTATCCCTTTCCTTCTGTTTCTTGAAGTGATGAGTGGCAGGAATCAAAAGGCAAAAAAAATCAGGATCCGTATAGCAATTTCCAGACCATTTGGACATGAAACAATTCACGGGACAGTCAGAATGTGGAGAAAGGCGGAGAATGAATCACACGAGCAAGACAACCATGAATCTAAAGGAAATACAACCATGATAAAATTACCTGTGCTGGAACAGCATGTAGTTTAATCATTGGAGATGCTGAAAACCTTCAGAATGTTTTGAGGCATTTTTATTCTTTCAGTCATGTCTTTTGAGATTTAAAAAAAAATAATAAGCTAATTAAAATGTACCCAAGCATGGCTGTGAGTAATAAGATTAGAGTACGGGCATAAAACAAACAAATATGCAATGCTCTCCAGTAGTTCAGGCTGCACGTTCAGGTTTCACCCTCACAGCATCAGTGATGTTAACAGGGATACAGCATTCACGGCCTTTTTATTAGCAGACTGGACAGGGCTTAAGGTTGGAAAGGTTGGATTTGCACTTGTGCTGGTTCAGGTTGCACAGCAGGTCAAGGGGACAGAGTGTGTTAAGTGCTGAGGAAATTAAGAGCTGGTGTAGGCAAAGAGCTGAAGTCCTTGTACCAAGGAACAGGTTGCAAGTGCCCGTGGTATCAGCGTATGAACATATATAACACATGTATTAAGGTAAAGAGTAACAAGCCATTTGCAGGAAATTCAGGACGTGCATTTAGGAGTTCCTTCTGGTTTCACCAAAGGAAGGAGTCTGAAGAGTGTTTAGTGTTTAACTTGGTGCTGGCTGGGGTGTGCATGGAGGAAGCAGAGCTGGGTGAGCTGCACGACGGAGCTTCTGGGCTGCGTTCAAAGCAATCAGGCTGGGGAGGTGACACTGAGGGCAGACCTGGAGCTTTGTCGGGGGGTTTCCCCTACAGTATCTACAGATTTAGGAAAAGACAAGAACAAACAAATGTGACCCAAAGGGAAAGACACAGCCAGGCTCTTCTTGCCAGGCCCTTCCTTAAATGCTGGACGTTTAGGTGGGTGGTGGGGGCACCTGCTGCCTCCTGCCCAGAAAGCAGTTTCCATTTCCTGCCAGGGTGCTGAGAAAAGCTCTCGGTTGTTACCTCCTCCTCTGCCCTTTCAACCCCTCTCTCCCCAGCTGAGCCTGCAACGTGCCCTGGGGAGCATCGGAAAGAGCAGGCGCTCGAGGGTACCCCCTGCCCACGCACCAGCTTCCTGGGTACCTCCTGCCTCTCACTCGCTCTCAAAAGGAAACGTCTGGTGGTTAAAGAGGTTCCAGTAAAACACCTCGTGTGTAGGCAGCTAATTTCCATAGCAGAAGCCTCAGGAAAAGAAATCTTCTTTGCCTGGGTGTGCTGCGTGCAGCGCTGGCTCAGACTTGCTCGGTGCCGGTTTTGACCCTCAGAGGCGCTGACCGTGGTTTAAACCGTGTGTGTCTGCACTGCATCACTCCAGCGCTGCGGTGGAACCACAGTGCATGCACGTGTGCCTCTGTATATAGCGCACGCGTGCACATGCACCTGCACAAAGTCATCCTCCCGTGCAGGGCAACCTTGGAGATCCTTGCAAAATTGGGCTGTGACCTGAGCTCTGGGGGGTTTGCTGGACGCTCCCTTGCCGTGCCAAGACAGCCGATTTCAGATCTCCCTTTTTCCTCTGGCATGGGATGAATTTATGCCACTCTGACCCACACGGACATCCCTGATGTAGACACTGTGAGGATGAGCTGTTCCTTGCCTTCTGGCCTTGACTTTGCCTATCCTATTTCCCATGGGCATTTCTGCACTTGCAAAATGCCTCGTCCTTCCTTTGGCCACTCGGAGACCTGCACTCAGTGAAAAAAATCAACCTTAAAGAATTTAAAATATTATGAATTTTCCTACAATTTCACTTCTAATCCCGGTGCATTTACTACCCCCTGCTTACACAGGCCATGCTGACAGGGCACAAACTTCCCCTTATTGTTGTTGTTTTCCAGAAGCAGGAGTATCCGAGCCTGATGTCTCCAGATAGCTCGCACTGGCCGTAGTGCAAAAAGCAGCGGATGCTCTAAGGACCCAGCAGGCTCCATCCTTGGAAAATATTTTGCAGATTAGGAAACGGAGGAGCAGCAAAGCTCGATAACTCACCTGAGGTTCGTGACGGAGAGCCGGTGACAGATGGAAGAGCAAACCCCAGGATCCCGAGCTCCCGCTGCCTGCCCAGCGGCAGGTAGGATGTCAGGAAGGAGCACTGATTTCCCCGGGGCCCTGGGGCTGGCAGATGCTGCCCGTCATTTTTACCACATGCCGCAGAGCCGCGTTGGCGCCCCACACGTGGAGCTTCGTGTTGGCTGGGGAAGAATGCCATTCATTCCCAGGAAATCCCCCGGGAATGCTGCCCAAAGCTGGGGAGAAAAATAAAAAAAAAAACCAAAACATGAGGTTTTGTGCATTTTGTTGCTTCTCCCCTCCCTTCTCCAACCTCCACGCTTCAATTTAAAAAAAAAAAAAAGTAAGATAGAAAGCTCAAATTAAAGCTTTTCTGTCTGCTGAGCAGTGAAGGGTTGCAAAATGCAGAGGCATCAGAGCCCCCGCGAGCCTTTGCTGGCCAAGTAACGTGGCAGTGGGTGCCAGGAGTGCCTGTGTGCAGAGAGAAGTGGGTCGAGGGGTTGGAGCTGCTGCTATAGGGCTTATTTTTTCCCACTTCTTGCCAAGATAATCAAAATAACTCACTTGCACCTAATAAAATAAAATGCAGAATTCAAAAGCCTTCCTTCCCTCCAGCGGTTTGTCTGGATCCCGTTCCTAGAAGCGGAGTTGAGAAAGCCACAGAGGGGGGTTTATTATTGTTGTTGTTATTGTTAATTTTTCTAAAATGAACCCCTCAACAGGGAGGCAGAAGGTGCAACGTGTTTCTGGTTGGGATGGATGGCAAGTGCTCCTAAAGCTGCCGTTGGGATGGGGACCACACTTCCCGGCTAGTTTGGTGTCTGGGCTTTTTTCCTTCTTCCTTTACCTCTGTCTTTTAAATTTAGTCTTTATTTCCCAAGGATAGGTGGAGTTTGCCACCTCCTTGCCTGCTCTAAGCGTTCATCCATATGCTTTTCCCATTAGGAATATGCCCTTCCCATCTGTCTGCTCCCACTTAGAGTTGTTTTCCATCTCCGTCGGTCTCCAAACTGCTGGAGAGAAAAGGTGGGAATCACCAGTGGCCTCTTACACTGTGGCAGAGAAGGTGCTTAAAAATAAAATAAAGGACAAGAAATTATGCATGACATGGCGGCAACGCGACATATTAATTAACTCTTCTGCACCCACCAGATATGTAAATCAGAGCAGCAAAGGAGGCTGCTTCTGTTACCAATTAAAATGCAAAACTAATGACCTTGTGCACTGGTGGTTCAGAGCTGGGTTTGCTTCTTGGAGGCTCTGAGTAAAGCGGGTGGTGAAATGAGGCTCCTTCCACTTTTTTGGTAAATCTTTTGCTCCACAGTGCGATGAGCCTCAGTGCTTGTTCCTCTGTTATCACACAGGCCTTACCATCATGTATGTTTAATATGCATCTAATGAACAACTAACATCCACAGCTTGCGCCGCTGCAGCTGTGAGAATATGCAATAACCCGGTGCTTTTTATCTTTGTTTCAGCTTTGCTAATGATGGAGATGAAACCTGCTCCTCAGAACCCTGCAAGTGACTTTCCTGAAGTCCCTGGGCTCCCTGCACGTGCTCTTGGGGCAAAGGTAATCACTGCTTTTCCCCATCTTTGGTTTTCATTTTAAACTATAGAAGCTCCTGATTTTAACACCAGTGATTTCCCGGAGCCAAGTCCTTGGCTTTGGTCACAGGAAGCTGCCACAGGTGCCTATCATTCATTTCCTTGTAAAACACAACTTCTAACGAGGCAAGTGCAAAATAACCAACAAAATTAACAGCCCTGCTGCAACACAACAGCAGTCTCCGTGTAGAGCATTGAAAGGAGGTTGAATCCCAACCTGTACTCCCCAATTTATCCGAGTTTTGGGTGTTGTGATGCCATAAGCAGCAGTAACCAGCTTTGAGAAAGGAGGCAGCAGAGAGTTTCCACTGATGTGCAAGCAAAAATATTTTTATTCAGCGCCCATGTAGACGCTGAAACATCCCAACTTTTCCTGCAGGATGTCACAGAGTCCTGGCTGCCGAATCCCCGTCCCAACCGGTGGCAGCAGTGGGAAGGGTAGGGAGGAAAGGGACAGGTCTGAGCATGCAGAATTATAGGAACAACCACACAAAAGGCGCAAGGGTAATTTGTAGGCTGGGATGAAAAACATCAATTCGGTAGATTGAGTTATTACGTGCAAGACTCTAAGTTATTATTAACACTATAATTGTTCAGCTCAGATGCGGGTGATGAGAGATGTCATATGCTAAATACGCCTCCAGTTTAACACAGTTTTCTTCAGTAATATTTGACTGAGGAAATATTAGACCCTTTATGTCCAGGAATGATTTTGGTGAGAGCAGCCTGCACCAAAGGCTGGGGGAGCTAAGGGTAAGAGGAACCTACATGTTTCACAGAGCAGGATATTCACATTCCCGAGCCCTCCTAGGACTCTTTCTGGCACAGAATCCACATGTGCCTGAATGTGAAACACTTGCAGCATCGCTGCTTCTTTGTGCACGTCCCCCACTGACGCAACATTAAAATTACCAGCACAACTTTCAATATCGAATATATGCAGAGACGTCACCTTTAATCCCGGCTTACTGGAGCAAACACGGTTGCCTAAAGACGCTCAGGGCTCCTCGGTTTGCACCAGCAGCGGCGCAGAAACCGCCCGCACCCTCATTACTCCACATCTAGATGGATAAAAAAATACAGACAATTAAAACCCGCGGAGGAGCAGCCAGAACGCGCGGATCTGCGCTAAATGTGTGCATTAAGCGCGGGAGGGGGGTGCATTCCCGCCCGCCTCCTGCGCTCTCCTCCCGCTCCATCCGCGGGCTCCGGCCGCGCGCGCGCTCGGCCCGCGGGGGCGCCCGGGGCTGCGGCGGCG
>JAWLRI010000038.1:175453-192902 GCA_034781795.1 Crypturellus tataupa | reverse complement strand
ATGCTTTCCTGGTGCACAGCATCTTTTCCTGGTGCACAGCATCATTTTCCACTCCTAGTGCTCAGCATCCTTTCCCAAAGCATCTTTTCCCAGAGCAGCCTTTCCCACTCCTGGTGCTCAGCATCCTTTCCCACTCCTGGTGCTCAGCATCCTTTCCTGGTGCTCAGCATCCTTTTCCACTCCCGGTACTCGGCATGCTTTCCTGGTGCACAGCATCTTTTCCTGGTGCACAGCATCATTTTCCACTCCTAGTGCTCAGCATCCTTTCCCACTCCCGGTGCTCAGCATCCTTCCCCAGAGCATCCTTTCCTGCTCCCAGTGCCCAGCATCCTTTCCTGGAGCAACCGTTCCTGCTCACCGCCTCCAGCTCTCCACGCTGACCGGTCCCATGTGACGATGCTCCCGGTGCTGCCCTGATTTGGGGTCTTCCCCAAGGTCTCTCCCCACGAACCGCCAGGCAGAGTGGCACTGCCACCTCCGCGAGGTGGGACATGAGCCAAAACCTGCCCAATTCCACCCAAGAAAGTCAGTGCCCAGGTAGCACCTACATCATTCGCTCTGGTTGCTAGAGGGCAACCTCCATCATCCATCCACTGAGTAGGGCCTTACATTATACGGTTGCACAAAAGTCACAGGTATTTCAGCTTTAAATGACACAATCCTATGCAAGTTATAGGTGGTTCAGGTCTTGGTCTCTCTCAGGTCTTGGTTAAACTCAGTAGTGAATTTTGCTGGCAACGGAATGAGATCTAACCAAATATTTTCTTTGGGTTTGGTCCGCTTTTCATTGGCGTTGTTTTGATGTAGGGCTGATGTAAGCAAGAGAAGCGTTGGGCTTTTTATTTGTTTAGCTCTTTTAGAAAATATTTTTTGCCATGGAGTTATTCAGCAAACATGTGGCCTTCTGATAACAGGCTGGGATAGCTCAGATGAATGTCATAAATCTCTTTTTTGTTGTTGTTGTTGTTGAAGTCCTTTATTCCTGCTTTTTTCCTAGCAGGAGATAATGGGACTAACCAGGATATTTGGAGGCTGCGAAGCTGATGGGGTCCAAGCAGAGAAGAGGGTCCGGGAGCAGGGGAGCCCTGCTGAGAAATGTGGGATAGGGTCCTGCTCCTCTTCTCCAGGAAAAAAACCCTTTATGTAGGTCTTTAATACGAGGTGCTGTGATTCCTGTGCTCAGTTTTCCTGGGGATGTCTGTTGTTCCTGCTGGGGCTTGAAAGGGCTTTGTTTTATTATTATTATTATTATTATTTCTTTTAGTGAAAGAAGGCAAGAAGAAGCCGATCCCTGTCCGTAAAGCTTCTCCAGCACCGTGCGCTTGGTGACCGTAATTGCTAAATGGCCACTGCACTTAATGATGCCTCAGAATTATCCCAGCGAGCAGCGAAAATCCGCGTGGCCGTTGGTAACCGGTGGTTATTTTCCAGGCATTTGGCCTTTCTCGGAGGTGGCAGGTCCCTAGGAAGCTCCGCACTGGAGCAGCATTCCCTGCCTCTCCATGCACATTCCCAGGTGATCAGATCTGCTGTTCATGTGTCCCCTTTGCCACCAGAGCAGTCCCAGGCTGGGAAACCACCCGTATTCACCCGGGTACCACCTGTATTCACCCAGGTACCACCCATATTCACCCAGACACCAAGCGCAGGGTCTGTCCTCCCCCTCGAGCAGATTTCCTCCCACCGGGAAGGCTCCAAAGTCCTTCCATCTGGGATGCGCTTCCAGGCTTTGCAAGCAAGCCGGTTGCTGCAAGGAGGCCACAGCCACCCAGATCCTAGTGTTGGTTTTTATAAGGATCAAAATAGACAATGGGGGAAAAAATTAGCAATAAATAAGCTGGCTGTTTTTAATTAGGAGCAGCCCTTCTGCTTCAATCCATGCTACAGGCACTTGTGTTTGCTTAGCAGTATAAATAACCATCACGTGGAAGTGGCTTCCAGGAGCAGGGGAAGATGGCAGGGCTATTTTCTTGCTCCGGCATCTCCGTTTGTAGTAGATACCGCTGGCGTTTTGCTAGTGGCATTTCTGGGACATGATGTAGAATGATGCAGGGTTGATGAAAAAGGCTCCTGTGGCTATCGGGCAGGTCTGGCTGAGATCCATGGGGTGAGTTTCCCTGTTCTCTGCAACCTAGGGGAGGTTGCTCCCTTTTGAGCGCTGCTAAACTGAGGCTATGGGGCTCTCCCTGCAAATCCATTCATCAAAATAACCAGCTTGCCTGACCTGGAGATGGTGATTTTTGTGCTTGATGTTATGGATACCCACTTATTCTCACATCTTGCAAAACAAGTATATCCGTATTTTTTGTTTGCATAGCACAAATGTTACCTGGGCTAAAACAAGCGTCATCTGCAAGTGGGACCAATGGATGGAGAATTAGAGTTTCTTGCCCTTATTCCTCATTTTGCTCCCTGCTCCCATGGGCTTGTGTAGAGCCGTGATATCCATCATTCCCTGCCCTACGGAAACGCTTGATTTGGAGATGTCCGTGCTCGGAGAGGCTGAGATCAGAGCTGTGACTGCGAGGGGTTCTTGCTGCTCTTATTAGCCCTCGCTAATAGAAGGGAGAGCAGCCCTGCGCTACCTTGCTTTAAATAGGGCACAGTGAGAGGCAGAGGCACAAATGGAAACCGTTCAGCTTGTTTCTCTTCTCCCCTGCAGAGAACCTGGCCCGAGTTCCGTGTCACGCTGGTGCGGAAGAGCCGTTCAACTGGTGTCAGAGGATTTCCACTGGCATAAATTTAGTGTAAGCAGGAGCATCATGGGGCTCTATATTGGCCATTTTCCACTTTCCGGGGTGAACGTGCAGAGCTCTCTCTAGCAGATGAACCTCAACAAGCAAATTTATTTTCCCTTTGTCCTTGTACTTAATGTTTCTTCTACTTACCCATGCTGTTTAACTCTGGCAATGTCCTGCCAGCTTCCATAAATGCAAATGGAGAAGGTGGGGACTGAAATAAGTTAAACGTTTTAGGGAGACTTTTCCACTTACCACCAATGCTACCCTCAAAACTGGCAATAATGTAGGGGTTTTGCTATCCAAAGGTGGACTACTTGGCTTGTATTTATCATGATTGTTTATAATTATTTTATTAATGATTTTTTTTCATGGCATTTTGAAGCGTGGCAAGCTTCTTGCAGAACAGAGAGACACCTACACTGAGGAACTTTACAGGTAGCAAAAGATAGGTGTGATGATAAAGAATATTTTTAGGCTGAGATCTGAGCAGATAGGTCAAGCTTGACATTCTTATTTCATGTCACTCCTCCCCAAAGCTCCCATGATGATAAATAATAATGATTATCTAATTAACTGTAATCCATAACAGCAGCTTTCATCCAAGATCCCCAAGCCCTTTGAAGGGAGGATTTTGCAAATGCAGAACTGCAGCACAGGGATGAACTGCTTGATTTTCAGCAGATAATGTGGGTATGGCCCAAGGGGCTCACCGGGGAGCGCGCAGCAAGCAGGGATTGAATTCACACTTCTTGAAGCCCTGTCCAGTGCCTCATTTTTGGGGGTGCCTGTGCCGCAGCTCGCAGCCTCCAAGCATTCTTCCTGTGGTGTTCCTTCTTGTCTGCCCTTCCTTTTTATGAGACCCAGAGCCCCGTGGAGGTCTCGTTAGGTCTATCCTTGCGACAGGTACTTTTGGTGATTTAGAGCTGGCTGTAGAGACTCTTCCTCCTGAGCAAGAGGGTCGTGTCCTTAGTGCCCAGGGAGCAGCCTCGCAGCATAACCCTCCACCTGGAAATCTCAAAATCAGACAGCGCCCGAGCACGACGGGCACTGATGGCAAACGCCCAGCTCACCGTCACGCATGCAAGCGGCAGCATTTACTTTTGCAGAATTAGAATAAAATATTTACTGCCGTTCTCCTTCTAGTCCATTCTGTTTCTTGAGAAGCCACAGAAACAGCCTTTCTAATATAAACATGTTTACTTTAGGTTTTCGCTCCCCCTCGTCATTTCCACCAAAAGAACTGGAGAGCTGTGGTCGGTGGCAGCACTGAAGGACACGCAGGCTGAGACACAGTAAGTTTTCTCCAGCAAAAATTGCAGCCTTTTCCAACAGACAAGACAAATCACATGTTGTCAGTGGTACTGCAGGTCAAGCATGAAGCTCCCCCAGTCCAAACAGAAAAAAGAAATCCAAGCAGAGAGAAAAGAGGGCAGAATGACCAGCATCCCTCTCAGAGATGTGTGTTAATTTACTTATTTACTTATGTCTGCTTTCCTACACATTTGTTTTAACACTCACAGTCCTACATCCTCTGTTATTAAAGCAAAGAGAGACTGTGAGGCCAATTGCAATTTCATCCTGTGCCCTGGATTGCAGCTCTCCCCAGGGTGGCACATACTGGACACCCTTTATTTTCCCTTCTTTTCTGGCCCTTATTTCCCTCATAAGGCTTTATATAATAAAGCCTTATTTCAGATGAGATATATATGAGATATAATATATATATATCTCAATAATGTATGCCCGGAATTCCATATCTCCAGTCTACAAGGACGTGATGCCTTTTAGAGCAGCTCTGCAAGTGGTTCCAGCTTCCCAGGCTCCGGGTAGAGCCGAGATTTTCCAGCTTTCTGGGAGGTGAAGTTTCTTGGCTGGTGTTGCCAGCAGCTGCTGGAGCCTGGAAGGACAGAACGTGTTAGAGAAAAAGAGTTTTTGGGGTGCAACAGCCCCAGAAATGCTTCCTTTCAGGCTTATGTGAGATATTGTGATTAAAACTGCAACCACAGAGAGGAAAATAAAAAACAAGAGTCCAGCAACTCCTTGGGGAGAAAGAAAAAAAAAAAGATATTTATGCCCTAAATTGTAAAACTAGCCCAGCTCCCCAAAGCAAGCGGCGGTAACCAAATCTAGCTGTTGGAACCCGGAGCCGCATTGTTCTGATTTAATAATTAATGTGGAGTTAATTGAGGCTTTTACTGGACTGCAACGGGATAAAAGGAACCTGCCAGCCTGGCCGCCATGCCTGCCTGAGAACAAGTTCATGCTGTTCCCTGGTGACCCCCTCGCTGCCCTCCCGGGCTTTTTCCCCCAAAACGGGGTGTGGAGCGTGACCACTTCTGCCGCCCGGCAAACAAAACCGGGAGGCGGGAAGGTGCCGGCGGAGGCGTCGGGATGCGGGGAAGGGGGGAGCCAACATTGCTCCAAGCCCGGGCGTGAATGGAGTTTTCCTCCTCCCCTCTCCGTTGCCATTGTTCCCAGGGGTTTCCCATGCCGGCTCGGGCTTGGGAATTACTGAGCCATGCAGCAGGCACAAAGGATGCAAAGGAGAGGCAGCAGGGCAGGCGGAGAGGCAGCCCCGAGAAGGTGGCTCTGTGCTACCGTTAAGAAAGTAAATAACGACGTGGGTTTATGGCTTAAAATCGAGTGCTTTAGAAATGAGAGTCGCACTGAATGTATTCAGGAGGCCAAAAAAAAAGAGGCTTTTAGCTGCTTGGAGTCTGTGCCATTTGAATACAGGTTTTTGTCAGCCTGTTGGGAAAAATGGCAAATTTTTGGTGGCAGGATTGTTAGTTACTAGAGAGTGGAAAAAATCAGCAGGAGTTTCAGATTAGGGCATGACTGCTGTGCTGGCTTTCGGACCCCCTGGACCGCAGTGGCCCACATCTGTTGTTGTCAATAGGAGCCTTTATCCCAACTTCAGGGATTTGTGGATGAGGCTCCACCAGCCCATGATGAAGTTAGGGCTGTTCCTTATAATTTTCCTCTGATCGTAACATGCTTGGAGGTGCAAAGACAGACCCACCTCAGTGGGGATCTGCCCCCAGTTCTGGCCCATGGGGTCTCCTGCCCTCAGATGATGCTTCAGGGAAGAAGTGGGTGGAAAGGGTGAAACATGATTTTCTGGGGAGAAACAGTTCCTGTCTCCAGATTCTCCTTTTCTTCTTGTTGCCCATCCTGAGGGGAGGTGGTTGCTGCTACTTTCTGTGCATCAGTCATTTATTTAGAGCCTGGAGCACCTGTAACAGCTGCTAGAAGTCCAAAAGATTGTGGCTTCTTAGCATTTTGCAAATCACCAAAGCTGTAAGCACTGGTGCAGAGCCCAGAGCAGAGTGGTGTTTGGTTTGGGATGTTCAAGCTCTTGTGTCCCAAGGATTCGCTCTGGAAATAGCTGATTTTCAGAGATCCAACATGCTTTTTCAGTTCCAGTCTGTCTTATAACACCCTTGAGGGTGTTTTACCTTCTTCCTTTCCCCCTCCCCACTATTCAAGTGGATTATTGGGGATGTCACTTATCCCGCGGTGAATGGAAGAATTTCTGCAGCCGTCGTGACCCAGAGCTCAGCACTCTGTCACTTTCTGCTTGTAATTCCTGTTTTCCATTACTAGTCTACTCAGTTTTGCATCCCCTTTGGATTTGCCACCCTAGTCATCCCTTCCTCTAATGTACTGCAGAGGAGGGAGCACCTTAGCATTTATTTCACCATTTCAGTTTAGGCCTTGTTGGAAGTGGGATTATATTGGGAAAGGGGAAGGGCCTTTGCCCATCTTCCCACTCAGTAATTGCTCTTCAGCAGCTGCCTCTCAAATGGACCTTTTTTTATTTACGTTTTCCTTTTATTCCTGTAGGAGAACTGAACACGATGAGTGGAGAGCTCCAGCCTGGATTACCAAGCACTTGCAAAGAGAAGCTTCTCTGCGTTGTTAATGCTGATTTGGATCGTTAACAAAAGTGAGGTAGGATTCTTTTCTTGCTTCAAACTCGGAGCTTCTTATTGGAAACGGGAATGCTGTAACATTGGCTCCTTTTCTCTCTGAGTATCTGAGATGACAGAAAAGGTTTTGGAGATGTAGGAAGTGTTTTTTTCACCACTATGAGGTCCACAGACCTCTGTCTGTAGTCCTGAAAATCACCTGTCAGCTCTGTCATATCTGCTGTCCCTACAATGCGTCTTGAGGTGCTGTGCAGGTTGGACCTCCTTTGGAACCAGGATTCCAACATCCAAGCCCACAGGTAGCACTGCCAGGACACCTGATGGGGGTTGATGAAGGAATCTGGGGCTGTATTTTTGCCCGCTGACTCGAAACACATGTGTCAGGTTTCAGGTTCCTTCAGTTTTTTTCAATACTAAACACAGCAGACAAGGATCGCTGTGGCCTTCGAACAGGCGAGGTTTGCAGGAATTTATGACGTGCTGCGTCTTTATTGCCCGTACCAGCTGGCAGCCGGCTCTGCTCCTTATCTCCACGAGAATTCCTGGCACCGGGGCCGGCTCGACTTGCCAGGCCAGGAAACGGACACGTGGAGCAGGAGGGCTGGGATTTTCCCTCCCTCCCACCTCCAAGCAGGGGAACCCTATGGAAACATCACAGCGAGCAGAGTATCCCTGGGGCAGAAACAGGGATGCGGGGCGGATGGGTGAGGAAGAGGAGGGAGTCCGAGCGACAGAAACTGAAGATCATCACGTGGCTCCTGAGGGTCATAGGACCACGGTACATTAGGTGCAGGTTGGGGGCTAACACTCTAGGTACATCCCTGTTTATTAAAAAAGCAGATTTTTGTTCTCATGATGCATATGTGATCAAAAGCAGATAGAGGTGTGTGGGGTAAGGTCTTATAGGAGGGGTTTTAATAGTCTGGTTATGGTCATTGCTGCCAAATAAGTTAATTTAAGAAAAAAAAAGCATCTGTGGAGTATTATTATTTATGCATAATACCATAGCATACCATGCATAATACCATAGCAGCCAGAAGCACATAGCACCGATTAGAAACATACTGTAACATACTGAACTCTTGCTTCTCTATGGCCTTTCTTGTGATTGTGTTTTCATTTCTGAAATTTAATTTAATTTAATTTTTTAGTTTTGCCTTTTGCTTTTCTTGTGTGTGCGTGATGCTATCTTTTTAATATACCCTGTTCCTCTGAAGTTCTGTTGATTTTGCATTTCGGCGCGATTTCCAACAGCATTTGGTGCCGCTCTAGCTTTGCTGTCATTTAAGATAATAAGCAGGTCTAATTACGCTCACAGCACACTGACTTCAGTGGGAATGGAGCTATGCCACTCTCAGTAGTTTTGGAAAATCACTTGCAAGTGTGTGCCAAGGCCCTGGGGGCTGTATGCCATTCAGAAACACAGAAATTAGAAGAGAAGAATGGGTCCTGTGATGCCTTTCCTACATTGTTCCCCATATGACCTCAGGCAACTTACTTAATTTCTCTGTGCCTCAATTTATCTATTAATAAAGTGGGGATAATACCTGTTTATCTCTTACAGTAGGTTGGGAATGCGAGTAAATAAATGCTGGCGATAAGCTTTGATCTGCAAGGCAAGGAGAGGACAGCAAGGGCCTCTACTATTTACAAATTCATTTTCATTTCTCATGTAATTGCCATTGTTGCAGCACTATTTGGGTTTAAACTGGGGCTAAACAGTTCATTGAAGCAGAATTCAAAAGGTGGTCCTGATCCGAGCGTGCCAGTGGCTCTAATGCAACTCTAAGTAGTTTCTCTTGCTTTTTTGGGGCAGTTTAATCGGTTTGTGCTGGACAGGGCGCATCGACGCGTTGGTTGTGCAGCTTCCATGGGTTCCTGTTTTCCACAGCAGCTTCAGGCGTGTTGTCCGCCTGTTTTCTGCGTGAGCCGTGTGCTCACGGCAGGGTGCACGTGTGTGGGCACGTGTGTCCATATGTGCTTGTCTATACATCACTGCAGGTGTGTACAGCGGAAAGGTAGGGGTCTGGTGGACAGATGGTAACTGTATAAAGCCTTGCTAAGGAAATAAACATAACTGCAGGGAAAGCATTTTCTCCCCTAATGAAAAAAACAATATATAAATAAGAAAAATAAAAGGGAAAGCATGTTCTAGGTACAGAATATCCTCAGTTGGACTTGAGGCACAAATAGGGGCTATGTCTGGCTCCCAAAGTCTTCCTGGCTCTGTGGCTGCAATTCCCCTATAACAGCAAGTTGGATGAGGGAAACAGGTCCCAAATGGCATCTCCTTCTCAAGGTCTCACAAACCATATGAAGAGCCCAGAGGGCACAGAGGCATCGAAGAGAAATAGGCAGAATCGTGTCATACAGAGCGGGAGAATTTGAAACACCCAAAAGGAGATTAATGACTATAATTAAGAAAAGAAAAGAAATCGCCTGTCCATTAGAGAATCCTCTGCGTCTCTGCAGGAAAGAGGAGACCAGGAGCAGAGCGTAGGATGCAAGAGCGAACTGTAACCCAGTGAATTAGTCTTAACCATAGCGAAAACAGCGCTTGTGTAAATGAGGCCCCTGGGGGCCCATAACGAGGCAGTAAAATGTTACAGGAGGGAAGTAAGTCAGGGCTATAAAGCTGCAAAGTCAGGACTGGGTAGCCAGGTTCTGGAGCATAAAACAGGCAAGATTAAGGGCTGACAGATGAGGACTATGAAGGATGCGTGGATGCTGGTGGGGACTCTAACTCCTGTCGCCCAAAGACAGGCCCGTTCCCACGAGCGCTGCCAGCCACCATGAAATGACAGAGGTGCCACTGAGAACTTGCGAGGAGAGAACGGTGAGCAATGGATGATAAATAAAATCGGGGGATATAATCAAATCAGCATTGAGTGTATTTGATTTAGGAGGACACCCGTGAATAGAGAAGGGGAAGAAGGCAGCAGGGTCGGAGTTGCTGTTGGATGGGCCTGTGGCTTGAGTGAGATATAGTGCAAGCCCTAAATTATCAGCGTCATTATTTTTTGGCTGGGCTGTGTTGTGACATCAATACCAATTTACACTCCGGGTGAATAGCACTTACTACTGTCTTGTCTTCATAAATTGTGCATTGTCCTTATTTATTTGCTCCCCGGTCCCCTTCCTCTCCTCCTGCTTTGCCTCCCTCCTCTTTTGCATGTGTGATGTATCCTTCCTATGTCCTTTGTGAGCTTGACATTGAACCCTGACACAGGTCCCCAGATCCACTCGTCCCTTTTTCATGCCAGGTAAGGGAATGTTCAACTCCTTTCCAGTGGGGAGGACGGTGTGTTCAGAAGGAGCAAGGTTGGCATGAATCCTGATGTACCCATTAACCGTGATTATTTTACTACCCAGCAGTTGGTAGTTGCAGGATCAAGTGCATCCCTTTTGCCTGCCCATGTGTAGACATATTGGCTCTTCTGAGTCAAAGCCTCTTCGCTGCCATCATGTCATATGAGTTCAAAAGTCGTCATTTTTATGCTTGCTTTCCACCCAAATTTAGTAAGCCGCCCCATATTGTAATATCCCCCCAGAGCACTGCGAGGGCATCACAAGAAATGTCTTCAAAACCTTCAAACATGGAAAAAGCAGGTCACATCTGGCAACCTCAACAGAGCCTTGAAGCAAGTCGGCTATTTTTGATGTATCCCTAGGAAAACCCTGCTCAGACTTCTCACTGTGGCTGAGTGTATGGAGTATCCAGGGAAATGATGCCGCAGGCCACGTGCCCTTCCAGGACATCCCTTGGTGCCTCTTGTAATGGTAAAAAGACACTGGGTCTGTTGTTTTCCTTTGAGCATAATGGAGCAGCTCAGCAAAAAATAGTCCTGACAACCCTGTCATAGGTAACTGCAAGAAATCTCTTTTTGCTGTGCAAAATAACACAGCTAGAAGGGTAGGTCGGCTATGGAACTGTTGTAGAAGGGTAGAGAGGGAATCTGAAGGGGCAACAAGCTGGAGAGCCTGGTTGTGGGTCCTGAGAATAAGACATCCCAATTAAATGGACAGGTCCTGGCCAGGAGACTTTTCAGAGGCTGGGGATGGGTAATGTGTGCCCAGGGTGCTGATTCTCCCTGGGACGTTATATGAGACATATGGGCTAACGCTTTATCTCTTCATATGCTGAAGTTTGTCTGCCTGAGGGACAGATGATGAAGAAGAAAGCAGCGTTTCTCAGGTTCACCTGTTTGGGAGGCTGTGCTGCTAGCTCTGGGCTGTGGGGTGGTTGATAAGGAGTGGAATAATGCTCCCATTTACTGGCTTGTGTTCAGAGAATGATGAAAAGGTTCCCCCTTTGGCTCAAGTCCTTCTCCCGTGGCAGAATCCAAAGAAAAGGGCAATTGCACAATAGCAGCCAGCAATTATTTACACCCAAAATCCAAGTGACTTGAGAGGGAATTCCCATTTGTGGGGATTCCCATTCTCCATAAGGGCCCAGAAAACCTGGAACAAAACACGTGGTGAGCTCCAGAGATAAAGGAGAGCAGGAGATCACATTAAATTGGAAATATCCCAGTGTATGTTGTTTCATTTTGCAAAGAGGTACCAAAGTGATACACAGCCTCATCATTAAAAAAAGCCCGGAGACTTTTCCTGGAGGGATTTAGTTTAACAAATCATGTTTGCTCTTCCTAATAGTAACTCCAACTCAGTGTCTCTTGTGATATTCTGCATCTCTTTGTTACTGTATACAGTACATAGGAGATTCCTTCCTGACTCCTCATCAGCTCCTGCTCTGAAGCTTGCAGCCCATAGGAGAAGTTGGGAATTTGCCTCCTGTTTGAATTTGCTTTGCTGGGAAGAAAACAAACAGCCCTGGTGCCCGCAGAGAGGAAACAGAGAGCAGGAATAGACTGGGAAAACCCACTGACCTTATTTAGGGGTAGTAGATTTAATAATCTGAAATGGAATTACTGGTGAGGAATGCACATACTCATCTCCTTCCTGTCAAGTTCTTTTTTTATCACTGTCTTCTGCTGTAGGGAATGGGAATGTAGATGTTGTCCCTAGGAGAGCAGCTGCATGGGGTCTTATCCTTGCATAAGGTGTTAAAAACTGCGGCTTGGAATATGCTTAACCCTGTACAGGGGAGAAGGTGGATGTAAAGAACTGTATTTTCCTGCCTCCTTTGTACTGGGGGGAAAGAGGAGGCTGTCCGACTCCCGTTCACACGTGCGGTGCTGCAGGAATCCAGCCCGGATGAGGATGGAGCCTGGCCCTGGGCATGGTGTCGTGGGAAGAGCTGCCACCGCTCCATCCTTGAGCTTCCCCCTGCGCAGGGCTTGCAGCCGCAGCCCTTCCTGCAGCGTGGAATTGCAGAAAAACCACGATTTTCCCCCCAGGAATCGCCAGGCTGCAGCAGAGCGCGCCGAGGCACCTGCCAAAACAGCAGAGCGATTGCTTCATTTCCATTTTTCGCTTGTGTGAAGGTGGAGAGAATTAAAACCCTGGAGTCTTTTGCACCCTCCCTCCCCCATGGAGTCTATTCCTGCTGAACAAGGGGAATATTTGCAGCTTCGCTGCTGGCTCTGTGGCTTGTTTGGTTTGGGGGGAGCTGGGGAGTTAGACCTCCCTAGTGCCCGTGCAGAATAACATGCCTTTCCTTAGACATCGCTTTAGTAAACATTCTGGGTAAACACTGGGCAAAAAACGTCATGTTAGTGTTTCCTGGAGGGAATTTTCTGGCTTTTGTACCTGTGCTTGGTGACAAGGGGATCTCCTATAGCTGCTGGGATGGCAGCAGTGCAATTCCAGATAATGATGCCGTGGTCTTGTGAAACTATGGAAGAGTAACTTGGCAAGAGGGTAGGTTTGGAGAACAGTAGATACCCTCTAAAAAGCAAAGCATAGTAAAAAAAGTGTTAACATTTCAGTCTGGGCTTTCCAAGGATGCACGTGGAGTAGTTTTAAGCTCTGAAATAAGTGCTCGGTTCTCTGGGTTAAAGAACTGCAGCTCTTTTTGTTCATTGGTTGTCTGCATGCAGAACATGCAATCAGGCAATCAAAAATGTTATTGCAGAGCCCCACAACCGCTGACCTCAGTTAAATAATAACAGGAGGGTAAAATTAAGCGTGTCTGTTAGTATTTACAGGACGGGGCCCCAGGGGTCCTGTGATTTGCCCTGTCAGGGAGCTGAGATGTTCCTGTGACACCCTAACCAATTCCTGAGCAAGAAAAGTACCAATTGAAACCCCAAAGCCAAACTTTAAATGTGAACATCACGGATTCCTTTGTCTTAAAACTGCAAATGTGATTAGATTCATTGTTTAGTTTTAATAGGTCTTATGGAATAGTAGTTCCCAATTTTATTTCCAACCTATAATCCACTGAACACTTCTGTATGCGACTGGCTCCGCCGTATTCCCGGGCATCAGTAAATTACTAATTCTTAGCTGGATTAATTCATTAGGCCCTGATCTTGCAAACTGTATGGCAGGGAGGCAACCTTACCCAGGGATTAACTCAATGCTTTTTGTGGTCCATAAAGCAGCTCATCTGGGTGGAGCTGTTTGTAAACCACAGGTATTTGCTAGACTTGAGATATTAATGCATTCAGGGCTATGGTTCATTTACTTAATATTAAACATGCCTGTAATGCTGAAAACCTGTGCATTAAATAAGATAAGGCAGGAGGAAAACATCTGAAAGGAGTAATTTATTTGTACATATTTAATCATATAGCTTTTGTACGCAAGAGATGCCCTGAGCTAAGCTGTGCTTTAAGTAATTCTCTATGGTTAGAAGGTTCTAAGGACATTTGCGCTCCTGATTATAACATTGTAAAGACCAGATTCAGTTATGCAACACACTGAAATGCAGTCTACATTTTGAATGTGAGAATTGTAGGATGGAGCCCACAACTGGAGGATGCCCAAGATTTCCCGTTCCTGGAAGGGGAGGCAGGGAGGCTGCCGGCCTCCATGGGGGAGTGATGGGATCTGGTGGCCAGTCTTCCCCTCTGCTTCCAAAGGCAAAGCAGGACTCTCAGAGGAGGATAAACCCCTAATAATTTGTGTTGTTAGCACCAGCAACCTGCGAGTTCCTTGAGGCTGTGAGAAGACAGTTCACAGTGGATACCAGGATTGCGGATATTCATCCCAACGTGGTCCATAGCTAACAGGTCCAGGGAGGTTCATGTGGGCTTTCCAGGATACCGGAATGCTGTTATTTCACCCTGCACCCTGGGCTTCACGGCTGAGATTCCAGACTCTTCAGCAGCCCCTGGGACAGGTTCCTGCCACGAGTGCCCGTTTGGCTCCGGGGGCCGCAGCGTTTCGCTAATCCCTGGCTCTGGCAGACGCAGACCTCTCCCCATGCCCTCGTCCTGACCTCGAGCCGGGCCGGAGGAGCCGCTTGTGCCGAAGGTCACCGATAATTCCGGGGGTGTCACGCGGTGTCACTCCCGCCGTGATGGATGGGCCAGGGGCGGCTGGAGCGCCGGGAGCGGAGTCGGGGGCCGCGTTAGTCGGGTTCGGCCCCGAGAGGAACTCGGCTTTTTCCTCTGTTTTTTTTTTTTTTCCTCCTGGCATGAGGAGAAGTATTTGTAATTCCGTACAAAATACAAGCGCGATGGATAGCCTCTCTGATTGATAAGCAGCCTGAAGTCTCCTTTTCAAGAGTTTATAATGTGGTGCTGAAAACTGCCCAAACTTGATATTTGAAGCTTATCTTGGGAGCAACTCTTTTCTTCCCCCTTTTGCCTGAGTGCTTGTTTTCTCACACCATCTTGGGCCTCTTGCTCCCCAACAAGTTGTAATTCCTGACTTTCTGGGGGAGCGATTGCTCAAGAGGGCTCCGAGATCTACGTTTTTTTGCCCCAGTGGGAGCTGCATCCCAGCATTTTTTCTGGAAAAATAACAATAAAGTTTCTCAGGGTTTTTGTTGCATGAAAAAATTAATAATGCAGAGGCTTGAACAGAGATTTCTTAGGACAACCCACAAAAAAAGCCCTTAAGATGGTTCATTTCCATTTTAGATTAAAAATGATGGTGGAGCAGATCCCTTTAAGGGCTGTCCTGACAGAACTGTTCTGATAAAATGAAATTTTACTCTCTTCTCTCTCCCAAACCTCGTACTGACATGCTAAGAAAGTTTAAAGAGACAACCAGGAATAAGAGGTGACTCGAGTTCTAATTTCTGAATTTCAGGCCATCTTGGGCAAGTTGTAGGATGGGTGGAGGAGCAGGATCTTCCCCGCTGGATTTGAATCTCCAAATTCAGCAGATTCAGCCCCATCCCAGCTCTAGCTCCTTCCCGGCTCCTGCTTGCACAGTGGAATGACTCGAGTTTTCCGCTTGTCACATTCCCATTTTTTAAGCACCGTTTTTGGCAGGGGCAGCAGATGTCCCTGGTCCTCATGCTGGGATGTGCTCAGGTGGGATTCGCACCATTCTCCTGGAGAAATCCCTGCAGGCACGAGCGCAAAGCACCTTCCTCACGTTTCCCTATTCCAAAAGAGCTTAAATTCTAGTATTAAAATGTTGCAGGCGCTCATGGTCCACAATATGGATTACCCCCCATGCACACTTAAAGAGAAGTTAGCATAATTTAAGTGGCAAATTGTTTTATCGTTTGAAAATTAGCTCCTCTGTATCTGCAATAACCCTTTTTTTTTGTGGTTGTTGGCATGGAAACAGGTAGAGTCTACAAGCGCCTCTCCAGGCACCTTCAGGAGGATTTAGGGCTGGGACTGAGTTTCCTAAAAGCCTTTGAATCCTTAATGGGAGCAGGATGAAATCCCGGGCTCCTGCACTCTTCTGGCTGCACTTCTGTACGTGAGACCCCTTGTGAACCCCTTTTTTGAGTGGAAAATGGTCTTTCCACGTAGCACTACACGAATCATGGTGATGACTGGCATAGCACAAAACCTGACAGATAGGGAGATTCCTTAGGAAGTGGGGACTATTTATTTAGAATATTTCATAAAAGTGGGGTACATCTGTGGGGATGAACCTCCTAACCATGGTGTCTTGGTGTCTTCTGTTGGGTTTATCCTTTTAAGAGGTAGTTCCCTGGCTATTTTAGTAATGTCAAAATAAAAAGTTTGGGTCAAAAGTATCAACTTTGAGGAGCTCTGGTTTAGATGCAAACACTGCTCTCTCATAACCCAAGTGATCAATGGGAACCTGTGGGGAGGCTCAGCAGCTCTGAAAATAAGGTCTCTCCAGTAAAATGCCTTAGTTTTATCCCTCTTGAAAAATTAGCTTAATTGTCAAGGTGACTTTCTCAGAGCGGGGACTTGAAGCAGTCACAGGATTCGTGTTTAGAGGTGAAGTTAAATATTCCAGGCCCAGCCTGGGAATATCATGTAGCAACGTCCCGTTTTGGGGTGTAGTGAGATGTTTTGTAGACCTCGTTATGCTTAATTTTCTCTACAAACTCACGGGAGGATAAAAATCGTCTCGTCAATATGTGACACGATGCCACGGGGCACAGCAGCGTCGTCGTGCGGTGAGAGGTGATGGCATTTCACTGAAATGTCACGGCGGGAGATATAATCCATCTTTCCCATCCCAAAATGATTTCCAGGAGGGTAAAATTGAAAGTGGGACCGTGGTGATAAATGGATAAATGAGGGAGATTTTTAACTGTCTTGTTGGGGAGGGAAAAAAAAAAAAAAAGCACTTTATGTTATATGGGAAATATTTTCCTAGTTGTTTGGAAAACAGTGGCTCCCGGGAGTGCGGCTCCTGCTCCTGGCGGCTCCCATTCCCGGCAGCTCCAATTCCTGGCGGCTCCCGGCCCTGCTGCTGCGGGCACTGAACGTGCCTGGATGAGATGGGGATGGATGGGGATCCTGGGTGGATCCATACGTTTCTGTGTGCGCTGTGTGTTTCTATACATTTCTATGCATGCCATGTGGGTCTATACGTTTCTATGCGTGCCATGTGGGTCTGTACGTTTGTATTCATGCAGTGCGGGTCTATACATTTCTGAGCATCCTGTGTGAGTCTGTGCATTTCTATGCATGCCGTGTGGGTCTATATGTTTCTATGCATCCTGTGTGGGTCTGTATGTTTCTGTGTGCTGTGTGATTCTATACATTTCTATGTATCCTGTGTGGGTCTATACATTTCTATGCGTGCCATGTGGATCTATACGTTTCTGTGTGTGCTGTGTGGGTCTATATGTTGATATTCATGCAGTGCGGATCTATACATTTCTGAGCATCCTGTGTGAGTCTGTACATTTCTATACATGCCGTGTGGGCCTATGTTTCTGTGCATCCTTGTGGGTCTATACATTTTTATGCATGCCTTGTGGGTCTGTACATTTCTGTGCATCCTGCATGTGTCTATACATCTCTGTGTGTGCTGTGTGGGTTTATACATTTCTATGCATGCTGTGTGGGTCTGCATGTTTCTGGTTATCCTGTGCGGCTCTATACGTTTCTGTGCATCCTCTGTGGGTCTATACATTTCTGCGCGTGCCGTGTGGGTCCATAGGTTTCTTTGCAAGCTGCTGTGGGTCTGTATGTTTCTGTGCACCCTGTGTGGGTCTATACGTCTCTATGCAAGTCATGCGGATCTATGTTTCCGTGCATCCTGTGTGTGTCTATACGGTTCCCTACGAGCTCCATGTGTCGGTGCCGGCGACTCCGGCCGCCCGCGGCGGGTCCCGGTGGAGCCGTGTCCCCCCCCCGCCCGTGTCCCCCTTCGCCCTTGTCATCCCGCTGCCCGCGTCCCCCCCGCCCGTGTCGCTCGCTGACGCGCGGCGGCTCCGCGGCGGCTCCGCGGCGGCCGCTCCTCCCGCGGCGG
>JAWLRI010000038.1:154805-175353 GCA_034781795.1 Crypturellus tataupa | reverse complement strand
TGCCGTCGGGCGGCTCCGCGTCGCTCTCGCCCAAGCTGGGCGCCGACAAGGAGGCGGCCCCGAGCGACCTGCAGAACATCCAGCGCCTCGTGAGCGGCCTCGAGGCGCGGCCCGACAGAGCCCGCAGCGCCTCCCCGTAGCGCCCGGCGGCTCCTCGACGGCGCGGCCCGCGCGGCACCGCGAGCAGGGAGACGGGGGCGGGACGGGACACACTGCGGCGCCCACCGTTTCTTTCTTCCCTTCGTTGTGTAAAAATAAAAGCGAAATCAAACAAACGCCCCCGCCACCCCGCGAGCAACCGTCTGAATAAAAGCGAAGTGATTTTTCTTTTATTTTTTTTTCCCTTAAAAAAAAAAAAAAAGTCTAAGTAACTTGCATATCGGTTCTTCAACCATCGTTTCCTGGGCGGGTTGTTAACGACAGCCCTTCTTAGTCTCTATTAAGCGAAGCTGAGTGTTTGAAATATTGTCGTGATGTCTGAGAGCCAAATGGTGGCTTTTATTTTTTTTTTCCCGCATGTTCCATAGTAGTCTGCTTTTGGGGGAGTATTTTTTTTTTATTTCGGTGGGGTTTCTGTTGTTTAATTTTTTTTTATGCTTGTTTCGAATCCCAGGGACGAATGATAATAATAATAATAATAAACAAAAAATAAGAACTTTTTCCCCCTGTACCTTCAACCTCCTCCCTGTAGCAGCAACGATAAGAAGTGTAGTTGGAAAGGAAAAAAAAAGTGAATTTATTTTATCTAAATCCCTCTGTAGCTTGACTGTAGGTTCGTCACGGCTTTCCCTCTTTAATTGTATATGCAATAACAAGGTTTAAGCATACTGAGAAGAAGAAAAAAAGCGGACACTATTATTAAAAAGTATTTATGTAATTATTTGATAACTCTTGTAAATAAGTGGAATATGAATACTCGAAATTAAACTTTAATTTATTGACATTGTACATATCTCTGTAAATATGACTGCAGCTCTCTTTTCTTTTTCTTTTTTTTTTTTTTTGCTTGTGTTTTTATTTTCAGTCGTTTTCATTTCAAATTCGTAATTCCTTTAAGCAACTGTCCCAATTCAGCAGAATAACCCAGAGGAGAAATACCTTGTCTCTGAGTGCTCACTTTTTAAATTTATGTTCACCGCGGAAAACCTGACCTCGTCCTTTTTTCTTTTCTTTCCTTTTTCTCAGCTTTTTTTTTCTTTCTTTCTTTTTCTCTATCTCTCTTTTTTTTTTTGAGCCGAATGTAAAAGGCAAAAAAAAAAAAAAAAAGAAACAACAAAAATAAAAACCCCAAAGAACTTATTAAAAAAAGAAGAAAAAAAAAAGAAAATGAAAACGCAATGTGCCATGGTAGCTTTTAATCCGTGATTTCCTCAGTGTTAAACGTGCTACTTTCGGTATAAAATTTCAACAACCGCAAAAATTATATACTTTGATACATGACAACAGGCTTCTCCAGTGGCTTGAGATAAAAAGACGAAGATCCTAGGATTTTCTTTACTTTGTATTATTTCCTCCCCTACTTCCTTGGTGTTTCAAAACCCACGACAGAGTTTGACTACTGCGTCCGTGGCTTTGTTTGAGTGAGGGCAGATTTTCTTGGCTTGGAAGTCAGGTGCTCAGAGCTGGTTCAAAGAAAAAAAAAAATGAAGGTATATTTTGTGTTTTATAAATGTCGAGAAGTTTTTCCTTTTTTCTTCTTTTTTTTTTTTCTGTATTTCCCCCCCTTTTCAAAGTCACTGAAGTTTCAATAAATTTTTATTGAAATGTCTTGGGCGTGCTGTGAAATACCTTCCTAAGGGGCTGCCTCGGAGCAGAGGGGGAAAAAGGCACCTCTCGCTCGTCTCCCCTTCCCTCCTTATCTCCTCCCCAATATCGAGCCATTTCTCATGCAACGAGACGGGCAAAAAGCAGCCCGGTCGCCGCGATGTCGCTTGCCGTGTTGCTGGGGAAACACAAGTTTTAAGCAAGCTGTTTAATGTACTTTCCCCCGTCTCTAACACTTTTAAAGTAGGATCAGATGCTACGAAGTTGCCTTCGTTTTAATGGAACAATATTAAGTGGCATTTGAAAAGTTAATGAGAATGGCTCAGCGAAGCTTTTATCTATCATAAATTAATAAAGCAATAGCTAAGAATTGGAGAATAGAGCTGTTAAAATTTAATGCAGAGCCCTCCTCCAAAGTTTCCAGGTAAAGTAGTCATGATTTGATGGGGTTACTGGGCTCGTTTTTCCCTCCTATCCGGGCAGGGGAATCGGCCTTTCCAGTTATCACCTGGAAATACGTATATATAAATATTTATATAATTCTTTCATTTTTTTTTTTTTTTTTTTTTTTCTTTTGGAAGCGCCGCTTCTTTCGTCGGGTCGTTGAAACACGTTGAGATTAAGCTAGAAAATGGCTGAAATAGGGACACAAGTTCTGGCTGCAGCTGAGAACTGAACAGCCAGTGGTCTGAGAGGTCACTGAGAACATAAATGAATTGGCAGCCTCTGCCTGTAGCGGTGCCAGTCCGTGATCACATCCTTAAGCGGAACATATATATTTTTCCTCGTTAAAGAGATTTTCCCCCCTTCAACAGTTAGTGGCCCATATAGTGGAAAGTGATTCATCCTCCGCCAGTAATAAATATTATAAGGATGTACTTCCAGCCCGTATCCTGTTTTATGCTCTGCCTGCCCCCCGCCAGCGCTCCCGCGGCTCTTCCCTCCCGCGCGTTGCCCAAGTCCCTGCGGGCCGGGGGACTCTGGGGACCCTGTCCGGGACTTCGGAGACCCCCCGTCGCCTCCTCCCCTCCCGCCTTGCACGGCCCTTTCCCCAGCGCAGTTGAGCTCTCGGCATCCCCTTCATCCCCGTGCCGGGGGGGTCCGTCTATTTTCACTCGGGAGCCGCATGTGAAACGCGGAGCAGCCTCTGCGCTCCGCGTAGTGCGGTCGGTGCGATGAGGTTTGGACTGGGCTGCGTTTTCTCTCCTTTCCTCCCGCCGCCGGAGCCGGGCCCGAGGTGAGGGCCGCCCCAGCAGCCGCGCTCGAGGTGGGGCTTTTATGGACGGAGGTGGCGTCGGGGCCGGCGAGAAAACAAACAGAGTCTGCGGGCTGGAGCTGGGCTGGGGGGCGGGTGCAGCTCCAGCCGCGGGATCTGCTCTTCCACCCGGATCCTATGGGAGGACCCAGGTTGTCTCCGAGCTGCCTGGGCAGGACGGGGGGTGCCTGCACCGAGGGGAGAAGGGGGCTGCCACCCGGGCCGCGTTGTCAAACCGGCCTTGGAGCAACATGTCTTATGTGTCCCCGACCTCGGGGGAGGCGGCGAGAGACCCATTCAGTGCGATACGACCCCTCTCCGTGTCACCCCCAGGCACCCCGCTCTCCTCCATTCCGAGCAGCTTCTTTTTCTTTCTCTTTCCCCCTCCCCGACCGCTGGTATCGCGGATCCGTGCTGCAGCAAGGGTGTTTGTGGCGGTGGCGGTGGGTGCGATTGCTGCTCGCTCGGTAATTAGCTGCTGATGTCGAGTGGGAAGCGATTTCCCCGCCGGCCCTTCCCGGTAGCCAGGGCTCAGGTCGCCACTGCGAGTCCTCGGCTGCCCCGCGGCGCCTTCAAACCGGTGCTCGGGACTTCAGTTTCGGGGGGTGGCGGGAAAGGCTGATTGATTTAGGGCGTGTGTGTGCAGGGGGAGGTAATGCTGACCTCCCCCTCCCCATGCCCTTGCAAGAAATCCGTGGACCGCAGGTGTAACTCTGACTTGCAAATGGCTTTATCTCTTGTGTATCTTATTTGTATATAGTAACGTTAATGAGTAACTTTTGTGGCGCTTGTGGATGGAGGTAAACAGCGAGCAATCTCGCTGGATTATCCTGTCTATTACTCACCTGGCGCCTGTCTTGATATCCTCAATGGTTTTATGGCTGATGCAGGCGACCCGGCGCTGGAGGGGGGTGTCCGGCGGCGGCGGGGGGGGTGTCCGACGGGGCGGCGGCGCCACCTCTCGGACATCCCTGGAAGCGACGGAGCGACCCCGAGGGGACCCACGGCCCGGGAGGGACCCACCGGTTTGGGGGGGAACACGGGTGGGAGCCGCAAGGGCCACGGGTTCCTCGGGGAACCCGGAGCGGCCCCGGGGCTGCGGGACCCGACGGAGCGGCCGCCCCAGCGGCTCCGTCGTGCCGGGCCGCGCTCCGCTATTAGTTAATTATTGATTGATTACAAGTGAAAATTTATGGCCCGCTCCCCGCGCTTTGCTTTCGCCGGGCCTGGTACACGGCGCGCTCCGGCCCCCTCGCACGCACCCCCGCGCCTGCCCTCTGCAAACACTTCGGAGGGAGGGCGGGAGGCGTGTTGTTGTTTTTGGCCTTGACAGCTTCCAGCAATATGAAATATTTAAGCCCTTCGGTCGATCTTCTGTACCCTGGCCGCCCCCCCTTTTTTTTTTTTTTTCTCCTTTCATGTCCTGGCTCTGGGGCTCCCAAGGCGGACGGGCCCCCTCTCCGCACGGAGCCGTCGTGCGGGCTCGTAGCGAGCCAGGCCTCGCAGATCAAAGGGACCTCGGCGTCCTCCGCACCGGGGCAGAGGGAGGGAAGAAAAGGAAAGGAAAAAAAAAAAAAGAAGGAAAGAAAAGTTTCACTCTGTAACGATTGTTCGTAAAAAGTCTTGGAAGCGGGGACCATCCTGCCTCCTCCCTCGCCCTGGCCTGCAGGGAAGCGCTTTGGGAAAGGCAGGGAGAGGGAAGAAAAAAAATAGACGGGTGTCTTGCAGTCTAAGAGCTGCGTGTACAGGGGAGTCCCCGGCAGCTCTGAGCCGAGCCCCGGCCCCGCTCCGCTCTCCGGGGCTGGAGGCATTTTGGGGAGCTGCTAGTGAGGACCGCAGCGCCGGAGTGACTCCAGGGCCTCCCCCCGAGCTCACTCCTTCGCACACAGCAACACGAATATCGCCTGCCCGAGAGTGCAGCTCCCGAGCCGCCCCATTGATTGGCTGATTGATTGGGCTCTGTCTCGGCAAGGCGAGCGCCCTGATGGGGAAGTCGCCTCGCAGCGCTCGCTCCTTGCGCCCCGCAGCAACCGGCCCCGCTTCGGCCCCTGCCCGGCGCCGCCGCTCGCTGCGGGCGGCGGGGCGCGAGGAGGGTGACGGTGAGACCCCCCCGTCCGCCCCGCCAAGCCATTCCGCCCCCTAAACCGTTCCCGGAGCGCGGGGGGATTAGCGTAAACCCTTTCTCCCCGCGTATTCCCATTTCCCAGCGGGGATAATCAGATTATTCGGAAAAGTCCGTCCGGCGGAGGCTGCTCCATTATAACATCTTGCTCCGTAATAACGTCTTGCTCCGGCTCCCCAAGGATCCGCGCTGCCGAGCAGGCATCAATAAATGATGCCCATCTATAGGGTATTTTAGGATATATATTTATATATATTTTAGAAGCCTGTGTAGAGACTGGGCAGCTTAAAAGGAGCCTTTTGTGGAGGTTTGCAGGTTTATAGAAAGGGCCTGCTCGGAAGGGATTTGTTTGGAAGAATTTTCATGTTTATGGAGCTGTTGTTAGATTAGTTAAAAGGACGAGTTCTTTACATTTCCTTATATAAATGTAATACTCCACACACTGAGCACATACATTATTCCGGCTGCCTGGAGAGCTGGGGATGTTAAAAATACTCTGGATCCTAAGGAGGGAATTAGAGAGGTTTCTGCTTCCTGCTGTGGCATTACATGGGCATGGGATGCGGGAAGGTGGGTAGCAAAACCCATGGCACTGGCTCAAGTTTGACCTTTTTAGGTTTCCACGTGGAGGTTTTGCTCCCAGGACACTGCAGGCTCTGGAAAAATTGGAAGTTTAGGTTAGCCTGGGTTGCAGCCTAAAGCCCACATCCCTCTGGCGATTAATGCAAGGAGGAGACGCGAGTTGGGGATGAATGGAAGGAGCAAATGGGAGCAGGACACAAGGATAAGCGCTTGGATACTGTCCTAATCAACACTCTTTGTTTTAATAGAAGCTATGGATGCTCCTCATCCCTGTTATTAAGGCTGCCTACATTTAGGCACTTCATTTTGGAACATGTTTGCATCCCTGTCAAGGTCCTAGCGACTTTGGGACAGATTTGGGAAGGAAGCTGGAGCCCAAACCCTGTAGCCACACGCCTGAGGCAGCGGGAAGGAAATCGTGGAGCCATAACTTAAGGAAAAAATATATATTGTAATGAAGATCGTGCAGGAGGCGGCTCGGATGCTCGAGGGGAGAAACACAGAGCTAGAACTGAAAAGCTGAAGGAGCTCGTGGGACCTGAAGGGCCTCATTCAGAGCAGCACAGCTGGGCACACACGACGTTGGCTTGTAGGGAGATATCCACAACGCTCCGACTGGGAAAGCTGGGGTGAAATAGAGGAAAACTGTTCCCCTCCTAGAAACGCGCAAGTATCATTGCATCCAAGAAAGAGAAATTAGTTATTTTATGCTTTCTGGGTAGTAACTAACATGCAACATCCATTTCAAAACCGTCCAGTCCTGCAGAGCTGTGTGAACATGGAGTCGTCTGCCCTGTCTGGCTCTGTTGCTTGTTTTGTGCCTCATTTTTTCCGTGGATAAGGGGAAAAGGTCGAATCCTCCAAATAGTTGCACGCAGGATTTTAAGGCAGCAGATGCATGTTGGATAGAGTACTGGGAAGCAAATCAAAGGAAGAATGGAAATTGATTTGGAAAAATCAAAGAAATACTGAAATAGTCAGGAATATTGAACAGAAATTTGTTTTAAGACTTCTGTTAAGTGTATTTTGGTATTTTTCTCTCCAAAGATACAAGTAATCTCTCCCAAGGGCTTAAATAAATTTGCCAGGATTTGGGGTGAGCATCACCCAAGCTCCTGAAGGGAAAAATTTAATTTTAATTCTAAAATGTAATAAATGAGAAGCTCTGGTTTCAGGTGCCATCAAAGCTGATCTGAGCTTGCACACAGTGACTCTGTTTCACTCTTATTCCTGGTGCTTTGTTTAATTCAAGAAACCTTTTGTGCAGTGGGGCTTCTTGTGCTGGGCCGCATTGGTAGAAGCAGCAGCTCTGGAAAGCAGAATAAAACTCCCTGGAATCTCCACCTTGCAGCTCAGCTGGAGTTTTTTGCTCTTGTGCCCTTGGAAATATCCCCATGCAGTGAGTACAGCCGTATGCGGCATTCCAAGTATTTGGCCTGAAAGAATCCAGGAGGGAGGAGGCTTTGCCTGTGGATAGGCTTGGAGAACCCGCATCCAAAGGCACCAGGGATGGGTTCTGCAGAGAACTTGCCCTTCAGGGAAGGCAACGCTCATCCTGCACCTTGTGATTCCACTTATCCATGGAAGCTCCTGGTTTGCTCAGCCCTTGGCATGTTTGTGGATGCCAGATGGGCCCCAGCATCCAAATTTCCCAGCGCTGCCTTTGAAGTCGAGCAGATATTGGTGCAAATGATGCTGGGCCACAACTGAAGGAGAGCTACTGAATGGCAAAAAGCACGAGACTCAAACAGGGAGACAGAGTTTTGACATGGTGCATTTGTGAACAACTGTTTTAAACAAAATAATTAGTCACATTAAAGCCTGTTTCAGCGCTGTGCTTCAGAGACACGATGAGGATGCTTTGATAGATATTAAATAATTTTAATGTTTAGCATATGTCACCCGCTGAGCTCCAGGTACTTTGGGAAGATGTAAAGCACCCATTTTAGGGAAGGAACAATCAAGGCATTCATAGGCATCATCTCGTTAATGTTACATGGAGTCAGAAGAGGAAGCCCCAGCATTTTCTCAACTACATGGAAAATGTCCAACCTGCTAACCTTGGACTGGGGATGTATTCACTGGAATATATTGAAGGGATGTATTCCCTTCATCGCCTAGTGACAAATACCCGTTTTTTGCCCCAAAGTTTCCTTTCTGCTCCAGTACGAATGGTGTTTATTGCATCCTCCTTGTAGCAGCTCTGCGCTAGCAAACTCACGTGCTGCGTTGGGATGCACCTTCCTTGCAACTGTTCCGGATGGATTCCCGATAGAAACTGATGGAGTGATGGAAGCCCACGAGCTCCTCCCGCGGAGCGTTGCCAACAAGCGGAGCTTTCCTTGCAAGCACAGTCGGCGATGGCAGAGTGTCCCCACACACACAGGGCTCTGCACCCTCCGGCGGGCGTCCAGCTCGTGTCGCGGCAGGAGGGGCGACGCAAAAGTAAGTAATTAAAGATGGAAAAACCATCTTTGCCGCCGCTCTCCCGCAGCATAAAATAAGGCCGGCGCTGAGGGGTTGGCTGCTGGCGATCTAGCCGTGGCAGCATGAAAAATGAGGAGGAGTGCGATAAGGAACTAATAATTTATGTTCCAAGCACAGACTCACACCAGTGTGGAGGGAAATTTGTGCCAATAACTCCTACTAACTCAGAAAGGCACGCAATCTTTTATTGCACAAATTATTAACGACCAGAAAATAAATGACTCTGTAATCAGATTGGTGCTGCCGGCGCTTTTCGTTTCTTCTTTTATTTGTATAAATTCTGAAACCCGTCCGCCCCTGGAGCCGAGGCAGAGGGAACTTTTGCTGGCCCCGTGCCCTGCCTGACAAGAGCGCAGATTAAACAAGGATGGAGCAGGAATGTCCCGGGATCTCGTTGCTTATCGGAGATGGAATCACCCAGCAATATTTTTCTGGACCCTTTGGTAGTAACTGCTTTGTGGGTACACAGGGATCCAGAATGTGGGAGTCTCTTGCCCGATGGTTAGGATAGCCAACCTATTGTGAACCCTTATTTATGAAAATATGGGGTATTTTCCTCCGCCAGCAAAGGATTGCATCCTGCGATCTTTCTTGAATTAAAATTGTTTTATTATGACCAGAAAAGAGGTGTGGATGAAGAATGAAACATCTTACAGGGGAAAGAGGTTGACTTTTGGGTTGGCTGCAAGTTCCGTTGAGTTTAAGTCATAGAAACATTATGATTGGAAAAGAGCTTCAAGATGAAGTCCATCAAGTGGCGCTTTGTGTCGTCTGGAGGGGAGGCAGTGCTAAGGAAGGCAAGTTAAGGAGGTTGTGTTGTGCTTTAGGTAGTAGTAGTTTGCAGGAAGATGTAGGGTGAACCCGAATCTTAGAACCAAACAGCTTGGAGGTGATTTTAGATCAGGATCTGAGCTTCGCTTGGGCTTTGCCATGATAACAGACTGAAGCCAAGTCTTGGAGTGGCCTCTAATACTGGGAGATGGTTGAATCCGAACCCCAAATGTACATGACGTAGGGGCCAAGCTGGCCTCTAACATCTGCAAACCAAGCCTGTAGTCTCAACAGCGAGTGGTTTTGGTCCTACATCCAAGTGGGAGACCCATTCCCAGCATTTGTGCAGCTTTGCTCTGACTCAGACGACCTCCGTGGGCCTGTGGGGCCTGGCTGGGCCTCGTTTAAACTTTGTGCTGAAGGTTTATAACATCGGGGGGAGGTTCTGCAATAAGCAGGGGCCCTCGAGGAGAAGTGAATTTCTCCTTGTGTGACTAGAAACCGCTGGTTTGTGTTTAGCCCGGGCAGATTTAGCTGGTGGGGGACCCGTATGCACAGATTTATACTTACGGTGAGGCTCAGGCTTCCCTCCTCTCCTTGGTCCCCGCGCCTCGTTCTGATTGCAGACCCGCTTGCTAAGAGCAGTGTTTCTAGCTTTAATTCAGCCCATTCGTTATCAACGGCGCTGTCTCCCCGCCGACTTCATCTCCATAGGCAGGAGGGGGAGAGTCGCTTTCCTCCCCTCTCTCCTTCCCTCCTTCTCCCTTTTTTTATTGGCGAGGGGGTGTTGGTGACGGCGACCACAGCCAGGCTGCAATAATGAATAATGTGCAGATTGTTCCTGGGGACTACGAGTGTTTTATTAAGGCAGGTTTTCTTAGACTGAATGCCCAATCATCGCAGAACCATGAAACTCAAATTGCCTTACAGCTCTCTCATGAACATACTTTTAATCTCATTGACCTGTCGTTATACTACAACACATAAATTCAGGTTTGGAGATCTTATGTCCAATCATAAATTGGGCTGGCAGACTTCCGATCAACAGAATAAAACTGTCTCCTGTGAGGTGGGTTTTTTATTCATCAGTGCTGTTCCAGCAGACGAAGCGGAGGTGCAGTCAGCTTTTCTTAATAAACTGTCATTAAAAAACGGGGGGAAAAAAGAAACCCAGCACGAAATTCTTAGGAAGGAGAAGGAAAAAATAGGGCGATGTTTAAATAACATTAATGTTGGGCATAAACTTAGAATGTGGAAAATTCTGAATTAAGGGGTGTTAGCTGCTGGCATCGTGGAAAAACGATAGGAAAATAAAAGAGTTTTTGCAGTGGCATTCAGGCATACATTTTTGGCCATAATTCTGTGCGTTCTCTGTGAGGGGAACGTATGTGCCAACTTTATGGATTTAATCCCTCTTCTGTCTTTTTCTTCTTTTGCTTAAATGAGCAGAAAAAAACCCTCTGCCTGTCTGATATCTCCATCCCTCTTGCTTTACAGTGATTCTGATTCAGCAGAGAATGGGTGGAACTGAAATTTCTTAGGGTTAGTGAGAGTTTGAGTATGGGACCCACTTTTCTGGGTTGATACGATGGGGATATTTTCTTTGTGTCATTGCACGTGGCAATTCCTGCCGTCCCCGGTATAGAAGTGCGGTGCTAAATGCCAACACGATGCCAAAACGATGGACGAGATCGTTTTCCGTGTGTGCTTATTCTCTATTTATAGGTCACTGCAGAAATAAGTCCCGTGATGCGTCGGAGCTGCTCGTGGTATTTCTAGGTGCAACTGCGCCCGCAAAGTCCTTGCGTTGCCAGCGCCGAATCCCACCCTAAAGACGAGCAGCTCAAATCCTGCACCCCCCAAATGTGGAGACCTTTCCCCAACCTTTCCCGAGCTGCCCGTCATGGAAGCAGGTCCTGGGCAGTTTCCTGGGTTTTTAAACGTGCAGCTTCTGGCAGTTGCTGTCCTTGGAGCGACGTTGCGGCCGCCCGGGCTCCGCTCGGCTCCGCTCGGCATTCCAGTGGCGCGCCGGCCGCACTCCGGTGCCAGTTGTTTGAGGAAACAAAGTATTTTGGACTCCCTCCTCCTGGGTTCTCTGTCCTTAGCAGTGCTTTGAAGGCCTCTGTTTTCCCAGCACGGGGATGGATGGACTCCTAAAATATACAGCCAATTACAGGGCAGAATTTATTAGATTTTATTCTGGTGCGCATGACGTGGCGGAGCGGGAGGGAAGGAGCGGGCTCCAACCCGTAGCAACCGAAATGGAAGTGTGAGGATTACAAGTCCCCATAAATATACCTGACTTTGCCATCGCTGTTAATTAAGCGCAAGCCATGAAACACGGGCCCGGAGCGCGGCGGGGACGGCTCGGAGATGGAAAGGGAAGAGCAAGCGGGAACCCGCTCTGCGCTGGGCTGCAAAGCGGAGCGGGAGGGTTAAAGCCATGGGGGTAATTTGGAGTAAGCCAGGTAGAGGGGACCCTCCAATGAGTTATTCATGTTTCCTGTTTCATCCTCTCCATCGTCATGGGTTTAATTGTAAATTCTCCAGCGTGCTGTCCTGCTCTGGCCTGTTTTCTCCCGTGCCGGAGGTGGCAGGGGATGAAGCGCTGCTGCTGGAGGAAGCAGGGGGTGCAGGAAGGCCCTCTCCCTGCTGAGCTCTGCCCTGAGGCTGTGCCGCTATGAACTGCAAGGCTCTCTTGCCCTTGCCCTATGATTCACTGAGCCTCTGAGGCCTTTTTCCCTCAAAATCATGTGCCAGGACTTGGCGTCCGTGAGCGCTGGTGCTTGGTTTCCCTGCAGATATGCATGGCCCGGAGGGCCCATGTTTGGGAGACCAGGATGAGGTACTATTTTAATTCAATCCTCCTGCAAATAGCTTCATTTTCTCCTCCTCCTGCCTCTTGGAGTGCATTTCTTTTCCCAGCTCCGCTTCGCCTTTGGTAATCTCCCTGGCACGCACTCCATCAGCGCTCCTGTGGGGCTCCCATGTGTAGGAAATAAAGCCCATAGTTCAGCACTATCCATCTAATATCTCCTGACTGGTTTTAATCATAGCGTTTTCCATTTAATTGGGAAGGCAGGCGCACTTTGCATATTAATCCAGCGCTGCCTCTACCTTCCAAGCATTTAAAGCCGGGGCGCCCGGGATGTGCCCTGCAGTCACCGCGAACCTGCTGCGAGGGTATTTCCAGCAGGGCTGGCTTTGCTCTTCGGTCAGAAGTTGGTTTTTCTTAAGCAAACAACTCCCCCACCAGAAAAAAAAAAAAAAAGAGAGAAAAGAAAAACCCCAAAATCACAATTTACCCATTTTTTTCGTCTTGATTTTGGTCTGGGTTTGGATGACGTCTCAAGGCTGGTTGAAAACGCTTATCCAAGGCAGGTAAGGACAGTGTCTGTGGAAGACAGGACATTTGGTGCCTTTGGGAGGGACTGGCAGGAGCTACCTGCCCTTGCACACTCCTCTGGGTGCTCTTGCTATGTATTAAACCCCATGAGCAGTTATTATATGATTTGTTGTTGGCACGACTCTGTTTTAGATGCTGTCCAGAAGGCTGGCAAACATGCAGACCCGTGTGTGCGTTTGCCTCGAGACAGATCCTGTTTAAAATGTTCAGGTCCTCTCTGAAGTCTCGGCTTCCCTCAAGTTTATGGGGTATGAATCGTAGAGTCCTGTTCAAAGTCGGTGCAGAAGGAAAACCGATGAGCTGAGCTGCGCCTGACGTTTGAATTACTCGGAGGAGTGCGGATCCAGAGTCCTGCCCCCTCTGAGAACAGTTGCCTGTAGTCAAAGGTACGGAGTGAAAGGAGGAATTTGCATTAACCATTAATTTGAAGGCTCTCTGGGGCAGGGATTTTATCTCCCTTTCTTGCACACCAGCCACACTGCTGGCTCTGTGTGATTAATGTCACTTGGGTAGGTCTCCTGTTGCTGCCTCTCCATCGTGCCTGCTGAAGCATCCGGGAAGCTTTGGGGATATCCAGTACCAAAGGGGCTTCCACTTGGAAGAAACCTGGAATATTCAGCTTCCACTGTAAAGGTGTGTTTGCAGGAATCATAGTGCTCTGGAAGATAGTGACTTTGTAGGAAAGGGGATTTACATGGTCAGGAAATGAGCCCCGAGTGCCAAATCTCTTTGACCCTCCCAATATCTCCATCCTTCTCTGCTAACAAAACTACTCTTTTATGCTCCCACATCCTTATCTTGTTGACATGCCACATCTGAACACCTCTTTTCTGATCTCCTCTCTGCACCGGACAGTGAAATCTACCCACAGGCATTTAAAATAATCTATAAAAACAGCTTTTGCACAAATTTAGGAGGAACCAAGACAACAGCTTCCTGCTTTGGGATGCTCCCGGAGCCACATCAGTCCTGAGCTTGGAGCCCCCGTTCCATGAAGCAGGATATGGATGTTGCTGACCTGTTAAACCAGGATGTTCTTCACACCCGTGACGTGTTCTTGTGCAGAGGTAACAGCATTTTCACCATTCCCAGCTCTTGGTTCTCTCTAGACTGTGTGTTGATACTGCACCTTGATCATTTTGACCTGTTTGATAGTAATACTTGCTTTGTGTGTATGCAGGGACATGCACATAATCTTATTTTTCCTTAAAAGCCTGGTAAATTCAACTCCCCTTCGACTCCAGTCTGCTTTTCTGGATTCCGGTGATAAAAACCCACGAGTTAGATTATCCCGTCCATTTGCAGGTATTTATGTTCCTGTTTTGAAGCTGCTTCTGGGATTCTCAGCCAGTGCTCTGGAAGCAGGACAGCGAATGGTGTTCTAGTTATGAAAATTTGCTGGATGTTTTTCCCTAGCTATGAAATTACAGCCGGGAAAGCACAAAGTAGAGCCAGATCTTGCATGCTGCAAGCATTTTCCTTGCTGATCTGTCACCGTTCCCGCAGCCTGTCAGTAGCCCCAGTCACTCCTGCTTTTCTGGTCTAGTGAGATTTATGCCCTTGCTTCCCCGTCGGGCCTGCAGTTCCCTATAGACACCCTAATTACGGCTCTCTTTAAGGCAGATATCACTAACCAGAAATTGTCACGATGTGGCGAAGCAGATCCAAATGCTCTAGGCAGCAAGGGGTGACTGGATTCATTTCCACCTGAAATTTCACTTCAACTTTCCAGCTTGGAGTTAGGGTGTTAGCCCAGACATCGTGACTCTGGTTTTTGGATTTTAGAGTTCGTCTGATAGCAAGAAGTACATGTGGCTGGCTGGAGTTTCAAAGTATGTGGCATTGCTACAGACAGAGCTGTAAATAGCTGTAAATATTTCAGATGCTGAAAGCCACAGCTATGTAGAGGTTCTCCTCAATGTTAATGTGTCTGATGTGTTTGAAAGCTGGATATCCCAGTGGAAACAGTCAAAACAGATTTCTGCTCTCGCTGGTATTTCATCCAGCGCCCCAGTCCTCTTTGTGCCTGTCAGAGAGTGCAGTAAACTGGTCTCCAAGATAATATTGCTGCGTGTGTATCTGGCTAATAGATCTCTGATTTTCCAAGGCTTCCAAGAGAATTAGGAATCCTTTTGGATGCCGTTACAGAATATCCGTTACTTAGGATCTAAATATCCTAAACTTGGGTTTGGGATACGTCTATGTACATTGCTGGATGCTTTTTGCAAATAGCCAGCCTCCGTGGTCACTGTTTTTATATACTTTCTAAATAAGACTCATGCTGCAAAGTGTCTGAACATTTCTGGAAAGGAGAGGTGGGCTCCTGGGTGCTGAAAATACCATTTCTGTCGGTTCTGTTGTGAGGCTCAGTCAACGGAGGTCAGCGCAAGTAGCTGGAAACCTTTGGAGAAAGTTATTACCGTGACATTTATGGGGTTTATTCTGAATGGGCAGAAAAGAAGGGTCTGAGGGCTTTTCTCCTGTCTTGCAATGAGATCGTGGATTGCCCTGAAGGAGCCCAAAGGGCTGTTCCTGAGGCAGGGGGACAGTTCAGGAATCTCTTGTCTTCAGCACAGGCTGCACGAGGTTCTTTGCAGCGGCCGGTGCTGCTCGGAAGAGGCCGATACGTGCAGGTCGCCACCAAATTGGTGCTTTGAGAGGTTTTATGCTACAAAGGGACCTTACAGGCAGATTAGCAGAAATCTTGGGTATTTCCTGGGCTATGAAGATGGTTCTGCTTGCGCTCTTCACTGGCAACAGCAGTAAAGGTGCCTCCAAATTTATTAGGCACTCGTGGAAATGGATGGGGGGGGAAGAGAGAAAATGGATAGGAAGCTAATGAAGAGGGTTAATTAGCAGCGTGTTACTGAAAAACACTAAAAGGATACCCCAAAAAATCAGGGGCTGCAAAGTTCTTGAATTATGTTGAGTCCTCTTTTTTTATATATATGCAGAAAGTCCAATATTTCTGGCCCCTGCATTGCATATTTGAGCAGGTCCTTCCACCCTGCTGGGGCGCGTAGATGGAATTAGGGCTGACCGAGGTATATGTGCATGTCCCTGGACATGTCCTGCCCCAGCCCTATATAAGATACTGTGCAGATCCCGGGGAACAGCCCCAGGAGTCCCCGGAGAACAGGACTTATTTTGTGTCACCCTCATTTCTAACCAGGCGCCCGCGCACACCTCACCCTGGCTCGCCTCAGCCCGCATCTATTTGCTTTTATTATCCTGGCAGGAGACGAGCTTCATTAGGGGAGTGGAGCCTCTAACAAGGATGGGGAATGGCAACAACAGAAGGATGCAGCAGTATAAAGTTATGTCAAAAAAACCTTTACAAGAAAAACGGCTGACATTAGAAACAGCGCGCATTAAAAATTCAAGACGGTTCGAAGGGGCGGCGGGATTGGAGGGAAACAAATAAACACACAGGCTTAAAACTAATAAATTCTTGAATTTGGGAAATGCATCAAACCCTGCATACTATTAAAACTGGCTTTATTCCTATTATTGTTAATAATAATGATAAATATATTCTTCCTTGTGGGCTCTCTGCATTTTAAATACACGTTTTGCAGCGGGCTACAGCAACCTTCCCGTTTTGCTGCTTCTGGTGCTAACGCTGAGGGCCCGGGAAGTCCGTTTTGTCGCACCCGGAGCAGAACAGGGTGACTCTGCCAGTAAATCCATGTGTTTTGGGATGTGCTTTCCCCAGTCAGCCCACCCGGTTACCTTTGGCTGCTCAGATACGCAGGGATTTGTGCACGATCAGGCTCTCGTGGAGAAGCAGTTGACCCAAACACAGAGCAGTCCGTGGTAACGGGATAATCCAGCTTTGTGAAGAGCTGCAAAGTCTGAATCTACCTGGAAGGAGGAATGACTTGGATAGGGAGGAGGAGGCTGTTAAAACACTAGGAAATTTGCTCTTTAATCACATCTTAGCCTCTAGGCTGAGGGTCCCCTTTGCATGTTCCCTGACACACATTTTCCCCCTTTCTCCCTGCAAAGGGACATTTGCACAGAGCAAAACAGAGTCACCAGGGGCAGCTCTGCAATTAGCCCCAACCTGATGTCCCTCGTTAGAGACACTGAGATTTGGGTGGCACGACCCAAATGTCCCTGCTCCCCTGCAGCCAGGCCATGCACAGTGACACCGGAGGCAGATCCGTCTTGGACGTGACCTTGCCCTTTTGCTCCCAAACGCAGGGAATTCAAGAGGCCAGAGGTTCTCCACCCTGCTCTAAAATTCCATTAAAATTGTCATTACTCTCCCCCAGCCACAGAGCCTGAACTCACAGGTAGATAAAACGGTGCGGGGAGGTTTTCCAGGTGCAGGAAGAACCTCTTTCTCCTGCTCCTCAGCGTTTGCCGACAGAAAACCTTGGGCTGTAGCACCAGGTCTGGATTTCCTGCTGGCTGGGGCCTGGCTTCCCAGCTTTTCCTTCGTGTCAGGTTTCTCCCTCTTTCTACAAGGCTCATTCATGCTTTTATAATTACAGACTGTTGTAGACTTTCACCAAACCAGTTCTACCCACCTTGGCTTTCTAAATGCAGGATAAAAAAAAAGGCCCTGCAGTTCTTAGAGGTTGGCAGTGATTCTTGAGAGGGTCGAGCGCTGGGCAGGATGTGAGGCAAAGGATTCCCCTGTCTGAGAAGACCCCTTATTTTGTCACTTTTGTGCAAAAAGGACGAGAAAAAATGCACCAGGGCCAGGTACTGTGAGCAGCAACATCACCCTCTCCCACACTCTCCACATTAAAAAGGTCCCAAAACTAAGGAGAAAAAGGGGACCGACTGCTGCTGCATCACTTTGAGCTTTATTGCTTTAGAAGCAGCAGAACCAGGGCACTAAATCTGGGGACGGGAGAAGTGCATCAAACTCTGCAGCCTGCTAAGACGAGTGCAAGCGCCTGGTGCCGCCGTCCTCCTCCCCGGCTCTTCTCGTGACCTTCTGGGTAGCTCTTTAATGCATAAACGCATCATTTGACATGATTTACATCCTTTCTGTTTCCTTGTTGCAAATGTTGCATGTTCCTTGAGTGTTGCTTTGTTTTCGTTTTTGGATCTTGGTTGCTGCAGATAAAATCAGTTTTTATGGAGAAGATCCCAGTCGTGTCCTGCAACCCAAGCCGAGCGCAAGCCATGCTTGCACACAGACCTGGTAGGGGTAGGAGCTGGGTATTTTTATATATTTATATATTCAGATTGTATATATTTAATACCAGCTTGTGTCTCCGAGCATGTAACACCCTCCCGTGCTTATTCCCTGTTCTCCATGTGCAGCAGGGCACAGGGAAGAGGGAAACAGGGAGGCAAAAAGGGGCCGGGGTCAACACATTGGCAGCAAAATATCTACTAAGAAAAGAAAGAAAAAATGTCCTCTTTCCACAAAAACAGCCACCTACTTTTCTATCTGTCTCTGCATTTGTTTGGGTGGCCCTGTGTGTGCAGGCTCTCTCCCTCTCACACACACAGTTCCTCCCAATATTATTCATCCTTATTACATATCATTATTCGTTATTATGATTTATTTGCCGTGCCACGGTTTTATGATGATTTATGCCCCCTGCCCCTGAAAGAGCTTACACAAGGCAAGCAAACAGGGGAAGGAACAAGGTTTTCTCCCCGAGCTGCGAGCGCCTTTTCTTCGGCGCTATAATGAACCTCATTTATTGGCTTCACGAAAGGACTCGGTTTTGCTTGCACCAAGCCTGGCTTTTAGCCAAGGTTACGGGCCCCGATTCTGCTACCGTGTCTGTTCCTCTCCTGTTTATTCTAGATCTTGACTTCAATGTTTTCCATTAGAAGAGGTTCCTTTAGGGATTGGGTTTGTCTGTTGTGCTGCTTTCCTGGAGGATCTAGAGCGGTGTCTCCAAAACCCTGCGGGTTTTCTCCTCTCGTCGCTAACAGGATGAATTAGCTCCCCAAAGCACAAAGCTGGAAGAGGGAACCTGCTCTGCAGGCTACGACCAGGATCTTCAAAGTGATGTAAAGGAGGCCGGAGCTGTCTCAAACCGAGACTTTAGGAAGTGTCTAAGTAGCTGGGGAGCCCGGGAATTTGTGCTCTTCCCTAGAACTTTTCTTTCTACTGGGAAAAACATCCATTTTTTCCCCAGAATGTGTGAACTTCATGTTTTTATGGGCCAGGCCTTGCTGCTTCATCCACTATGGGGTTTAAGGTTGTGCAGGTCCTTGGCTCCAGGCAAGATTGTAGCAGGTAACAAGAAAAAAAATGGGAAGGTGCAAGAGCATAGGAACGAGAATGACTTTTTCCTAAGAAAACTGCTGTGTCCTTTGAGGCAACCGGGATCCTCCCCAGTCTTTGCTGTCCCCTTTGTACTCCGACCTGGTGCAGGATCTGGTTCATCTGGGGCCAAGGCAGAACGAGGAAAAATCATTGGAGCCTCATGCTGGGGTTGGGAGCGCAGCCGCCAGCGGTGAGAAATGCTGTTTTTTATGGGAAAATGTGACATGGAAGCTCCCTTTTTGTACAGGTTGAGCGTAAATCTCCCAATTTAGATGCCAGAGGTCGGCTTGGCCCGAGTCTGATCCTACTGGAAACGCTGGCAAAACCCATGCGGAATCGACGTGGAATCAACAGAGCCGCGTCTTGGACGGCATCAGCCGCGGGGGACAAAGAGGATCCTTTGTCCTTTGTGCGGCACCTGGCACAATAGGGTCGCGCCGGCGGCGGGGCCGGCGCGTGACGGCGACACCGACAATAAAGAACGACGTTGGGGAGCGCGCGGGACCGCGGCAGCACCGCTCCACCAACAGCCCCGCATTGTCCTCCCCGTCCCCGGGGAGCCGCTCCGCCAGCGGCTGCTTCATTTATTTATTAAATATCGCAGGCGGCAGTTGAGCAGCCGGGCGCGCTGCTCCGCCTCCCCAACGGGCTGAAAAACCCTCTTTTTTGGCAACCGGGACCTAGGGAAGGGGACTGGGGAGGGGGCTGCCGCCGTCCCTAATGCGGCTGCTCCTTTGCAAGGGGCCTCAACTACTTCTCGCCGCGCTTCTCGTTATTGACCGCGGAGCGTCCAAGGCTGGAGAATAAATAGTTCCCTGCCCGTTAAGCCGGCTCCGCGCTGCAGTCGTTATAATTGCACTTAAATAAAGCACTTTCCCCCCCGGCCCGCACCCAGCCCTGGGAACAGGGGGTGCCGGCCTCTCCCGGAGCAGGTGAGGGGGATGCGGTGCTGGGAGCAGCCTGGGATGCACTGCCCGGGTCTATATGTGCGTCTATAGGGTGTGTGTGTCTATATGGGTATCTATAGGGTGTGTGTGTCTGTATGTGTGTCTATAGGGTGTGTGTGTCTATATGTGTGTCTATAGGGTGTGTGTGTCTATATGGGCGTCTGCAATGTCTGTTGTGTGTGTGTGTGTATCCATATGTGTGTATGCGCATATGTGTGCCTATACATGTCTGTGTGCACGTCTATATGTGCGTCTGTGCCTGTCCATATGTGTGTCTACCTGTGCCCATATGTGTCTGTATGTCTATATGTGTGTCTATATATGTCTAGGCGTGTATGTGTCTATATGTGTGTGTCGTGTCTATACGTGTCTCCTTGTGTCTATATGTGTGTCTGTATGTGTCTGTATGTGACTATACATGTCCATATGTGTGTGTCTGTATATGTCTATGTGTGTCTGTGTGTCTATATGTGTCTCCATGTGTCTATATGTGTGGCCACACATGTCTGTATGTGTCTGTATGTGTCTATATGTGACTATACATACCCATATGTGTGTGTCTATGTGTGTCTACATATCTGTATGTGTGTATATATGTCAATATGTGTGTGTGTCTATATGTGTCCACACATGTCTATATGTGTCTCTGTGTATCTCTATGTGTGTCTATGCGTGTCTAGGTGTATCTGTGTGTGTCTAGCTGTCCATACGTGTCTATATGTGTGTCTATACATGTCTATACATGTCTCTATGCGTGTCCATGAGTGTCTGCACGTGCCCATATACGTGTGTCTATGCATGCCTATATCTGTGCCTATACATGTCTCTGTGTGTCTGTGCGTGTCTCTATCCGTGTCTATCCGTGTCTCTGTGTCTATCCGTGTCTCTATGTGTCTCTATCCGTGTCTATCCGTGTCTCTGTGTCTATCCGTGTCTCTATGTGTCTCTATCCGTGTCTATCCGTGTC
>JAWLRI010000038.1:144339-154705 GCA_034781795.1 Crypturellus tataupa | reverse complement strand
GGCGGGGACCGCGCGGGGGGCTCGCGCGCAGCGACGGGGCGGCGGGATCCGCGCGGCTGCTGCGGGAGGGAGCGAATCCAGCCCTCGGCCGGGGGTGCTCCCGGCGGGAGGGTCTGCTCTGCAGTGCTGCCCGTCGGGGTGATTCTGCTCTTCTTGTTTGCTGATGTACCCTGAGACACCGCTTGAAAGAGCAGCTCAGCCTTCAGCATCCCGCATCTCTGCCCAAACGCCCGGGAACCCATCGTGATGCAGGAACTGCAAATCCACACCAGCAAAGGGAGCAATTGGTTTCTTGGGCTCCTCCGTGACCAGGGCTTCTGCTTTGCCAAGGGAGCACTGGGACCAGTTCTGGATCCCATCTGCATCCCTGGCGGCTCCATTGGGCAGAGCTGAGCCGGAAAAGCGGTTGCAGAACCGTGGGGCTGTCTCAGCCCAGCTCTCGGTCCTGCCCGTAGGTCAGATGATGAGAGTGAGACCCCAAATTTACCCGGAATGTCCCTTGGGGAGCAAACCCCAGCCCCGTGCAGAGCTTTGGGGCAGAATGACTCCAAATGCCCATGGTGACACCACTACGTGTTCACATTGATTATGTTTTTATTGAATCTGTACATGGACATGGATTTTTAGCCTAAAAATGAATGCAATCCTTAGGCTGACCTTATCCAGCTGAGTTACATTCCTAGGGTACCTTTAATATAAGGATCTCTCATTGCTTGCCGGGTTTTCATTACTATTTACCCTGATTTCAGACTGTTTCTTTGCATGCAAATTTCTTGCGGTGTTTCCCTTGGCGGTCGTCAGGGTGACCGGGGTCCCTCGCTGCCTTTCGTGTCTGGGGTTGTGATATGAGTGAGCTCGAAATGATGTGACAGGAGCCCAGCAGCATCGGGGAAAGGCCTGCCTGAGCGGTGACTTCTCAGAAGGAAATACCCCAGTCTTGTGCAGAAATGCCACAGCACACGGGGAAAACGCCCTTGCTTTCTAGTTTGTGCTGTGGGACTCCAGCTGAAGCTCCTCGGACGGTGGTGATCTGCTCAGGGTTGTTCCTCCTGGAAAGAGTTGGCGTTTAAATCGGTTCCAGCGATGCAACTCGAGGGATCCCCCGTGCCACACTCGTGCCAGGCACTTTTCCCTTGCAAGGACAAGCCGCTCACAGCTCTATCTTGCTCCTGGCAGCTCAAGTCCCTGCTGTCGTTAAGGTGCCTTTCAGACCCGAAACCTCTGCGCCGGCTGCACCTTATCAGCTCGCCCAAAAGGGGCAAACGGGAGCAAACGGCGCCTGCTCGGAGCGAACTTTGTCTCTCATCCTGACCCCAAACCCTGGACATGAAGGGAATACAAGAAGCAAAGTAAATATTATTTTGTTATCCTTTAACTGCATATCAGTCCTGTTGCTCCCTACTTGTCTGTAGACGCACTGGGGTTCCCACAGCTCCTGAATCAAATTTTTTGGCCATCTGGGAATGGTGCTTGTGTATTTACCCCTTGGTTGATGTGGAGAGGAAGGATGAGACCCATATAGACTTGTAGGATGTGTCAGGATGACTGTTGATACAGGCGAGTCAATAACAGACACAGGTGGAGGGAATTTGGTGCTCTGGAGGCCAAAGGGGCTCTACGTACAGGTAAAAAGGCAGGGAAAATGCTAACGAGGAGAGGTAGTTACCACAGTCAGAAGCTGCTAATTATCCCACACTCCAGCCTGTTCTCATGGGAGCTGGGAAACGCGCTTTGATCCTCCGGTATTTCATGTCCTAATTGGACAGGGCTTCCAGATGTTACTGCGGAGAGTTCCAGGAGCCCTTGGAAGGAAGGATATTGGAGCAGGGTCTTGGATAATCCCAGAGGAATTTTTAGTGCTTTGCTAAAGGGGTGTTTGGGACAGCATTCACCTTCTCGTCCCTGTTAAAATTAGTAGTATTTGTTTTTTTTTTTTATTATATTGGCACTTGAATGCCCTTTTCTTTACCATATGCACCCTTTCACTTAAGTTTCATGGAAAACAGAGCTGAGTGTTTATTTCCTCCTGATTAGAAGAGGTTTGAACTGGATTAAGTTTGTGCCTCATTCCTGCAGCTCCCTATGACGATTCCAATAAATGGATTTACTGATTTAGCGGCATTTAGTGGTAGCTACTGCAGCAGCAAGTCTGAAGAGAACTCCAGGAACAGAAATGGAAAGGGAATTTTGAATTTGTCCTTACAAATATTCATATAGGAAGCCTGATTCCAACAGCTCATTTTGCGAACAGAACACCCAGCCTAAGCAAAACGACTTGAAATGCGAAGATTTAATTTTTTGCTGCGAGTTGCTCACGAACGGGCTGCAGATCAAGACATTTGCAGAAATCAGCTGCAAATGGGGAGGAAGAGTCACATTTCCCGTCTGTTCCACGGGGAGACAAATGCGCTCCCCCAACGCCTGCTCTAATGGGAGCTTGATTACGGACTCTCTCTGCACTGTGATTTTCTTTACTATTTTCAGATGAGTTTCTTCTGCGGCATAGTGCTGAGAATGGAGAATTGTAGAAAAAGAAGGTCTGTTTGCAAGGAAAAAAAAGTAATTACAGAAGCAATTAGACATATAGGTATTTACCAGATGTGCACGCTCTTGTCAGTGCTGTTTGTGGTTGCCCCTGCCACCCAGAATTATTAGGGATCTGGAAAGACATTAACTATCCCCGAAATCCCAGAAAAGGCTTGGAGTTGCTCTTCCATAGCTGGCCTGTCATGGAATGAGTTGTGGTGTCTCGAGCTTCCTATCTCGTCCCACCACATGTGCTCCGAAAGGAACCGCGCAGGCCATTTCCTCCGTGAGGAACGATGCAAATGCCAGGGACACAGGCACAGAGCGAGCAGCAGGCATGGGAAATGGGAAATAGTGCGGAATGAGGGAGCGGAGAGAAGGGGAGACTCAACCCAGAATGATGTGGAGGGGGAATTCAGCCTTTTTTTAAAGAAAACCCTTAAGTGAGTCCATTTGCTAGGGCTGTGCACCCCTTCCTGGGCTTCTCCTTGGGGCAGATTCTAATAGAGTCGTATTTGTTTTATAAAGACAGGAATGAAGGGCTCAGAATGCATTAACGTATTTCAAGGAGCAAACTACCAATCTGATCATAATGACGTATAACTGCATCGATGTGCACACATCTGTATCTTTCTACACACTTGTTCAAACACAGATTACGTGTAAGTGCAACATATTTAAGTTGATCTGTAGGTAAATGCAATATAGGACTTGATATCCAAGTTCACTTGGTGAGAATCTATGGGGTTATAATGAAAACACTGAATATGTCGGAACAACAAGGGTTATTTCACTGAAATGCAGCAAAGTCCCTGGTGAGTTATACTAGCTCCACTCTAGGATGCATTAACAGAAGAGGGGGAAAATCTTGCACTTGATAAGTTACTGATATGTAAAGATGTCTTTTGAGCAAGTAATTTGGAAATTAAGCTTAATTAAAAGCGATACCTTAGCTACAAATGTATCCAGTTACTTTGTCAAGACAATTTTATATTTGTTTCCTATGATGTTCCCATCTGTATCCTCATCAGCATTTTGCCACCATTGTGATTAGAGGCTGTTCTACCAAGACTCCTTTAAAAGCAGAAGGGCAGACACAAGCAGCTGGTTGGTGATAGACTTGAGAGTCTTCAGAGTATTTTCAATGGATTAGACTTTTATTTTAGGGTGAATACAGCCGTAACCTGTGCACAGTGGCCAGCATTGCTTCTGGATGGGCCTGCCAGAAGTGTCCAGGTATTGATACACTTACAAGGGCAGAGGGGACCTCACAAAGATCTTTCTCCCAGTCCTCACGCTCAGCCATTGGCTCCAACTTCCCCATCAGGTTTTTTCTGGGTAGTGAAAAATGAAATGTGATGGAACCCGGCTCTGTGCCCCTTCAGCTGCTGGCACATCTGCCAGTCTGCCGAGGACGGGCTGCGAGCCACCATATGGCTGAAATGTTAGTTACTGAAATGCTGCTGATTGCTCCCATAAAGCCAAGCTAATATTTCAGCAGACTGTCTCTCGCAAATGGAGCCTCAGGTTCGAAATTGAGCTTTTTTGGTCTTTCTCGGGGCATAAAAGCAATAAAACAGCCTCTCTGGGGTCTGTTTTCCCAGTGCACGTCCCTGTGCATCCTTGGCTGTGTCGAGGGTGTCACTGCCGCCGCGTGTGCCGGCTGCTGCGGGACTGTGGCTGCTCCCATCATTTTAGCTGTAGCTCTCGCTAACTCTGTGCTACAGCGAACTGCTAAAAGGGATGGCTTTGTGAACCGTGCAGGATTCAGAATGCCTTTTTATCCTTTCCTCTTGGAGCGAAACCTCAAAGTTTGTGACAGTGCACGGAGGACTTTCCCAAATGTGTGCTGACAGGATATCTATTTGCATGTGTCCCTTCTGAGCGGGAAGGGTTAGTGAAAATGGCTTGTGCCACATCTGGGTACGGAAGAGCTTTGGCTAAGGAAGGCAAACAAGATGCATGAGAAACAGTATCTTCTTTTTTTTCTCCTGCTGTAAATAAATTCATTATTTGCAAGTGTTTGCCAGACAGTTTTGGATGAAGAATTTTAAGCCTCAAGATGTTTGCTCTGACATTTCTGCATTTGCCGCTTGTGAGTGCATTATGGATCACAATTAGTTGTTTCTGCTCAGTGACTGAGTTACTGCACTTGAGAAAAACAGAAAGCTGTAACTGATACATTATGTACAGCAAATAAACGTGTCTGTTCATCAGCCTTCTCTTTTGGAAGAATCTAGGCATTCCTTAGAAAATGACCATTCCTCAAATGCCTTTAGGTGGCCATAGTAAGGGCATTTGTACATGGATAAGTCCAAGCATCCCTACATTTTGACCGTCATTTTTTTGCTCTGTTTGACCAATTCTCCTGTCCTGAGTGTGTGCTCCTGGAATGTTGTACCTAGAAAGACCACACGTAGAAAAGTTCAAGTTTGGGAGTCTGACAAATAAATAAAATTCAGTGTTAACTAATTGTAATGGCCATTTCTGCCCACAAGCATTTGTGATTGCTATACAGGAGGAGCAGGGGAAGGAGCAGAAGAGTTTCACATATTCCAAGGAACTCAGATCATTGTGAGCAGTTTGAATGTGTATATACCTGTTTACATATTTTTGTGCAATTCCTTTTATTTTTATGTGTTTTTGTTATTCCATTCTTATATCTTATCTAAGTTTTTTGTTTGATTAAAGCATTCTGTTGCAGTGTAGTCATGGCAGCAGGTTTCTTTAAACGAGTCTCTCTTTTTTTTCTAGGAATTTAAGATTTAAAGAAAAGGAAAAACAAACCCAAAGAAGACGAGTATTCATGTGGTTCTAGGATGGCTTTTATCCGTAATAATGGAAGTGCAAGTGAGCAGCGAGTGAGTACAAAGTCATTTATGTGCAGTTGTCTCCATGGGTTCATTGGAGAGTCTATGTCTGGCTGTTCATATGGGTCTCTCTGGGTAAATTTGTCAGTTCACAGTCAAATACGATGCACGTGTAGAAAAATTGCAGAAAAAAATACAACTTCAGGGGGAAATCACTACAGAAACCTAGGTCTGTAGCAGCTTCTGTGTGCTGTTTGCTCAGAGTACGGGTTGTTCAGGAAGTAACGTTCAGCTGTAGCAGGTGGAAACTTACTGAAATTGCAGTATAGGCCTAGCCTAGACCAGGGCCTATCCATTCATGGAGTTTTACATTGCTGTGACAACCCTTGTGCAGAAATATTTGTAGTGAGAGTTGTCCAGCTGTCTAGCAGAGTGCAGTTACACCATAAGATACCATGATGTGGATCCTCTTATTCCTAGGACATTGACCATATTCTCCTCCAGAAAGGAGGAGAACTAGAACAGTCCAAAACCTGCGTGCAGAAATGCCCATTGACTTTAAAAGCTTTAGGATGCGTTAGCTCTAATTAATGTGTTTGCAACCTGCTAGCCAGCTCGGGCAGTGTAGACTTCAGCACCTTCTAAATTGGTCAGGACAGGTTCTACCTAGTCCTTAATTTGACCTTTCAAGGCTGTATTAAAAGTGGGTGCATCTTGATTACACCAGACTTGCCTGACACCTTGCTTGCAGGGACGAGCCAGGGAAGTTCCCCTGCTTCTAAAGAAGCGTAATCTGCTTTTGTGCGCACACACATGTCTCTATACACAGGTGAATTAAGGAAGAGATCCATAGTTTATTCCTTTATGGCATTCTTTCACCTTGGGATGGCAAAGCTATGTTATCTTCATCTCAGTGTTCACTAATTTTCCATTTTTTTAACCCAATCCAGTTATACCCAAATAGCTGGAAAATTAGTTTCCCAAAGGATGTTTTTGTTATTTTTATTTTTTTATTTATTTTGACTTTCATAATTTTAGGAGGGAAAGAAGGCAGGAAGTTAGGGAAGTGGAGTAGCACATAGTGATCTTTAATAATGGAACATGGCCAAGCTTTAGATTAATACATGGCCATCACTTCACCATCTTTTGATACAAGTTTTTCTTACCAATGGAGTAGATTAGAGCAGAGAATCAAAGGCTTTAGAAAGAGAGGCTGGTGAAGGTTTTCTGCATTACAGCTTTGATAGTTGCAATCTTTCACAACGATTGCAAGCTAGCAATAAATAACGGCTGAGGAGAGAGGAAGAGACTGGGGAGAAAGATGCATTTTAATTGCAATATGGGCAAAAAGTCCAGTTAATGCAGACAGAAACCCAGGGAAACTGGACAGTGGCTGGAACTGCAGAGAAGGTGGCTCTTGCCTTGAGTGAAGGGGCAGAGAATGGTTAATACAACCTCAGTTTTGATGCTTATTCCTTATTCCACTGGTGATTTCTGTAAGTGCTTTTTCTTCCATTACGCATGCACCGCTTGAATGTAGCTAAACTTCTTGTTTTCCAAAACATTTGCGGAGAAGGGCAATCTCTCTCGCTGCATTAGGGGGGCTGTAACGCTGGAGCGTGAAGTCGTTAAGAGTTTGTCATTGGTTTTAATAGAAACAGGATTACGTCCTTGGAATTTCAACTCCTTTCTGTAGAGATCTCAAGGCTGATTCTGATCTAAGCTACCACAAAGCGCCCGATCTTCCAGGAAAGAAGGGAGATGAGTCTATCCAGTGCCATATCCGCTGACAGCAGGTCAGTCACTGGGCAATTCTTGCTGGGTCCTGATGCAAAAGCCCCTGAGCTACAAGCTGGGGTGCAGTTTGTAGCCCCAGCACAGGGTAACCCAGGCTAGAGAGAAAAGATCAAAGTTATTTTGTTATTTAGAACAAGGGAGCAGCTAGTTTAGGAACAGAGTCCTTGGCTTGCGGATAACACTTCCTTTGACCCTCCCCAAGACACATTTCATTCTTGTTTTGTGAGGGTCAATCTACTTAGATTCTTCTCCTAGCTGTGCAGGGCGCTTGGGAAAGTGTTTGAGGAGAAGGTAGTTCCTTCATCTACCTTCTGCCGTCCAAGACTGGTCTCTTGGAAGGAGACAAAGTGCCCGCATTAGGTAGGGATGCATGCAATTTACTGTTCTTTTTGTTGTGTAATGAGGATTCTATCACAATGCTGCTTTCAAGAAAGAAAGAAAGAAAAAAGAACATTTAATAAGGCTCTAGGGTGCTCCTTTTTCACTCCAGTAAATTGGTGTAAAGGGCAGTACCTGTTAGATTTAAGAGGGTAAAGCCCAGCCGTTCCCCAGGAAGAATTTTTTAGGGGCAGAGCCCTCTGCGGTGTCTTCCTTCCTCCCCGAACACCCGCTCCTGCCCTGCCTGCTGCTGCTCCTGCTGCTGGGCTGTCAAACCGTCTCTCCTAATGAAGCAGCGTGGCCTGAGGCGACTCTCCCCTCCGACGCGGATGCTGCCGGGCACGACGCCGGCAGCGCGGCTGGGCCACGCTGGGGAGCATCTGGAGGCAGCAAGAGCCCAAAGCAGCGGGTCTTGGTGCTGGACCACCTTGGCGTCCCCAGAAGCTCCAGAAGGGAAGTAGAGAAGGCCCGAGTGTAAGTAGAGATGTTGGGGCTTGTGTAGATCGTTTGGGTTGTGAAGAGCTCCAGCCCTACGTGCTGTTTTGCTGCAGCAAACCCTGCGCTGTGGCACTGCCAGAGCATCTGATCCTTCGGTTTAGCGTAGTTTGGTTTAGCTTGGCTCTGGAACCACGGGCAAAATGGTTGCAGAGATGGCACCTATGGCATCCATGGTGCAACCGTGCGAGAAGAGAAGCTCTGGAGCTGTTTGTGAGCACAAACTGGTCATTTCTGCTTGTTCCTGTGTGCCTGTCTCCTCCCGGCCTCAACCTGTCTTTCCTGTAAAGGGGCAGGGCTTGCATCTGCAACGAGTTTTTAAAACTCATTTAGCACAAAGGACCTTTGATCTCAGCGAGAAACCCAAAGGTTTACTGTCACAGACATAAATAACAAATCACATTTAAAAAGTTCCCCCTCCTTTTACGGGCAGAATAATAGAGGCCTATCTGGGATAAGTAATTTGCCCATGAAACTGGTGACAGAACAAGGAGTAAAGTCCTTATCTCTTTACTTTCAGATGTGTGCTTGAAGTTTGCTACCATCTTTCCTTGTAACGTGCTTTACAGCACAGCCAGCTTTTTGCATTTGATGTGAGAAAAGGTCCAGGTTCTGTTTAAGCCCCACGCGATGAGTTGCAGAAGTAGCGAACTAGATGCTAGCAGGAGATCACTATTTATTTCATTTATTGTGGCAGTGCCTCTGCGAGAATGTTAAGAATTGCTCTTTTATTTTGCTGGTGCTGTAGAAACACAACACACAGACATGGTGACGTGTCCCAGACATTAAAACACCTCCCCGATCCTTAGTTTAGCCCTTGCAAAGCACACCTGGTTCCCTCCCTCCCCGTATGTGTGTAGATTTGCTAAGACCTCTCCCATCTCTTCTCTGGTGGTAAATCTGTTTACACTAATAAATCTGTTTACACTAATACCATGAGCTCTAATGTTAGAGCAAGAGCTGAGCAACTTCATGCTGATGAACTTCGCAGTGAGCAACTTCATGCTGTTGAATGCAGCCATCCAGACGGTGCTCGTGCATTTTATTACAGGGGGAGGACTTGGTAGGAAATTTTTGTGCTTGTAAGGGACTGATAGGATCAGCTAAGCTCTGTTCTTCTTGAATCCCTCTACACGGCTGCCAAAACAGCTTGTTTCTATGTGGGAAACCCAGCCCTGGGTCAACCCATGCAGCCCATGTTGGGTTGCCGTCATGAGGTCTCTCTCTTCCAATGCTGGACCAAAACGTGGCCAGCAGGACCAGCTTGGCCAATGAACCCGGATTGTGCCGAGCATTGGGGCTGGGAAGAAGCAGCTTCTCCCACGTGGGCTCCCTTGGGTGCTTGGACATTCTGTGTAGAGCCAAGAGGGGCAGGGGACCGCGTGGTCTGGGCAAGTCGCCTAGTACAACTGTGAACTTGTCACCCGTCTTGGCCTGCGGTTACTCATAGTGGGACTGGGTATGAGTAACTGCACGGCCCGGCACGAGCGCAGGGTTCACGTGCTGGGTCCAAACCCCTTCACGCCTCAGTTTCTGCACCAGCGGGTTCCTACTGCTTAGAAACTGCCCTGCTAGCTCAGTCAGGGGCTGGTTTTCCCGTTAGCAAATCTGCTTCTCGCTGTCTGGAGGTGTTTCAGTTACCACCATCTTCCCTATAACAACACAAGCAGCTATGAGACGTGCACTTCGTTGCAAATTTAACATTTTTATTTTTTAAGGGGTGGCGGGGAGGAGGCTAGTGGGATATAAAACCCATTTGCCACCTTGTCAAGAGTTGTTGGGCATCTCTTGTACCATGTTTAGGGGGTCATTTATTTTTACTCCCCATCTGCACGACGTTCTTCCTGAGCAGAAATGCCTCCTCGGCACCCAACGGCAGGGAATCCTTGGGTTCCTTGGGCACTGAGGGCAGAGACTCAATGGGGCAAGTCTGTAAATACCGAGCAGCTCAGTTCGGGGCTGCGCTTTTCCTCTCGGGCTTCTCCCGCGTGGACCTTGCCGCGTCCAGCCGGACTCCGACTGGAAAACGACTTTCCCAGGCGTCTCCCACCCGTAGCGCTGGGGAAGGAGAGAGGGTCGAGTCCTCCTTGACAAAGGGGCTCGCGAGGAGCCGCGCATCCCGGCTGCGGCGGCGCCGGCCGTCGCGCACCCCCTTGTCGCTGTCGCCGCCGCCGGCGCGGCGCTTGCGAGCGCCTCTGCTCTTTAAATGGGCCAAGTTGGAGCGGCGGCGGCGGCGGCGGCGGCGGGAGGGAAATCTTGTTTGGTCAGAGTCTGAGCTCAACTATCCGGTGACTCGGGAGCTCGGATCAATACGTGTGTGGCCGGGCTCGGCGCGCCGCGCCGAGCGCCGGTGTCGGGGC
>JAWLRI010000038.1:116611-138451 GCA_034781795.1 Crypturellus tataupa | reverse complement strand
GTCCCTCCCGCCTAACCCCCTTCCCCGCCACATTCCCTGGAGCGCGTGAATTCCCCCTCGGAACGCCGCCCTGCGCCCACGGCGCGACCCGTGCTGCCCCCAGGGCCGAGGGGAGCGGGGGGAAACCTCGTGATTCATGGAGAGCAGCGCTGGAATCCTCACCCCAAATGCCTTCATGTGGGACGCCCCACACCGTGTGTTGAGCACAATAGAGTTGTTCTTTATAGAGGATTCACTCCGTTTCCCTCCCCGGAGCGTGTTTTGCAGACCGGCCTCGCGGCCTCCGCTCTGGCTCTTCCCATGTTCGCCTTTTCCCTTCTCTTTCCACGGCCCTTTGAAGCGCTGCCCTTGCTCCGCTCGGAGCGTCGGGCCAGAGCTCAGGGAAAGGCTGGAGGCTCCTAAAACACTGCAGGAAAAGAAGCCCCAGGAGAGTATTTTGGCCTCCCTCCGTCTCCTTCCTTGCGTGTCAGGGCACGTGGCCATCGTGCAGCCCGGTCAGTGACATCGGTAATTCATTTACTGGGGCCGCTTTGCTCTTGTTTTATGTGAGATTCTTTCTCTTTGCTCCTTCTGCTTCGTTTCGCTTTGTTGTTGTTGTTGTTTTGCTGCCCCTGAACTTCGGGCCTTAATTGCGGACTTTGTCAAGGATGGAAAACACGTATATTTGCTTATTTAGAGACTAAACGACAGCAGGCGGCAAAGCCCTGAGATCTGTTCTGCCGCCTTCTCGCTGCAGAGGCTGGAAGGCAGCCCAGCGGCTCCCCCAGCGCGTGGCCTGGTGTCACCTGCCCTGCTGCGGCTGTCACTGCCACCCCCAGCGCCCGCCCGGCTCCGGCGGGAGGTCTTTAAGGGAAATTAATGGGAAAACAGGACTTTGGCTGCTGCAGACTTCAGCTGGCTGCCTGTAGAGGCAGAATTCAGTCTGAAAATGCACTTGGAATCAGCAGATTTAGGTTCCTTTCTGAGTCTCTCTGGCCCTAGGGGTTGGATGCTGGGCTGGGGTGAAGGGGGGCGGCCAATATTTGCCTTCGTGTCCCCGGGGGGCTGCAAACGTGGAGAAAGCCCCTCCGTCAAGCAGAGTTATAAACCCTTCCTGTCCCCCAAGGTCTTTGGCACAGCCTGTTGATTTTTATTTGTGGTTTCATGCTGCTTTGGATGGTTGCGTTTAATCCAGCACCTTTTAGTTAAGTTTAGCGTTGGTTGGAGGTTGCTTTTTATTTTTTTTTAATGGGCTTCACTTAGGCAGTTTTTAGAGGGTTCCTGTTGCAGTGCAAACTTGGAAGTTGAACTTGAATGCTTGGCAAAAGTTTAGTGCAAATCTCTTTGCCCATCGTAGAATCGTAGTAATAAGAGTAAACCCAGATCAATGTCTCCAGGAGAACCAGCACAATATTGAAGGATTTAATTTGGTGGATTATTAAATACCCTCTGGAAAGAAAAATATTAATTGGATTGCAGAGTCTACAGCAGAGCTGTAGAAGCAGCTGTAGTTCAGGGAAATATTTCTGTCTTCCTGTGGCTTTTAAGGAGTTCCAGGCAGGTGAGGTTTGCTGCAATGCAAAAGCTGTAGGGAAGGGCGCTGCTTCCTCAGTTTATTTTCTCCACCGGGAATGGCAAATCTACTTGTCTGAGGGAAAGAAAGGTAAGCATGGAAATCAAGATAAATAAATATATAAAAGCAGTGAAAGCAACATCATCTTGATAGCAGTGTGTCAAGGGCAGTGTAAAGGTGAGATAGGATAAGTAATTTTGCTGTCAAAATTATTTAGAGATGTCATTAAACTGCTTAGGGCTGTCTCTGCTGCTTCAGGGCACAGACACCTGGTTTTAATTTGCAGTGGTCTGTGTCCAAACCTGCTGGCCCTAATCAAAGGGACCCGCGTTAATTGGGAGCCTGGTTGCAAATGCCTTTAGTGAGCACAGAATCTAAATGGCAGAGATGTCCAAAGGACCAGAATTAAATCCCTCGCCAACTTCGTTCACTTTTCTTTTTGTTAGGATTAAAACTATCAGCTGGTTCAAGTTTGCAGAGAAGATGCACTTCCATATTCCTTGTTCTGGTTGAGTTACAAGACAGGAGGAACAGAAAAAACAGTGTCCTGTTGGCCCCAGACTTTGGAAAAGAGAGGCATTTTATCTTTAATAACATAATGCTCTGTCAGAATTTTGCATTTGCAAAATCACTCTGCTTTTCTATATATATATTTTCTTTTTTTTTCTTCTGGATATTCTTATTTGATTTCTGCAGGCTCGAAACTTCTTCTTATACACAGGTGCCAGGGCTAATTCTTATTTGGCATCTCTATTTTCTTCTCTCCCTCTTCCCTCCTCCAGACTGAAATGCAGCCTCTTTACTTACCCTGCAGCCCAAGATCCACCATTCCCACTGGTTTTGGTCTCCTTCCTGCTAGGAGACATCAGCTTCCTCTGTGGATACCCGTGAAAAAGTCTCTTGATAGGACACCCTGTCCAAATTTGTGATTTCCAGTTAAAGGCAATGAAAGACATTTCCCAAAGAATTTAGTGTTGCAGGAATCATATGGTATAGGTAAAACGGCGTGTGTTTTCTTTAGCCCTTCTGCTTTACTCTTGCGTTGTTCTTGTGTGAGGGTAAATCTTCTGTACATGTTGCATGCGTTGCCTTTCTTTTATTTTTGGCTCCTGTTATTTTAACAAACCCAGGGAGAACAGAGAGGAAATTACACTTTCCCCTGGGTCATAAATATAATCTGATATGAGGTTTTGTTGTAACGTGTCTAGGGAGGAGGAGGGTCGAAGGGAGGGAATTCCCAAGGATGGAAGGAAAGCTTCTTGCTCATTTATTTTAGCTGTGCTTAATGAAGAACTTTTGCTCATTTTACTTTATTTTGCGCATGAAAAGCTGCAAAAACTGGGGATAGCACCAAGCCAAAAATCTGTCCTATTCTAGGGCAATGACCATTGTATGCTACATATGCTGATCAGTTGGGAAAGTGGAATATTTCCGGAATGGTGTCCAGGGAATTAAGCAGCAGGAAAGCTTAAGAGCTTTTGATGCTAGAAGAGATACTGGATGGTGTTTTGGTCTAGGGAATTCATCCTCCTCTAAAATATTCCAGTGATGCTGGAACCGGGTTGTGTGTTGGCCTGGAAGCGATTCCCAGTTTAGTATTGGACCGTTTAGAAAGCAGCTCTGTGATTTTTACCAGTTCCACCTAACTCGGCCCTCTTGATCTCCCTGCTCTAAAACTTTTCCCTTTCTTTTGAGACAGAGCAGACCACGAGATGAATTCCCTGTCTTTCTGCCAGCGCTTACCCCCAGGAGCTTGTTAATTCAGAGCTGGGGGTGGATTCCGCTCCAAGAGGAGCTACCGCTGTGCGTGTATCTCCCCATCAGATTGCAGAAACTCCCTTGTAAGCCCCATCCTTCCCCGTTACCGGGAGATGAACAGGACTCGCTGGGACTGGGGCTGCCGATGCTGCTGTTGCCGGGTTGCCAGGGCAACGGGAGATAGCGCCCGAAGACAGGAAAGGGCACACGGTCCTTCCCGCCACGGGCTGGAGCATCAGTGATGGAGGGAGATTAGATGGAATTAGATAATCCTGAAATTCGCAGCGATTTGACGCCGGGTCTTTATTAAATAAGTAAAAGTACCAGCCCTTACGGTAAAAATGAATTCTTTTAGATCAATAACTTTCCCCACCGTTTGTCACAGCTGTGATTCTGAAGATCTCTTTTCCCGTGACATGGGGTAAACCACACAAACATTCCTCTTATTTATTTATTTTTTTTTCAGGGAGGGCCTGTGATATCAATTCCTCTTCTATTTTTCCCTTGTGATTCACCCACTTAACCATAAACCACCCTTACAAAGGAAAGCGCCACAGGATGCTTTGGTGATGGTTCCACACACTGGAGCTTACAGTTGTGTTGCTTAAAAATTATACCCCAGCAGTCTTAAGGATGCCACGGGTTTAGAGTTGGTCAAGACAGAAGAAAATAAGCTCTATGTGGTGAGTGGCTGGGCGTTTTTTTGTCCCTTGTGTGTTAGGCACCTAAAACTGTTTGGACCTTATCTGTGCCTGGACTCAACTGCAATGGAATTGATAACATTGTATTCTGATCTAAAGCAAAGCTGCGTTCAAGTAAGCATGGCACTGTGAAGGCGGGCTTGGGGTTTGATCACAATCAGCCCAGATTTGCATCAATTTGACTCTGTTGACTCCGTTTTCAGCTTCAGACTGGCACGACTTGCATCAGAATTTCGCGTGCATCAGAGGATACCTAGCAGAGCATGGAAAATTGGGTGCACTCTGGCCCTCAAGCAGTTTTGTTTCATATCAAGCTAAATTTGCTCTTTCAGATCAGTGGGCTGATTTTTTATTTTATTTTTTTTCCTGGTTGTGGTTCTGTCTTTCCTGTGCAGCTCTGGTCACACTGCTGAAGTTCCTGCAGGAAAAGGGAACTGTTTCTGGCCTCTACATATTCAAGAAGGAGCATATGCGGAATGAGAAGGACATTCTGCTTAGTACCTATAAGGACCCTTAAAATGACATCATTCTGGATGAAAATGTGATAAACTGTTTCAATTCCTTTAAACCCCACATCAACAGTGTGATACCTAAAACAGTGTTTATGTGAAACTCATGAGCTGGTATTTTGGGGCAGAAACCTGTGGATCTGCACTCTTTGCATCCGCAGAGCAGGTCTGATTTTGTCATGTCTCTCCTGATGCTGGGGGTTGACTTCCCAGGAGTGAGTTCAGTAGGCGTAGTTGTATCCCAAGACCAAATTCTACCCTGATGAGTGCAGTGGGTAACAGCACCCTCCCTAGCAGGGTCACAGCACACGCAGATGAGAGGTCTTTCTGTTTGCTGCGTAAGGATACAGTTATTTGTGCTCTCATTCCTGCCTTTATTTAGGATTCAAGTGCACTGATATGAGAGCTAGGGTGATGAGGTGTCAAATCCCGGTAGGAATCAAAGCCATGACGACCTGCAAATACAGAAAATCCGGGATTTCACATCCCGCTACCCTGCAGCGGAAACGAGAAGATTCCAGTCCACGATCACGTTTCCCACCTGTCCCTCTGTCCATGGGCAACCTGGGGAGATCCAAGGTGTAATCCAGGGCTCCTGGCCTTAATGGCAGTCGAGTAAGACAGAATATTTAGATTTATAGGTTAAAAGGGGAAGAGGCCGCTGTTAGCCGTGAAGTAGAAGGTCTCGCACTGTAGTAAGAGGTAGGATTTCCCCAAACTGTTTTGCATTTTGGGCGACGCGTCTTTGTGCTTCTCTTTTAAGGAAAGCACCCAGTCATAGTGAGACGCTTCTGGCCTCTATTGATCCCGGTGAGTCGTTCCGGGGGTGGCGGCTCGCACCGGTGCAGTGATGCTATCGCGGGTCTGAATTTGTTCAGTGTCACCTTTCTGCCACTCCTTGCGGCTCTGAGTGACGCTCCCTGCTAGCACCCGCACGCCGTTGTCACGACACCTTTTAGCCTCCCTGTAGTGACTTAAATAGGTGCTTCAGGCTCCCGTAATGAGGCAGTCCCAAAGCTTTCATGACCTGCATCATCTTCTGTAAATCCCTGGCACTGTCAGCGTCCGCCTGGCACTGCTGGCAGCGCTCAGGGAGTCTCAAACACATCCGTGCCGTAGTCCTGCTTTCTGCTTCGCCTTATTTATGTCCACATTATTGCTATGGGATGAACCTCTCCCTGGGTTTCCATCACGACCCCTGCACCCTTTTCAGGGTCCCTTTTTCCTGGGATTGTGTTCCCAGTGTTCTCATGCCAACTCCGTCCATGGTTCCATGGCTATAACTTGTCTCTTTTCCTTATTGCCATTAACTTGCACATTCTTTGGTTTCACCATCAGCTTCCAGGTCCTTGCTAAAAATGTTACAGACCCTGGGTTACCCCTTTGGATTTTGAGATCTTTTGATGGATTTTTTAAAATCCATTTAATTAGTGCCACGTTGACTTGTAATGCCAAAATTTCTCAACCAAAAAGTTCTGCGGTATAAGATCCTTGCACAAATCTAAGCCCATTGCAATAGCACTGTTGTCTCAGTGAAAAATACATTAATTTAACACATTTTCCATAAACAAGCTTTAATTTGCATCAAGTATATCATCCTCTTTTATTGTTACTCCAGTCCAGTTTCCTCTAGTTCATTATTTCTCCTGGGAGTGATAAAGTGACTTGGATTATCCTGTTTATGCTTTTTAAAATACAGGCACAGGATTCTGTTTTCCCGTTTACCTTTGGACTTCCTCATTGTTTTAAGACTCATTACAAAGCAAAGCAAAGTGTATAAAGACCTCCCTGGCTCGCTCTTCTGAAGCTCCTGAGTGCAAGTTATCTACGTTTGCTCGTTTAAACTTTATAACTTCAGAAGTTTCTGTTTCCAAACCTTCTAATTTACTGCTGGCATGGAAACAATTTCATTTCCATGCCATATTAGACTAACTTTGGTTTCCTCATGGTAAAGAAATGAAATATTTATTGAACATTCTTATTTTTTTCAGCGTTTCTAGCAGTTCTGCTGTTCCCCTCTAGTAATGGGCTAAAGTCCTTATTACCTCCAGTCTTTAATAAGCCAGTGTTTACAAACCAGGCTGGAATTCTCCAGGGAATGAAGGAATTATTAAAATGGCAAGTGCAGTTATATAAGATTAGGATCTTTATAATGGGTGGGGAAGGAGAGGCCTTAGCCATTAGAGAGGCCCTTTACTGCATATTATGCTGATGAAATGTCCAACTGCCTTCAAATCTGCTTCTCCTTGGTACTTAGTTTATGGCTCCGGTGGGATTCCTGCCTTTTTCCACCCTGTTGCTCCGTGCTGGAAACCAGCCCTCCAGGAAGCAGGAGTTTTCTCTGCATTTTCTCCATGTAGGATCCGATGCCGCTTACTAAGTTGTGCAGGTACCGCTTGCGGGCTGGGCTAATGAATAGATGTGCTGGGGTTCCAAAAAAATCCCCTCTCTGTGGTTTTCCGATGGAGAACGAGTCATCTTTCCCCACCTGGATGCTCTTCTAGTTCCACTCTGGTTCCACAGTTTTGTTTTCTCCTGATCCTTCTGTCCCGACTTCATGGTGGGGATTGCAAAGCAAGGAGGTACTTGAGTGACCTGAAGATGTGATCAGAAAAAAAGAGGTGTTTGATAAAACTTGCACCTCCTTAAACCATCAAATCTACTGTTTGCCTTGAGTGATCCTGCAGAGGTGCCAGGAGGTGGGATGTGATACACCCGGAGGTGTAACTAGGATAAACCTTGGGATGTGTCGGGTCTTCTTGCATTCCACTCGTGTTCCTCTGTGCAGAGATGTCCCAAGTCCCGGGTGACACCAGGACGCCGTGCTGATGGCCTTGGTGGCAGGAAGCATCTTGCCATCCTGCGAAGCCCATTGCAAGGAGGTAAGAGGAAGCAAATCCCTCCTTCGAGCTTCCCGGGAATGCTCTGCCCGCCTCTCATCTGCAGGATCTGCTGCCTCATCCAGAATGGTCCCCAGAGGCCAGCTGATCAATAACGTCCTTGATCAGCAAATAATTCTACCTTGATCAGAAAATCCTGGTCGTTAAAGCAGCAGAGGATGTTATGACATCCCTCGCGGTCCCCAAGAGGACGGATGTGCCGAGTGGTCCCTACCTGTCGTAGGGACAGAGAGCAGGGGCTGTCGAGGCAGCAATAGCTGCTCATTACAGAGCTTTGAAAATAAGGAAATTGAGCTATATCTGCTCATTTTGGTGTGTGCGTGGCTGTGCATGTGAAGCCATCAAACATGAATATGGCTGCTTGCCTACAAACAGATTAGTTTTTTTATTGCCATTGCCACCTCTGCGAAGCTGTAAGGCCCAGCTATACCATATATAGTGCGATAAATCTGCTTTATATCAATGTGGACTTTGATATAAAATATTATTAATATCACACGCCTGATTTGAATATTTAAACATGCAGGGCACAAATGGAAAAATAATTTTGGCTTATGTCTTTTATTTATCTATTTATTTTAGATTTATAGTGTAGCTGTCACAGGCAAAGTGTTGTGCAGGTAATTACAAATGCAGCCAGAAATTCAAAACTGCCTTTCTGGCCCATGCAGATTATCCCTTCCCCTGAAATCATCACTCCCTCCTATTTTAACCAGGTCTCTTCTAGCCCCGTAAACCTGTCCAGTCTGATCCCAGAATAAAACAAGAGGAGAGGGGAAAACTGAGCCCCGCAGCAATGCGCCTGCAGGGTGGTGGTGTGGGATATTTGGGATATATGGAGATTTTTGGGAATCCTTAACGGGGATCACAGTCTGGCTGTCCTGGGTACAAATGGCATCGCTGGGTGGCTCTCATGGCCACTAACCTGTCACTTTTGCAAACTAGAGTGGGCTGAGGAAAAGGCTGTAGCTGCTAAAACTCTTCAGTTTGATTATTATTGATGTTACATTGATATTGATATTATTGTATTGATGATTATTTTGGCCCATGCACCTCTTGCAGCCCTTCTGCAAGTTTTGCATATGCAAAATTTATAATAGTACATTCATAAAGCTCAAGCTTTGTAAGTGGAAGCTGCAAGGCACTGGGAGAGCATTTTTCCAGCATGGATGAAGCACTCTTGGCCATCGCAGCCTGAATTGTGTTTGAGAGAATCCTGCTCCCCTTGTTGCTGCTGAATTGCCTCTTAATGGGCTGCAAGAGTGAGTGCAATGGGAGCTCCTTTCCCCTTGACTGAAAGGTCAAATCTAGGCCCTTTCTGTTGGCTGTTCCCAATAATTAGTTTAAAAAATACATATTTATCTCTCAGTACCAGAAATTCTTGCTAAAACCCAGAAGCAAGTAGCAAAGCAGCTGCAAACGGATTAGAAGAAATAGTTTCACCGCATGCAATATCCGCTCTGGTGTTTTCAGTAGTAACGGGAAGGGAGAATACAAGGTTTAACTGCTGGCAAATATTTTTTATAAAATATTTTTATTTCGTCAGGGAAGCTCTCGTTCCTTTGTTGTGTTTGTACAGCACCGTGCCCGGAGCTGTGATCCTCCCGCAGCCAAAAAATAGGTAGGAATGATCTAGGCAGGAGCACGGGCTGCAGTGATAGAGATACCCCAGTGCTCTCTTCTATCTAGGTGTGCAAATATAAATATATATGTATATCTTGGTGACTGTAGCAGTGAGGAGCATGTGTATAATGGACTATAAGAGCCCATGCCTGGCAACATTGAATAAAGAATCCGCTAGATGAGCTAATGGCAAGAGAAATGGGGTACAATTTGTAGAGACTTGGAGACGTCTGCTGGACACTAATGAGCCCTTTGAGCTCCGGCCAGAATTAGATAAGGGGGATTTGTGTGGGACTGGGCGAGATCGGCTGGATTTGAGCCAGGGGAGGGCCTGGAGCACCCAGGGATGTGCGGCAAGGGATACAGGAGGGATATTTGGCTTTCCAAGGGCTCCAGCATGTCTCTCGGCTCCCCTAAGTGTCTTGTCATCCCTGTCCCAGGACACACCCTTGGGAAGGCATCACTGCATTTGTTTGCTTTTTGCTTGGACTGATAACAAAAAATATTGCAAAGGCTTCATTAGTAAAATGTTATGTCTAGGCGAATTCCCCTGGACCAGTCTGTGCTCCCGAGTGCTGCGCAGCTCCAGCAGTTGCAGTACAGCTGCAATCGCAGCTGCAGGGTTGCAGGAAACCCACAATTATCATTCATTTAGCTCCGACCTTTTTAGACCCCTATCCTGCTCGGACTTCAAGTGGCATTTCAGAGGGGTATTTTTAGATTTCCAGCTGGCATCCAGTGTCAGGACAAGCCAAGACCTCTACCCACTGGAGTGCGTGGCACCAGGTATTCCTTTGGTTTGGCTTGGGAATGGCTCCCATGCCCGAATATAGCACGGCCTTTGGAAATGCCTGCGTTCCCATCTGATCCATCCAATCCCTATGGATTTTAATAGGATGTTCGGATCTTCAAAATGGTCTCTCAGACCTCAGCCTGCGTCTCCGAAACCAGTGTGGGTAGGATGTTGGCCCTCACTTGCTTAGCTCTCCTTTTAGCTCTCATTTCTCCTTGTAGCTGACGGTTCCTGTTGGATTCTTTGTGTTCCTCGGCGTCGTGGAGTTCAAGGGACGTCGCGCGGTCCTTTGGCATTTGTATTCTGCTCTTGTTCGGGGCTGGAGCAAGGGAAATACAGAGAAATGCTTTTAATCCATCAGAAAGAGATAACATTCCGCTCTCTGTGCAGGGGCTTGCCTGAGCAGGACTGCGCCGTTGAGCCGTGTTGGTGCTGGGAATCCCAGCACAGGGATTTCTGTCTCTAAGAATTCAGCCCTTTGCTGAAAATCTGAAGATTCAGCAAATTGGAAAGAATTGGAAAGCAGTGGCCAAACTTTTTCTATTTTTTTGCATGACCAGAGCTGCTCCCTGGGGCAGGATCCACACAGGAGAAGACCCGGAGCAAGATGCAATCTGCACCTTGGCTTTTCTGCAGGTTGCAGTGGAATCGGGCCGACCTCCTCCGGGGATGGTGATGGCGAAGGGCAAAAGTCAAGTCCTGTGTGAGCATTTAAATGGCTTTGAACTCAGGTGGGCTTGAGCTAGGAGGCAGGGAGACTCCCTCATTTCTTCCCCTTGGGAAGTGGGGGGAAGCTGCTGTCTTTCTCCCTACGTTTGCCTATGGAAATGTGTGAGGACAAGTGCACCTATATATAGCAGGGGGTCCTGTTGACCTGTCAAGTGACTATTCACTCCCCTCCGTTTGGCTCTGTCAAACTGTGGATATTAGTCACCCCCGTTGACTAATGCCCCGTGGAGGGCCCCAAGGAGGTGTAAAACAAGCCCTCCCTCTGGAGCATGAAATATCACATTGGGGCTCCTTTCTGAATTGAATTCAGAAATTGTATGAGAAATTCCTATAGACAGATGAGACTTCCTGGAAGGGCAGCCCGGTGGTCCTGAAGCAGGAGCATCCGGAGCATCCGTCTGGATACGCTTCGGATAAGGTCTGTGCACCATTTCTTGCAGCCCTTTGAGGCTGCATTTCCAGGTGTCTGCTGAAAACATGAAGTTCCTAATGGGACACAGTGATTTCTGCAGGAGGAGGGTGCGATGGGAACAAGCTTGGGGTGGGATTCCACTTTTCCTTTTGTAAGGACTTTGTTTGCTCCCGTGCAGCCGCTTCCCTGCTAAACCAGAGCTGCTTAACCCGCGTGGGGAGGAGAACTCGGCCTCTTGCTGGAACTGCAGGGAATTGGGCTTGGCAGAGGGTGATTGGTAAAGCCTGTGCCTGGCTGAGCTTTAAACACCCCTACTAAATCACCGAGTAAGTAATAGGAAGGCGAGACCTTAAATTTGCTCTCCAGCACCTCTGACGGCAAAGTATATCCAAATATATTTATTCAAGAAGGAAGAGTGCCACCTATTGAGTCTCAAATTTCCCCTCCTCTGTAGGTCCAATAGACCTACAAAAGTCTCCTGTGCAGGTGGGAGACACCCAGCTCAGCACTGCCCAGGTGAGGGCAAGGAGCCAGCGCGGGGTGCTCTGCTCATGCAAGGGGAAGCAAATGCTCACATAAATGCTCTGCAGGTTTTAACAACTAATTTTTCTCTTTTTTTCCCTTTATTTTGATGTCAGTTACCGTAAGTTGTCGTCAGCAACCTCTGAGTCTAGACCGTTTTATGGAGCAGAAGTCTTTTGTTAAAGAGAAACGAGGAGAACACGAAAGACCCACAAATAGTTATGGGCAAGTTCTGCTGCTCCTGCTGGAGGTTCATTAGATGTTGGTGCCTCTGGGTGGAAGGAGCTGCTAGACCTGCTTCAGCGAGGGCCATGCAGGCAGGTTTGCTGCTTATGGGACTGCTTGGGGGCTCTGTCCCCATCCAGGGAGCCCCACGAGTCCAGGCCTGCTCCATTGGCAGCTTTTCCAGGAATATCTGGAGCGCTTCCTACCACGGGGAATGCTCACATGCCTACAAGGGGGCACACCAGTATGCGGGCAAAATGTTTCACCTTTAAAAACAACAACAACAAAATCACTCTCTCTGTTTTGTTCCCTTTAATTGCGGTTCTGTTTCTCATCCTGTGAGAATTGAAATTTCCCTCCTCTCGGAAAGCTCTCCCCTTTGGTATCTCTTTTTTTCCTTCCAGCTTCTTGTTTTTATTCTTTTGATGAATTATTTACCTCTCTTGGGTTTGGGGTTTTTTTTATTCTCTTTGTGTTTATCTTCAAAACATACAACTCCCAACACTAATAACATACAACCTTCCGCCGCTCCCTACTTCCATTCAATACTCATTGGAAAACCATTGTATTTTTAGGTCATATTTCCCGTGCATGTGTGTGTATACATATATATGTGTGTGTGTGTGTGTAGAGGTGCTGCATGAATCATACAATGCTGCAAGCACCAGATTTTAGTGCTTCCAGCACTGGTGGAAGCACCATTTGGTGATTTGGGGTCAGGATTTTTCTGTTCCAGCCTTGGATCTTCTACCTATGTGTGCAGGAGCAGGTTGACCACCTTCCTCTCCCTTGGTCTCCCTTAATTTTGTCATCCTCGGTCACCTCTTGTCGGTGCCTTTAGTGTTTTAGGGGACTGAGGACACGTCAGAGCCAGGAGGGAGCAATTTCTCCAGGGAAAAGCAGCTCAGCAGGGATTTGGTGTCCCTCGTGCTTCATACTCATCCCTTCTCTTTCAATTAATTCCACGCCGTGCTGCAGCAACGTACTAAAACTCCAAGGATACACATCTACAAATTGTTCAAATTTCAGTTATTTTTTTTGTTTTGGATTTGAAGTCAGTTTTCATGGGCCAAATCCACGCCCGGAGGATGGAGGGAGGGGAATTGCCAGCAGCTCGGACTCACTCCGGGTAATTGGCTTTTCTTCCACCGTCCCCATAAGAAACCTCCCTACGTTCACTTCTTCCCGGGGCTGGGAGGCCTTTGTCCCTGGCAGCCTCAGCCATCAAAATGCATTAAATTAAACATAGAAACCCCCCACCGCAGCCCTGAGGCCGTTAACCCCCCACGCAGGCAAATAATCCATTGTGCTCTAAGTAGAATAACTTATGTTTGGACCCCGATTTAGTCCAATTCATTCCCACACCTGCGGGAGTGACCTTCAAAACTTGCTCGAGGCTCCGTCTCCAAAGTCGTTTTCTCATTAGTGGAAATGAAATGTGTTGGGGAGCTGTTGCCTTGCCTCTCCGGAGAGGCAAGTGCGGAGCAATGCTGAGAGTCTGCCCACAAATCATGTGTCATTCCCATCCAGTATTGTAGAACCCCATTTTCCCCCTTTCTCCTCTCTGCAATAACGTAATTAAGATTAAAGAGAGGTCCCTGTAGCATGATCACAAATGTCTTAATGAGCAGGGGTTGCAATTTGCAGAGCTTTGGATGCCTGAAAGTGCAGGTGAACGGAAAAAGAGTCTTTGATCCCTGCTGTTACCCACTGTTTCCTCCCATCCCTGCTTGCAGAAATGGCTCCGTTCATGTTTTCTTGTGATTTCTTCATCTCTCTCATCTGGCCAACCCCAAAATTGAATTCGGGGCCCCTGGTGATATCTTATGCAATCTGTATGTCCACATCAGGTGTCAGCATTGAAATACCTCTTGCTATAAGAGCCTCGGTCCAGACTCTGCACAGCGGTAAGGCAGCATTTGCATGAGAGCATTTGCAAGGTTTGTTTGGGGACCTTTTTAAAACAAAAGGATTTATTTCCATAGTAAACATGCTATAGAATCGCCTGCTCTGGTCGGTGATGCCGTTAGAGCATAAGGGGAGAAAACCCAAACCCTCCTGCCGTGCCTCCGGCCCAGCCATCCGTCACGCAGGGGTCACGATAACCGCACAGCCTGCACACGGGTCCCCAAAGCTACAGGAAATCACTCTTTGTTACGCGGAAAATAAAGCCGTCTACAGGGAAAATAACCATAAATGTTCATTATTTGTACAGGAAAATCAATTTGTAGGCCAATTGAGCAAATAAAGTAATATAATTTGCTGGGAAATCCCCCAGGTGTGGCAGGCGAATCGTGGAGCAGGGATGAGGGCTGTGATTTCCATAGGTTATCCAGGTCAGGCGCGGGGTGGGAGGGATGGAGCGGCGCTCGCAGCCCTTAGTGCAGAACTGATCATGTCTGAGTGGTGACACCTGCGTCTGGGGATGGCTCCGCTGGCTCTTGGCAGCTTTGTCACCAGTGCCCGTCAACCCAGGTGAGCTCTAAAAACCTAAGGAAACCATGAGGGCCTTTCTGATTATCAGCACCAGATGCTCTATGGAGAGGCACTGTGTGTTTTATTTGCAAAAAAAGAGCCTTTTTGCAGCATTGAGCAGCACTGTGCAAGACCCAAACCCTCTGAGGTACCTGCGTTTGGCCTGCACCCTCTTTATTTTATTTCAATGCATCTAGTTTGACACTGTGATGTTTGCGTAAGCGCCGGCTATTTTTTTTTGCAAACTTGGGAGCGATGCCTTACTGAGTATTTGGGGTTTTCTTGTTTGCATTTCCAAGAGGAGCTTGGAGGAAAATTCAAGGGCAGAGCTGGCTGCTCCGTGCTCAGCAGGTGTTGCCAATCTCCTCAGGTGCTTCTCATCTGCCATTAGTGCTGGGCTGAGGCTGGGCTGCTGCTCCAGGTGAGCTGTTCCTCTTCCTTCCCCGTCTCAAGGGTCTTTGTGGAAGTGTTAGCAGAAGGTTGTGGTTCTTACCGTCCACCAGCCAGGAAGGATGGAGCTGGGTGGACCTGGGAGAGGTGATTGTGGTTGGTTTTTGGCCCCAGCCTCTCTGGGGGATGCTTGGATACGATGCAGAGCTGCTCTGGTTCCTGTGCTGCGTGAAGCCCCTCTTGTTTTTCTGCTCTCATCAGTTTGGCTGCTTCAGCTTGAGGAAAGCTGGGAAGCTGCTTTTTCTAAAAGGTGAGGGAAAAATTGCCATCTTGCTGCTTTCCGCCCCATCCTGACCATGGCACCTGTGGTTCCCTGAACTGGATGGAGTGGAAACATCTTTTGGGTCAGTCTAGTGTGGGGTTGAATTGAGTGGGGCTGGGGTGGGATTGACTGTCTGGGGTTTCCTACCTTCGTTCATCCACTGATGCCACCGATAGCTTCTGCTTTGATAGTGGCCACTGATTATGGGGCAATTCCGTGTTTTTCCAAAGGAAAAACATCCAGCTCCTCCACCTCTTCCATGCATACAACTAAAGGGAGGAACCAGTCCCGGGATTCACTGAGTCTCAACACAATCTGAGTCCCTCTGCCTGATGAAGATAATGCTGAACTTTGCAGAGCGCACTGAGCTGCTCCTGGTTTCTGTTGGAGTGATAATATGCATTTTGGAGGGGGAGATGTTTCGTGTTGCATTTGATTTCTGTAAAAATTGCACTTTGCGGCAGTGATGACTGTCAAAAAAGGGCAAAAGGAAATGGGTTGAAACGGTGCTTGAGGCACGAATTGCACCCAGTGAGAAGAGACAGGGGCTGCTCTGGAGTCTGCTAAGACTCTCTTGATCAAAGCCTGGATCTGTCTCCTCCTGGCTGAGGAGGCTGCAAGCTGCACTTGTACATCTCAAGGATCTCAAAGAAATCCTTTAAGAATGTGTTTCCAGGGCAGCAAAAAAGCATAAGCTGTTGGGGAACCTTCCCTTGCTGAATTATTTCAGCCTCTGTGGAGAAGGCTGCGTTCTCTTGGGCCTGGTGGAATGAGACTGGGGAGGGAAATGTTGATTCCTAGGGCAACAACAGAGGGTTGTTGTCTCTTTCTTGCCCCAAAAGCTCAATAGTGATGTGGGAAAGGAAGGGGAAATGTCTAAAAGTGTCAGTGCATCTTGGTTCCTTCTCTTTCCACCAGAAGCAGGAAAAGAAGGAAGAAAGGGAAAAATGTCTTGAGTTTTACCTCTATTTAGCATATAATATCAGTTGGTCAGACCCTTAGCTGGTGTGAGTTGACTTTTACTCCATTAATACTGACTTTAATTGCCTGAGGGCCCAGCTTCTAATCTCTACTTCCTTCCTCTCAACCTTATACTGAAACAAGTGATGAAATTATTTACTGTGGAACCACCACAGAAAGCAGAGACCAGGCTACCCCCAGCCCTCTTCCAAGGAGGATTTGAAAACAGGTAGCTCCAAAAGGCAGTTCTTTTTTTTTCTGTCTTCAAATATCTTTCTTTGAAGACCAGAAACTGCAATTGGCTTTTCCAGAAAAGCCATTGCTCTGGCTACATTGGCAAATTCTCCTGTAGGCTGTGACACCCATTCGAAGGTAATAAATGGGAAATGTTTCCTTCTGTTCACAAACTTTGTTCATCTGTTTCTTTAGGGCTTCAGAAAATAATTTCACTATTAATAGAAGAGCTGCAGCTTCCATTCTGTGTAGCTCTCTTGTGTTTTAAAATACATATTTTAAACCATTAATGTAAAAATTTAAAAAATGTGATTATAGTAACACCCACAGCCCTGGTGTCTGTATACCCTGTGACCCAACGCATCCTTCTCATTCCAAAGAGTTTACAGTATAAACACAGCAGGAAAAAAGGACAAGGGAGAGAAATTGTTACCGATGTCTCTTACAGCAAGGACCTGAGCACAGTGAGGTCAAGTGAGTAGTTTTCTAGGATCACTTGGTGAAATTGTGGTCAAGTGTAATCTTCCTGCTTGACATCCCTTCCCTGTCCAAAAGAAAAGGGATTTCCCTTCTGGTTAAGTTTGGATATCCCTTTTCCAGGTCCAGAGCACCAAAATAACGTAGGTTTGAAGCAGTAAGGCTGTTTGTCTTCAAAGCCCTGTTAGTTGACTCCAAGAAAACACGCAATATTGACACACGGCTATTGACTAACACTTGCCTTTTCTCCTGAAATGCAATTTTAGCAAAAAGAAGGCTGTGGGTCAAGTGTTTCTCCATCTTGTGAGATGAAATAATACTGGACTCTTGCTTCTCCCGTGCTCTGTGAGAAGAGGAATGATCGTAGTTCCCCATGAACATCGTCATCCCCATCAACTGCGATGAGCGGTTGTCAACCTGGGGCTTTGCTGTCTGAGGGAGCGTTTGTACCCTGAACTTCTTGGAGTTTTTGGTTTATTATTTAGATGTTTTAGGTGTTGAAAGAGGCTCCTTTCACAAAACATGTCCCTTCTGGGGCCCTCTGGGTGTTTAGCCAGCCTGGGTTGTGCTGGTCTCAAGGAGAGCTCTTTGCCGTGTGTGTTGGGAGTATGTTGCCGTTTTCAAAAGATGGATTCCTCATTCAATAATCTCAAAATTCCTTCTACACAGAAGTCTCTTGCGCTGAAAGGCTCCGTAATGTGTGTCCCAAGAGCTGCTGGAGTCACAGCCTGGCTCTAAATGTCCTGTGGGTAATGGGACCTCATAAGGTAATGAGATAATGGCAGTCCTTCAGCTTGGACCATTACAAGCTCTTAGACCAGAGAGGACAATTTTAGCGCAATCTCTGCACTGCAAATACTTTAAATCACTGGATGGAAGCAGATAAGACTGCCTTTTCTTTGGATTGGGGTTTCACAGATCCTGGCTTCTTTGAGACTCCCAGTGGATGCTGCTCTTCCCGACCGGCAGCCAGGAGCGATGAACTTGCTTTGACAAGAGAGAGGGTAGAATAGGTTGGCACGTTGCGGCACCAACTAGCACGAAGCAAGGGCTGCAGTGGATGATTTCAAACCCTTTTCCTACCTCATGATCATCAATGTACTGGGTATCCTGCTGGAAATCAACCCAAATCCATTATTAGGCAGGTAAAGCCCTCAGGGCTTATACTCTGGAAGGCTGCAGGCTCTGCCAAAAGCTCCTTTGCCAAAGAATAACTATGTGGATTTTCCCTGCAATTAACTTGACCAAGCTCCTGGAGAAGCATTTCTGACTCCTGCTTCTGCAAGGGGGGATTCTTGTTCCTTTTCTTTTTGCGGTCTCCATCAGGCAGAACTTCCAAAAAAAAAAAAAAAAAAAAAAAAAAGAAAAATATGTATTTTTTTTGACTCTTTCATAGATCATCTCTGAACAGTCTTCCCCCAAATGCTTCCCTCTTCCATGGTCAAAGCTGTCCTGTCTTTGAACAGGATTTTAACAACCCCTGGGTTGGTAAACCCCTTGCAGGTGCATGGATGGTAGCTCAGGCTTGTGCTACCGCGCGTGGAAGAGGAAATCAGCAGTTGTTAGGGCAGCAGGTGATGTCTAGACAGCCTTTCTGTGCCTCTTCCAAGGAAGTTTCCAAAGCAGCAGCAGCAGCAGGGATCTGGAACAACACTGAGTGCAGAACGACTCAGCATCTGCCCTGCAGCAAGTTCTAACTGCACCAGATGAGACCTGCTCTGATGCTCTGTAAGTCTGCCAGAAATGTCCTTGGAGATCCTTTTGCTCCATCAGGTATTGCAGAACCCACAAATGACTTCTTGTCCCTGGAAGAGGCCTTATGAGAGTGCACAGTTTCCCTTCCCTAACTATTCCAAAGTGTTTATTTGTTTGTCCCTATAGAATCTTGAATGGGAAAAGTCAAAAGCTCCCAAAATCGATGCTATCCGGAGTCTCAAATGAAGCAGCTTGGTGCTCTGGAGCAACTTGGTATGAGCAAGGCAGCCTGAGCACATGGCAGATGAAAATACGTTGTGGGAAGGAAACAGGATTTGGGCTATTATAAAGAATGGTGTGTTAAAAAAAAAAAAAAAAAAAAAAAAAAAAAAAAAAAAAAGGTATTTTCTCCAAAGTGCCTTTTTTGGATGAAGTCCCTTTTTTTGCTCACTTGCTGGGCAGGTTACACACTCCCAGCGCTCTCCGGCTCCTTGGGAATGATGGTGTAGTGATTATTTGTCATTTTGGCTGCTGAACAGTGTAAATATTGCGCTGGAAATGGTGGTCTGGGAAGAATAGACTCGGTGGGATGTGTTTGTCATTATTTAATGACTTCTGCCTGCAAATGTCAGTGCTCTTTATCAAAGTGAGTGACACCACGGTTTTGTAGGAAGGAAAACGGGGGCAAAGAGAGATGTTGTGACTTGTCCTCAACTCACTGCAGTCATGGGCAAGGTGGAGGCAGAATTAAGGTTTTCACATGAGTTTTTTGGTTGCTGCTGCTGTTTTTGTTTGTTTGAACGTTTCTGCCGCTTTATTTTTCAGCTCCCACTGTAGAACTGGTGTCACTGGGCACAGCTAAGCACCAGCTCTGTTAGCCCCCAGGTGATGGGCTGAACCACAGGTGACACGAGGGCACAAAAACAGATGCAGTGGGAAGATGCTGCTGGTTTATTAATTAGTTCATTAGAGAACTCTGGAGCAGGTGAGAGAGTGGCCAGCCCGGTCTGCCCGTAACTGCAGGTTTAATGCTAAGCCGGTCAGCGCGGAGGCAGCACCAGATTTGCTCTTGAATCAGTTGGCCTCATAGGACACAGACCTAGAACATCTAATGAAGGCCCAGGGGAGAGCAGGGGATTATTTTATACGGGGACTGGCCCTTTCTTAGGTTTTTGTGCTAGTTGCAGCTGAAGTTAAATGCCACCTCTGTCATTTACCTTGCAAGCAGATGTAGAGGTGCCATTGCAGTGTAATTTTCTTAATTAAAGACATTTTGCTAGTTTTCTTCTTAGAGTGAGGGGGAAAAAAAAAAGGAGGAGATTCCAAGCTTGTGGTTCCTCACCCTTTCCTTTTCCATACCTTTATTATCAGTAAAAAGAGAGAGAAACTGCTGTCTGGACTCGAGGATTTCCTTCACATATGGAATAGATTTAGCATTCTTCAGCTCCCAGCATTGGCAATGCACAACCCTCCGCTCTCTACCTCCCCCAGCCTCTCTGTCTGCTCCGTGTATTTCCCAGATCTGCGTGTGCAGAACGACTGCACGTGATGGTGCTTTTGCATTTTTTATTTTCATTTTTTTTCTCCCATATAATTTATTTTTGAGGCGGGCTGAATCACGGGCACGTGAATCATCGTGCAGACAGCTTTGATATTTTTATCAGTGTGCAAACCCCATTTGCATTTCTTTGCATTTCTCCGGCTTGGATGACGACGAATCCATGTCCATAGGGACTGCACCTGCTCATCATCTTGGGTGAATTCCCCATGGGATCAGATGTCCGGAGTTTCCCTGACAGTTAATGTGGACTAGCAAAGGCTTTGCTTTGTGTTTTCTTTTCTGTTTTGTTCCTTTTTTTTTTTTTTTTTTTTTTGCCTTTTTCTTTTCCATTGAGCTTTTTTGCCTCGCAGCTCTCATAGCAGCGGCTTTTCCATTGCTGGGATCAATTAAATGCTCCCTGGGGGCTCTCTCTGCAAGGAATCTTTCCTTTTCTGGACGACTTTGAATGTCACCCCGGGCCGTTCGGCGGCTTTGACCTTGCTGCAGTAGCTCGCAGGGCAGGAGCCCTTCCCTGGCCCTCCCTTCCCTTCTCCCCCCTAGTCCTGTGCTCTCCTCCTCGGTCCATCTGCGAGCTCTCCCGGGGCCCTTACGCAACAGCTTGGGCTTTGGTATTCTTGGCTGGGAGCGCGTGGCTCCAGGGGAGAGCTGCGAGGGGGATGGATGGATGCGTGGGGGGAGCAACATTTCATTTTATAACTTTACTGACCTTGCTTAACCACCCAGAGCGGATTTCTTTTGCTTTTTTTCCCCAGTTTTTGGAAGAAATACTGTTTTCCTTCCATCTTGGTCCCTTGCTTTCAAGAACAACGCGGCTTTCCGCGCTCTTGCATTTTGCGCTTGCAGATGCATCTCTAGCTTGGGCTCATCTGCAGCTTTAAATTGTGTGTTGCCTCCCATCTCCTTTTTCCTGGGGAAAGGGAATACTCCTGCCTGGGATGTTAAATACAAAACAACTTCCAACCCAGGTAGTTCTTTAAGAAACCAAGTGCTGGGTCAGAAGACCCTCGGAGGATGAAGTGGTGACTAGGGCTGCGCTGATGCAGGAGCAACTGGGTTGGTAGCTGAATGTTTGGAAAATCGGTTTCCTTAGTTGGCATCACAACCCAAAACTTGTTACCCGTCTATTCAAAAAGAGGATCTAAGGGATGCTGAAAGCCCCTGAGTTCTTAGTGAAGTTCTGCTTTGATTACTGGAGCTTTTGTAACTGCAAAATTGTCCCTTTTGCTCCCTTCCCTGTTCCTGGGAGGCTGGTAGCTTTTCCCAGTGTGTGGTGGTTACTCATAGCATGTCTGTAGGGCTGGGAAAAGGGATACTTTGGCAAGTGTATTGCCTGTTTAATTTTGGGAGGTCCCTGGTGAGCCCTTAAATTTACATTAATAACTAATAGTTCACTGGGGAATCATTAAAAGGGGTTAAGTTGACAAGATCCAGGGCAGGACGCACCATGCTTAAAATACCAATTTTATATTGTGGCCGTGAGTCATGGATTAAAGAGATCGTGTTTTCCTTTGCGTATTTTTACTGTTTTTTTCCAGCTCTTTTGCTTTTGGGATTGTAAGGATTAGACAAAACGATTCCACTAGCAAGTTGCGAATGTGCAATAGTTTTGGGCTCAGCTGTGCCAGTGGATGCCTTTGAGTTCAATCAAGAATTTTTGTGATTAAGTTGGTCCTCCAGGACTGAAAACTGGGCACCTCTGTTGCCCACACTGCACTCCAGGCAGAGAACGTGTTCCTGGAAGGGCACTTTTAAAAGAGACCCTATGGAATAGGATGGGATACTGTTATTTGGATATATGTTTCCTGGAAATAACTTAGATATTCGGGAGTTGCTCTTGGATATAGAGACAGGTCATCCCTGTTGTCTGTAGAGTTGTTGGCATCTGAGCGTGACAGTTGAATTAAGGTTGGGTGCATGAGTTACTATTGAATATATCATAATAATTAATATATAGATGAGATTTCCATGAGCTGGTTTTGCTGTGAGAAGAGATAGGGTGGAA
>JAWLRI010000038.1:96494-116511 GCA_034781795.1 Crypturellus tataupa | reverse complement strand
TTGAATATATCATAATAATTAATATATAGATGAGATTTCCATGAGCTGGTTTTGCTGTGAGAAGAGATAGGGTGGAAGTGCATTAACATGGAGAAGCTTTGGGGTTTTAAAGGGAAGCTGGAGTTGCAGGAATGATTCCTTGGGGTGGGTTTTATTCCCGTCTCGGGCTAGTGCCCTTCCAAGTCGATGGAGAGGTGGCAATTGATCGTTGCAGGTGCCGGACAGGGCTCCTGGCTACCTTTGTGCTTCATTTAAAAGTAATGTGTATCTATTGCTGAATGTCCCTAAACAGATTAAGAAAGTGCATTGATTCAGAACTGCCTATGGATGAACATAACAGGCAAAATTGATTGGTTTGGTCTATTTTAATTTTCTGGGAAGGGAGAAATATTTGAGGGGAGAGAAAAAAAAAAAAAGAAAGAAGGTAGTGGAAAAAAAATAGTGTTCCTAGTGGTGGAATGCAGTTGTTTTAAAGCACCTGTTTGCAGGAGCTGGGTGAAATATGACTTAAATCAGTGCAATGAATAAGGATTCAGAGGGTAGGGAGGAAGAGGGCCCGTGTTGCTGAGGCTGCGTGCGGTTCTCCGGACTGTTTCTCTAGGCACAAGACCTCCCTTTTTGTTGCCTCCTTGCTCTTGTTAGGGCTGATGAGTCCCCAGGCAGTCGCTGAGACCTGCTAACTGCTCGAGGATGCCTTAATGGCCGTAAAATGATTCTTATTATCTGATCCAGCCCATTCTCTTTAGCCCGCGAAGCTGCAGCAGAAAGCAAATTGCAATTATTTTGCAGCGGAAATTGGCATTCGCTCCCTGCCTTCCCCCTTAATTGTTAGGATAAATTACAACTTCAGGAGAATGTATAAAGCTTTGGGATGATAGGGGCCATCTCTTCAGCACGAGGGAAATTCAGAGCAAATACTGCCCTTTCCTCCTTGCTCTTCCCCTGCATCCTCCTCCTGTGCATGGTCTCTCCATGCAGTGGAGCAGGAAAGGGAGCAGAGGTGGAAATGCACCTAGCACAGGGAAATATTTTGGGATGGGAGACGTGTGGCTCATACTGTGTGTTCTCCAAGCTGTAGACAACAAGAAACCCCTTTGCAAAGGGCTGTGTGAGTTGGTCTCCACTGTTATGGAAGGGAGAGCAGTCACTGTCACATCAATGTATGGAATCGTGATGGTTGGAGAAGACCTCCAGGATTATTGACCTTCAAGATCCAACCGTAATGTAGCTGATCTCCTGTGCCGTAGGGATTGCTGTTGAGCAGGTGGGTCTTGGAGCACCCCTAGCCATATTCCAGTTATTCCCTCCTGAGACACTGTTAGGACTCAATACAAAGCCTGGTGCTTCCCCAAATTCTGCACTTGGGATCCTTGGTGCTCCATTCACCTTCTTGCTGTCGTACCAAGGGTGCCCTTTCTTCTTCATATCTCAAAAACTATGTGCATGAAACCTCCTGAACGACACGTTCTGCTCGGAGAGGATTTTCCTCCTTGTATACGTGTATTTTCTCATTTTTAGGCCAGTTTGGCCCGTTACTTTCCTTTCCCTGGTGTCTGCTGTTTGCAGGCAGCTGCGTTCCTGGCTTGGAAACGCACCAGAATGGGAAAGCTAATGTGCCTCCTTGGGGTGATGCCTTCCAGATGGATTTAGCTAATTATCACAGCGATTAGGGCTCCCCTTAATGACCACAACTGGAAATTTATCGGCAGAGGTAAACAAGAAGTTTTCATTTTGTCTTTGTGGAAAGTTCTTAATTTGCTTAATTAAAAAAACATGGGTTGTTCTATCGCTTAGTATCGCTCGCTTCTCCCCTGCAGAGCCTGCCTGGCTTTCCCAGAGCGTTTTTGGAATAAATGCCAGGTTTATTTGGAAAGTCAGAGTGGCTGTTTCGGAGAAACTGTTATTAGTTGAATGTTACGCTGCACTTATTTGACCTGAAACACTTCTTTTTATTCCAGTCTTTGTTAAAAAGACGTTTCTTTGCTATGACACATTCCATTAAAGAAAATACATGTATGTATCCGTGTAAAGCTGTGCAAGTTAAATGGTACCCAGAGCCATGAGCTTTGCTTTCTAGTCTCATGCTTTTGCTTGCTAAAATTGTAAAAACTGTGGGGCAGGGCCACAGCGGGCTCTTTTTCTGGGTTTATAATCTATGTATTGCGCTGCAAGTGCTTGTGTTATGAGTCTGTATCTTGGTCAATCACAGTTTAAACTAAATATCCCAAATGTCACCCCAAACTAAGCACCCCAAGCACCAGAAACTTGTTCTAGCAGAGTAAGAACTTTAAAAAACTCTAGTTCAGCCTGCACCGGAGCCCTGTCTTGAGGGGCGATGCAGGAGGTGCAGAGATAGGGATCTACAATATATTTTCCTTGCTTCCCGCAGGCAGGAGGTTGGGTTCCGTACACAAATATGCACGTGGTGGAAAAGTAGCTTTTGCCTCCAGAGTTTTCTTGTGTTTATTTACGCCTTGTCAGAAGTGGGTTGCAGAGGGGCCCGTGCTGCCAGGTGACCTAGGGAAGGCTGCACATGCGAATGGGTGGTAAAAAGTAGCTGCAGTAACTGCGGTTTCATCTGCTTGGGACTGTTTGCTGGAGGTGAAGCTGCTCCTGGCTCCCATAGGCGGTTTCCCTTTGCACTCCAGGGTGATCTAGGTGATCTGCGTCAGGTCTCGAATTTCCCCTCTCCTGCTCTGCCTATGTGTGGCCCTTGGTAATAAACGTCCCGGGGGAAGAAGTTGGTGTTTGGCGTGGGTGAGACCAAGAGCAGGAGTGAGGGAGTGGGCAGAAGCTGGAAATGTTTAACTTGAATGTTGTATTTGCAAGAACTACAGATATGGCTCTGCTGGAAAGACCTTTGTAAAGGAAACATAATATATATATTTTTTTCCTAAATCAATGTGTTTATTTGAAATCTGCAGTGACTAACAGCACTGTCCTCTCAGGACAGACATTTGAGAGGAACTTCTTGCTTTGGGGTTGTCTAAGCAAATTCTCCTTTTCTTCCTTTTCCACCCTGCCCTTTTCTCCTCCAACCACCTCCTCCCTGTGCCAGAACCGGGGCCGCCTGGCAGAGAAGAGGACGATCCCGCTGCCTCCCACGAGGATCCCCAAGAAGGAGCTGACCTCCATCTTCTCGCACAGCGATGACAGCGAGGAGAGCGACAAGAGCAATGGTCTGCACCCTGAAGTGAAGCAGGAGGAGGATTTCCACATCAGTATCATGAAAAGAAGGTACTTTCCCATTGGGAAGCGCTTGCGTTGCGGGAGCAAAGATGGAGAATGCTGGACAGCAGGTGACCAGCCCTGTTGGGCTGCCCAAAAGATACCACTGGGGTCAGAAAATAAGTGTGCATCTCCTTGAATTATCATGCGAGAAGAATGCTTGGTTCTCCCATGTGCTTCCTTGCACTTTTTTGGGCTGAGTAGAGCCTTTTGGGGTCTTGTGCTGGGCCTGAGCGAGATTTGTTGACTGCAAACTTAATTTCACTCTCTGTCCAGTTTTCTGCGTCTTTGAGCCCAACGATGCCAATGGATAGCAAGAGCGAGGAGTCGTTTGGGGGCCTTTTACGCAGCAATGTTCTTGGTTTGAAGTGCCAAAGGCAACTTGTAGAAGCAGTAACACCAGATGTGGTGCCCCAAGAGGTCCTCTGTAGTGTAGGAGTGGTTGTCGTGCAGTTGCAGCAGTGAAAACTCGCTCAAATATTGGGGGAACTGTGCTCATTGTTCCTGGAACTGCTGCAGGGTTGGAGGGTCTTGAGCTACGTTCTGTAGCTGTCACTTGGGTTTCTGTTGTAAGATCTCAGCACCTGTAATATCTGCCTGCAAAACAGGGTGTTTTCTCATTCCTCTGAAGATATATGATGTTTATAAGACCTATAACTACAGGAAAATAAATACCTAAAGGTGTTGTGTCTCAGCCTCTCATGCATATCATGGCAGCTCACCTTGATTGTCATCTTTCTTTGATGCATAAAATCACTCAGATTCGAAGACAAGCCCTATAAAAACAGAGGTGTGGAAACTGAAGGCATGTAATTGCTTTTCTTATGTTTTATGTGTTTCTTGCTCCAGAGTAGATAAGCTGTTTTCCTCCTGCCTTCAATGAGATGCCAGTACGTTTAGCAATCAAGAGCTTGGAAGTGGGGAGACCAAGTCCTCCTGCCCGCTTTCAATTCTGCAAAATTACAGTACTGGGTTTTCTTGTTAGGCGCGAGGTATAATGAGCATTTAATTGATGTGCAAAATATAAAGTGCTCTTAAATTGAATTGAGCAGAGCAATGCTGTGTCTTCCAAGCACAAAGTGGTGCCACTCTTGCGCGGAGGGAAGGTGCTCCTGTGTCAGGAGTGTCCTGGGATGCCTGTGCCGAGGCTGGATGCAGCCTCCCCGAGGCTAGACGGCCCCCAGACGTGACAGCTGGGCCCTGGCCCCATCTGTTTTCTGGGTTTAATTCACCTGTTGGATCCTCCCCGAGTGGCCCCGGATTGGGCTGAGCTTTTCTCGCCTCCCGCCGCGAGGGAGAAATAGGTTAAACTGCGATAGCAGGGAAACAAGGTCAGGGCTTGGCAAACCTGCGCTCTTCTCTGGTAGCCCAGGACATCCCTGTGCATTTAGCCCAGCAAGCAGCTGCACTTGTTTTTGGAAGGTGTTTGCCTCTTCTTTTGTCTCCCTTTCCCAGTTTTCTTTATATCAACTGTTTCTTCCCACCTGTGGCACAAGGTTATTCCTGCTTGGAGGTCTTGGCAAGGCTCTGGGGTTAGAGCAGGAGCTGGACACTTAGCTTTTTGGCTACTCTCTTAAACCAGCTTTTGTCACCAATTTCACCTGCAATTTTGGGCACTTGCCACTATCTGAGGGAGATGAAACCTGCCCTGTGATGCCCTTGCAGCTCCAGGGAGGACCGGGAAGCCTGCAACCACCTCCAAAGTCCTCAGTTTCATCAAATGCCACCTTAATTCAAAGCAAGTCTTAAAACTGTGCTTACTTGCACACATGTGACAACCTTGTGGAAACCCAGCCTTGCACTAGAGCGACCTTGGCTCATCGGATCCGTGCTGCTCGGCTCGGCGGCGGGTGCTGCTCCTCGTGCCCTGAGTCCTCCTAGGCTGCTTTGCAGCGTGCGCTAAGTAGCTTCGCGTTATGGCCCCTGTCTGGAAGACAAGGGCTTAAAATCCTGTCTCATAGAGCCCATGGCATCTGCTGAGCTTGATACTGTTCTTGATACCCAGCCTGTAAGCGCTCGGGAGAAGCTCTGAAGATTACCAGGACGGTGCTGCACAGAAAACCCCTTTTCTTCTGATCAGATTTGGGTTCCTGCAAAGCTTAGTCTCCACCAACCTTGCCCGCGTGCAGCGTTTGCATTCCCCAAATTGCTATAGTTATATTCAAGTTTTGCTGGTTCCTGGTGAGGATGTTTGGCCATTGAGATGTTTTTCCTATTTTAGAAAAAGGAATCGTATCAGTATAGAGCATTTTAGTTTATATTAGACACAGAGCAATGCAGAAGGGGTTTGAGACTGCAGACTCCTTTGAAGTGCAGTAGTTTGGGGACTGAATTTTGGGCTCGTTCCCTTGGCCAAGGCCTGTGAGCTCTTCCACATGGAGGTTTAAGGAATTTCATTAAGTTATCCCAAGAATCCCCCAAATAGAGGAAACGTAGAGTAGTTGGAGAATAAGGTTCAGCTTAACCAGCAAGATCCTCGTGCAGGGTTGGATTTTAGCCCAGCATTGTCTTGTGGGTGCATGAATTTAATTCCTATTTTAAAGACTGGCCTTTTTCATTAGTTTGAGAGCAGAGGGGAAGAGAAGAAGAGAAACATAATGATAGTGTCTGAGATTGGAGGCGAGAGCTTGGGAACTGCTCTTGAAACGTGACTTTGGCTAAGGCCCCAGTAAAATTCAGTGGCATGGCCTGGTAAGAGGCAATAATACTTAAGCACCTGCTAAAAATGGTAAAAGTTTCTTTATTGACCAAGGGTGAAGGAATCCTTATGGAATATCATGTAAACATGCCCCTTGACCTGAGTAATGGGAAGGATGGGTGCAAATGGACCTGGCTAGTGAAAATGCTTTTGAAGTTTTTATTAAAAAGGAGGGGAAAAAAAAGGGATTAGGAGCAGATTGTACAGTGAGAGCACACAAGGGGCTGGATTGCTTGCCAAATATTGCTCTGAAATCAAAGTGATTTTGGAAAGAAATAGGAGGTTAATACAGACATCATAAGGGAGCGTCTGTGCACTGATGAGCAGATTTCTGGACTGTCTTATATTGCTCTTAAGTCCATCCTTATATTGCTCTTAAGTCTGTCCTCCTGCTTTTGGTCCTCCATCCCTCAGGAATCCCCTCTGCCTGGAGCATCAGTGTGAGCCAAGGGCCTCCACCTGGCCTGGGATTAGGATTTTGATTCCTTAGTGGATGGAAGATCAAACCCAAGCCCCCCTTTGTCCCCCATTCTCTGTGTCACAGCTTGTCGCTTGCAGTCAGGACGTCCCTTCTTGGATGACGTGCCCGGCGCACGGTGCCGACTCTCGTTGCTTCCATGGCGCAAGAAACCGCCCGACGCTGCTTTTTCACCCGCTGCCAAAGCCGGGGATTTTGGGCTAAGCTGCTGAGGCTCCTCCAGACAGTGACTAAAGCGGCTGGACACATGGCAGAGCAGGAGAGGCTCCGGCCTCCAGCCGGGAATCAGGCTCCTAGATTAGATTCAAGAGCCCTTCTCCTAATTGCTGCGGCTCGAGAGCAGGGGGGAGGCAGGGATGGCTGCGGAGAGGCTTTGCTGCTTGCACATTTTCCCCCAGTTATTTTCTATTAATTACAAGGTGGCAGCCAGCCCCTGCCTCCTCTCCAAACCGTCATCTTCTCCTCTTTCCTTTCTCTTTTTTTTCCTCCTCTGAACCATGCACCCCTTAATAACAATCATCCTATTCAATAAATATATTAAAAGTCCATCCGGGAAGTGAAGGCTGGATTTGGTCCAGCGTACCAGGAAGCGTGTCGTTGCTCTAATGAGGATGTATACTTAAGAGGGAGAGAGAGACCCAGACAGAGGGAGGGATGGGGAGGAAATTGTTACTTAATTCTTAGGGATGCTGCAGGGTAAGACCTGGTGCACAATGAAAAATCCCTTCTTGCCCCAAAAAAGTGTGAGACGGGAGGGAAAGGTGAGATGTGAAAAGGAAAGTAAATGCAGCCCTGACCTGGAAATGCTCCTGGGTAGCTCCCTGCGCCTGGCACTTGCGGGCTGAAGAATCACCAAGATGCTGCAATCTCGGCCCGTTCTTGTCGTTCAGCTGCAGGATGGGGATGTTGGGGGCTGCCTGGCTCCCCGCTGGCCTCTCCCTTCTGCTGTGGAAAACCTGAGGGGGCTGCTAGGGGAAAAAGAAGGGGAGGAAAAAACTTTAGCATTAAAAAGTATCCCAGCTGCTCTCTGTTATTTTGCCAACTCTGTCGCTTTCTTTTCTGGGCTGGATTCTCATTCCTGCACAAGCTCCAGATCTGCCTCCAACAGCCTCAGCCCTTCCTGTTAAATCCCTTTTTGGTGCGTGCACGCATAGAAGTAATTGCAAACCCAGCTTCCTCGGCAGGCGCCCGCTCCGGCACTTCCCTAATCCCCCCTGTGCCGGGAACCGGCCTCTCCTGGTGCTCTGGGAGCCGTCGGACCCTTTGGATCAGGTGCTCCCTAAGCGATGACTGAGGAGGTGGCAGTGACGGCACGGGGACCCTCGCTCGCCTGGCTGCGTTTTTTGTTTCCCTCCCTCTTCCTTTTCTGTTATTAATTTGTAAGGACCTGGCTCCTGCTCTCCTGCAGCCCGAGGATGGGCTTGTGCAGCTGATAGCCTGCAAATTATTAGTAATTTGATTTCAATTGGATGAATAACCCGTTAGAGCGAAATGCGCGTTAGCCTCAGAAATCTAATTGGCGACAGCGGCGTCGAAAGGTGGAATGAGCGCTTGGTTCTGCTCCCTCTCCCTCCTCCTCTCCCCCAAAAAATAATTAAGACTTAATTTCATTTTCACCTATTCATTTATCTAAATATGGGTGTTTAATTACCCATCCTGATTTTCTGCAATTCAACCTTCAGCTGGAAATGCTGTTTTTCCTGGCTAAGGGCAGAGACAGGGATGCTCTAGGGATGTACAAAATATGCACAAGTGCTTTGGGCCTCTGTGAGCTGTGGTATTTGCAGGGACCTGCTTAGTGCTTTTAGGAGCCTCCATGTGCAGGAGGTGACACTCACCCTTAGGACCCACGTGGCAGCAGGTGGAGGGATGTTTGGGGACCTGGATGTGCGCACAGGCTGGCTTGGCAGTTTGGAGACGACAGAGACCTTGTCTGGGTAGCAGGGAAATTAATGCTCCGTAGTCCTTGGGGTTGGGGTAGGTGCTGTTTCCTTGACGAGAGTAGAAAAGGAGGAAGAAAAAAATCAAAACCCCCCGGACCCCTTGGCTGCATCCTAAATCTTAATTTAGGACGTTGTTCCTCGCAAATCTGCTGTTCCTGCTTGTCAGCAGGCAGAGTGGCAGAACATGGAAAATTAATTTCCGAGGTGGGAAATTGCTAATAATTTATTTACAGCTGGGGTGGGCATGGAGGACGGAGTGCAGAAGAGGCGCATTGGGGTTTTATTTATAAAATAGCAATGTGCCTCGTGCCTGCTAGGAATCTGCATGCAGTAGAAAGCTCAAATGCTGCCAGCAGAGCATGGGCTCAAGTGTCCTGCCATGCACTCTGTGGCGTGTCCCGCACCTCGTGGTGTATCCCACATCCAGGAAAGACCCGGGAATTGCAGCCAAGGGGCCCGCGAGCCTCGTGGGTGGGTGGTCGTGGTGGAGCCGCGGAGTTCAGCCCCTGCCACTGACCTCTCTGTTTGTTTGTTGACAGGATACACACGCACTGGGATTTAAACATCTCCTTCCGAGAGACCTCTTGCAGGTACCATTCTGGGGCATCCTCTCTTTGTATGGTAGGCTGAGAGTTTGTGATACGTGTTGCTGGCTTATGGGTGCTGACAGATGTAAATGAGCATTTCTAATTGTCAGTTCTGTGCTTTTCTTTCGCTTTTTTTCCCTTTTCCCTCTTTCCCCGTATTCTTTTTTTTTGCTTTTTTATGTGAAGAGAGTTGTCTTTGGGGCGGGGGGAAATCTCTTTTATGGTGGAAAAGCACACCAACTTGTAAAGAAATCCCATTGTTATTTTGATACGTGTTTACTCTGGCATCTTTTTTGCAAGAATGCAAAGTTGAGGTAGCCCAGATATATTTCATGGGGCCTACATCTCATTTGCAAAAGTGATTATTGTTTTATAAGACAAGACCAGGCTTAAATGTGGGCCTGTGTCTGCAAATAACAAGAGCCGCTGCCTGACAAATTCTTATATTAAGTATTATATTAATACTGAGATGCCCTGATCGTGCAAGACCTTGTGCTTGTAGTTGTCCTGCTGAAGTGCTGCAGTTGATAGGACCCTGCATTTTGCGATGTGAAATATGAATGGGGTGAACTTCTAGAGCCCCAAGTGCAGAGCAAAGGAATTTACGAGCTGCTTTGGGATAAAATATTATTTAGAAGTGACTAATGTTTTACAAGACTTATCTATCTATCTATATAGATACATAGGGGCCTGAGCTGTGGGGCTAGGAGGACTGACAAACCAATCTCATATATTGGTTTTGGAGTCTGCTTTCCTGCAGTAACAGATACCTGAAAAAGGTGGGAAGTTGCAAATGAAGATGGGCCGTTATACGAGCAAGGAATATTCCTTGTGACCTCTGAAGTGGTTAATTAGTATCTTGAGTGTGATGTTTAATAGTGCATTTTCTCCTCATGTGTTGCTAGTAGTTGTAACTTTTCCAATCCTTTAAAAATACAGTTGACGTTACTTGTTTCTAGGAAAACACAGCTGGTATTTTAGAATAAAATCCCTGATTTTTGCTCTAAGCAAATCTGAAGTTTGTCCATACTCTACCCATGCCATATTATGTTGCAAAGAAAGTCATCTGTATGTTTATGCGTCAGCACAGCAAAAAATGGCTACGTGGCCTACATTCCCTTCGCAATTCTGTAAAATATCCGCCGTATCTAAAATATATCATGGGGTGGGATAAAGGTGTAACTGACCTTCGTTCTCAGTGCTCTGCACCGTTCAGCACATGGGAGCTGGGCGGGTTGGCTTTGATCTTGCTTTCCAAGTCCTCAGGGATTCCTGGATTCCGTGGAGTTGAACCACCTTCGTGTCGCTGCCTGCACTGCCCCAGATGAAAAGATATTTAATTGGGTACAAGTTGCCCTGCGTGCAGAGAACCAAAAGTCAAGGTTGAGGAATTGTCCTGAACAGGTAGATTAAGATCTCTCCTCGTATCTGCAGGTGCTTTGCTCCCTTCTCGCATAAGCTTTTCGAGTCAACACGGTGCCTAAGTTTGAGTTTTCATCAAGTTTGCAGATGAGCTTCCTTTAAAACTGCTTTTATAAGGTAGAGTTCTTCTCTATGGGCATTTTGTCACCTTGAAGAATTTGCTGGAATTTGTTGAAATCGTTCAGTAAATGCTGCACTTCCACTTTTATTTTAAGAAAAGCCCGTCAAGGAGTTTGGAAGTAGTAAGCACGTGGTTAAAGGCTGCTCCTGCTGATTTCAGTGAGTCACAGATGCTCAGCACTGTTGGCAGTTGTGCTTTTCTGAGGCTGGAGCAATCATGAAAAGAGGTTATGGAATAAAGAGGAGTTTTTGGTGGGAAAATCGTTTTCATCCTTATTTTATTTTATTTTATTTTATTTTATTTTATTTTATTTTATTTTATTTTATTTTATTTTATTTTATTTTATTTTTGACGTTCTGAGGGTTGTCTTGTTGGAGTTGCAGGATGAGTGAGAAATTCGGGAAGGGGCTGTGCATGTTCATACTGTGCAGAAAGTTGAATATTCTGCCCAGATTAGATTCCTGAGATGTTTTCGGGGGGCTAATGTCCCCTTGGCCCTGGGGATAATATTTTTCCCACATATATGTCACATGAAGACTGCACAGAGTCACAGGAGGAAAGCAAAGGCACCATTTGCCCAGAGCAAGTAAGTGGCATTTAACAACTGTCCTTTAAACAAAGATTTTCGTGGTGTTTAACCAGCCTTTCTGCATGGGCTTGGACAGAGTTAGGATGTATTTTAAGCAGACAGACATTTGGCTATGAGCTTGTGTATCCCTGAGCGTGTGTTCTGTGTATGTTTAAGTCTGACTATAATATACTTAATGGCCCTTTCCCCATCTATTTAACTGGTGTAAACCCTCAGAGCCAAGGCTGAGTTTAAACAGCAGCACTTAAACCTGGCCACGTGGAAGAAATAGATGAGAAAGACACGGTAAAGGGGGCAGGAGAAGGAAAAAAATAATGGAAACCCACTGATTTAGTCCATTCCTTTGGAAGGTGGGAAGGGAGGGGAAAAGAAAGGGGAAGAGGAATGAAAAGCAGATGGTTTTGGAGGAGGCTGATCTGACTCAGCAGAAGGCAGCGCTCCGGGATGCAGGTAACGTTAGCAGCAGCCGGAGCAGATTGCTGCCGTGCCCTTCAGGGGCTGATGCGGGGCAGCCTTTGGGCTGTTTGCTTATTTATTCAGCTATTTTTACTAGCGAGCTCCTGCCTTTTCATCTAGGAGACCCCAAGTAGGGACCGGGAGGCTGCAAGGAGCTTCTAGCAGCTGTGCAGCTGGCTCCGCTGTGTGCTCTAGCGAGCTAATAAAATTCCCGGTGAATTGTATTAGTAGCGAGCGTTAACTTTGCCTCTGGTTGGTGTGGGAAGGCCGTTTATGTAACACAAAGCTGAGTTTGGCCCTTCTCGATTAATTCTGCTGCGGCTTTGGGACTTGAACTGCCCGCGGAAATGATTTAATCCTCATTTTGGCGGATCGTACAGCGAGTCCTCACCTTTGTAACCGTTAAAATTAAAACTCCGGACCAGGACGTGCTTCCTGAAGGCAAAGCCAATAAAAACAAGGAACCTCCTGGCTAATGGCTCGGCTGTTGGCAGTCAAGGCATGGCTGTGTGGAAAGCGCGTGGTGGAAGGAAAACGCTTTCCAGATGGGTGAATGCAGTTTGTTCAGCAAACAGCGACATACCTGCCTGGTTCTAGACAATAGTTGCTCAGCAGGTAAGTGGAGCCGTTCTTTTGTTTAACTGGAAAAAGAAAAATAGGATAAATCCACCCCAAACTGACAGAACTGGTAGACATTAACAAGAATATTTTGTGTCGGAGAGAGGAAGGTTTGGGAAGCTTCAGCCATGGAGTTAAGCCTCCGGTTATGGAGAAAAACAGGAGGATCTGTGCTTTGATCCCCAAAGTGTCCAGGTGGAGACTGGAGAATGCAGAGTTTGAGATGAAATGGGAGGAGCTGCTAAATGTTTTATTATGAACCTGAGGTTCCACCAGTTGCCGCAAGGACCTCAGATCTCGACGGGTTTCTGTGCTATAGAGTATACTGTTCCTTTTTGTTTGTGGGTGTAAAAATCTAAGACAACCTGTATTAGCAGGAGGCAAAATTAGGCTTGGCTTTGCCCGTATGAATGAGACAATTAGGTCCAGGATTTTCAAGGGGATCTTGAGCAGACTGACCTGAGGAGTTTGGCTTCTGTCTTTGCCAAAGGTTGGGTGTTTGTGCAGATTCTGGGATGAAAGTAATTTTAGGGAAGAATGGAAAAGGGGAGGAGAGAATTACTACCCACTTGCTTGGTAAAGAGTATTAAAGAGTGCTATTTCACTGGATTTTAGCAGTATTTTTTGCTCTAATGGCAAATAGTTCCCTAACAAACTGATATTAGCTTTCATTTTAAAGCTTGAAGAATATAATAAGGCAGGTGAGTCTTTTAGATGCCAGAGGGCATGCAAGGGTAGTGCTCTTCACATTTATCCCCCATATATTGTCACCTCTTTAATGTATAGCATGCTATGGATGGGGATATATACTGAACATATTTGATGGGCAAAGAATTCTGAATAAGCTGAGCCTGTGAGTGCATTTTGAGACCTTGATATATTCTTGGCTAAAGCTTTTGGAGAACGTGCTTGTTAATTTCTGTGCCGAATAGGGATGATAAAGCAAGTCATACTCTTCTGCTTTTCAGCTGGCTGCTGGCTCAAAACCTCAGGGACATTTCCCTTGAATAGGAGGTTTTTTGACTTCTGTCTTCCCACCTTCCTGTGAAGGATCCAAATTTAAGCCTGTCTTGTCCTTAATACATTGGATATTGAGCGATTCCTGTAGCCCATCAGCCCTCAGTGTTCGCTGTCTAAACTTGCGCCTTATTACCCATTTAAAATTACTTATCTGCGCCTTATTTTAATATTTCATCAGTTCAAACCAGGCTGCCTAATGAATTGAGCAAATGAATAGAACGTGGGTTATTTAAAGAGATCTTATATCCATCAGGCACACGACCGCATGTCAGGGACACGTTCTTTGTATTGGCCGAGCAAAACATTTCTGTGCGTTTCTTACTCCATAACTTTGGAATGTGGCATCCAGACGAGCCCAAAACTCCAGGCAACGCTCTACGCGTCCGCGGGAGAAACCCTTTGATTCTTGGTGTAAATCAGAGCTGCCAAAAAGAAAATTATGAGGGAAAAAATGAGGACCTCCGGGCTGCCTGGTGCTGCAGGCAGGGAAATCTGTTGGCGCTTCTAGTGCACGCAGGGCTGTTGCAGAGAGGGTTATCGATACGGGTTGTTCATCGCGGTGACAGTGACAACGCTCCTGATGACAAGCAGACACCTTCCCGCCGTCCCCTTTGCTGTGGTTGCCTTCCCGGTTCCGTCTGAGTGATTTTTTAATGTTTTTTTTCCCCTCTCGTGGTCAAGCTGAGCTGCAGACTGTGGGCAGGCTGTGATCAATAGCCGGGGCTTGATGGATGTGCCCGGGGAAGATGTATGGCCGCGCGCGGCGGCGGGAGCTGATGGAGATGGACCATTAAGGAAAGTCCTTCTGCACCGCGAATCCGCGCGGGTGGCTGCCCACTAAGTGTGTGGGGAGGAGGTAGAAGGCAAAGATTTTCTTTTTAAGGGACTGTTGTGTGTATTTGGGTGCGTATTTGCACTAAGGGAAATGTCAGAGAGGAGGAGAGTCCCCTGGTCGTGCACAGTGCTTGCTCCGTGCCTTGTAATCCCTGTGTCTGGAATAAATTGGGATGCGGTGTCTCATCTGGGGCTGGTGTATCCTGCTGGTTATGGAGGAAAAGGGATTGTGCTTAAGGATTTTCCTCATTTTTCGGGGGATTATGGGGTGTATTCAGGCCTTCTGTGTCCCTGATACTCCCTGTGCCCCTTTCCTTCTCTCAGAAGCCACTTTGTGTCCTTACCTGAATGCTTTGGGGCTCCAAATGTGCAAAAAATAAGTGAGATTTGGGGCACGTTAGGCTTTTGTGATAGTTCTCCAGACTCAAGTGCCCTGTGTATGTTAGTGAAGACAGGAGGGCAAACTAGAGGGTGAAATACCTGGTATGGGCATTGCCCTTGCTAAATGCTTTTGTAGCACCTTAACAGATGGGCACGTGGCAAAACTGCCCGTCAGAATTAGGTCCTTCATCCCCATGCTGCTCCTTTCTCATCTCCAGCCCAGCATCAGCATGGACCTTATTTTTATTTATGGGCTTGCAGAAAGCTGAATGGTGAAGCAGGATTACAACAAAAGCATCTTCAAACTTCTTTCCAACTCCTTTTGGAGTTCGCCAGCTCTACTGATCATTTTTATGGGCTGTCGTGAGCGTTAATGAAATTGTTGGAGCGTTTTGCCCGGGACGTTGCAGGATGATCCTTTGAAGACCAGTCTGCAGGGAGAATTAGGGCTCAATTCCAAGGTTTGGGATTTTCAGGCCTCTCTTTAGCTTGTAGAACTTGTTCACCCGTCGCCTCCTCTTTCCTCTCTGCTCCTGCTGATGGGTGACATCTCAGCAAGAGGTGGAGATACCTGGGAGGCAGGTGCAGTCCGAGGGGTGATAAATCACTGCTGAGGTCGATCAAGATTGATGCCTGAGAAGGACACGGAGTGACTGCGAGTCCTTTAACGATGATGAAGCGTTGCAAGGAAATGCAGAGACCCAGCGATAGGGATATAACCAAGGGGATGAGGAATAATTGGCAGCCGTGCCCTGAGCTTTCCCTGCTGGAAGACGTGCCTGTTTGTGCCTGGAGTGCAGCGCTCCCATGGGATGGGCTAAACCTGGAGGCAGTGAAGGAAAAGGGTTTTCATTAGGTGGAGCAGCCCCCCAGCTGGGTTCATGTCTCCCCCAGGGCTGATTTGCCCTTGATTTTGACATGGGTAAGTGCTGCTGAACACGCTGATGTATCCAAACATCAGGAGGGTCCGGGTGTTTTGTGGCAAAGGGAGACACTGGAGCTGAACTCAGGAAGCCAAGAGGGTGCATCCCGAATACCCGTGATCCTTGGGACACAGGTGCTCACATCCAACTTCTTCTCCTTATCTAAGGGAAAAGCAACCCGGGCTGTTGGCGGGTGATGCTGGAACCATCCCCGCACCTCCGCTTCGTATCAGCCGCCCGATCGCCGCCTTCAAATCCTTGACCCGAATCCCGCGGTGTCCGGCTTTAGGTCTTATCCCGCTCTGCCCACCTGGGAGGCAGCACCCGGCTCATCGCGGAGCTGTCGCTGGGGCTCGGGCTGAGCCCTAAGCGGGCTGAGCCGCGAGCTTCCCCGGAGCCGCATCCCGCTGCCGCTGAGTCAGGGAGCCCGGGTTTAGAGCCCGACCTTGCCTGGCTGCTCAAGGGCCCTGGGCGCTCCAAGGCCCTTCCAGGACAAGCCCAGAGCTGCCCGGGGGAAAGTTGTTTGGCAGAATTCCTCGTGTGGGGACGACTGTCAGCTCGGCTGGCCCTGGAGGTGGCTAATCCTGCACCGAGGTTGGGTCCGTCTTGCAAAACATTCTTTTTTTCCAGCTAGATAAGAGCCAATAGTAGTAATGAAGAGGCTGCGAGATTCATCCTCTCTTGAGAATGCAGAATATTTTGCCCCTAGATGATATTTTGCTGCTGGATTAAATGCGATCTGGGTCCTGGAGCTGCACGGGCTCTGGTGGCTTCCTGATGGGCAGGGTCTCAAGTCACAATTGTTTCACCCCTTGCTGCGTGTGTGACGGGATGAGGTTTCCTGTTGTGTTTTGTGCAGGTCAGATGAGGTAGATAGAATGGTCCCTTCTGGGGCTTAAAATCAATGGATTTGTCATTAAGAGGCCCGCAGAGACTTGACATTGCAGGTTGAGAAGGAAGCGGTACCAGTGGCCTTTCCTTGGACACTGCAGCCATGAACCTTCCTAGGCCACATCTGCCTTCCTAGGGCGTTTTAAGCAGCCCCAAATTTATCTGTGCACGATAGGGAGGAAAAAAGATGGATTCAACTATGCTCTGGGCTGGGCACACGTGGGTTTTGGCAGTGGGTTATTAGCTTTGTTTGGGTTTGCAAAAAGCACCAAGTAAATAAAGCGCGAGCCTTTGAGTGGTTGTTTTACACCCGTCCTGGCCTTAGAGCCGTGCTGTTACATAAGGTTGTTCCTCAAGGCTCTAATGATGCAACAGTATTTATAGCCCAATCTGGGTTTTCCTCTTAATGGCTTCCATAAAAAGCTCATTATTCCCCTCGCGCAGGCGCTGCCTGATTTACATGCCCGTCCTGTCCCCGGGCGCGCGCCGCTTTGGGTAGCCCTGAGCGACGCGCTGTCTGCTCCTTGCTAAATGATGCTGACAACAGCCTGGTGACACCGCGCCGGTCCTCGCACCAGGACCTGTGTTTTGGAAGGAGGCGGAGGAGACACTGACAGGGAAAGAAAAAGGAATTTGTTTTGCTGCAGGTTGTCGTCTTGGGGTTGCAAACTCTTATTCTGACCAACTAGAGTGGGTGCACGGGATACGGAGGAGGATGGAAAGCAATCCCGTGGGTGATGCTCGGAGAGGGTGGCCTCACTGTTGCACCGGTCTCTGCTTTCCCTGCCTTAATCAATGCTCGTGCATCTTTTCCCTTGCAAACCCTGACATTCCTCTTTTTGCATATTGGATTTCTTTTTCTTTATTGTAGGGAGGGGTAGAGGGCTGGGACAGTTTTATGGCATCTGTATTGATCAGTAAAATTTAATATAATCCCTGCCGTTGCTGAGTGATCGTTAAGGGGATGAAGAGATGGTGAAACATATTTAAAAAGAAATATTTTTCAGTCTTATTTCCTCCTGTGCGTCTTTTCTGAGTCTGTCCTCTACCAGACCTGGCATCAATCTCCTACTTTGCATCACTTCAAAGACACCCAAGCATTTTTGACTGGGTTTCGCAGCTTGGCTTTCAGTTGATTAAATATCAGCAAAACACTCTGGGTCCAGCGCTCGATTCATTTGCCGTTTCTTCAGCTAACTGTTGTGCGGGTTTGGGATCTATTTAATTTTGTGTGTACTAGGCTCATCACTCCCTCTTTCTCATCTGGAATGTATTTGCAACTCCTATCGATCGCAGAAGCGCCAGGATGCCTCTTGGTCTCCCACTCTTAGTGCAATGCAGCATCCCTGGATGCATGGAAAACCACAGCCCAGCGTGTTTAAGGAACATGCCCGGGGAAGGGAATTATTTCCCCCCTTCTTGCAATCACTTTTTGCAGTCACTTGGAGCAGCGAGTCGCGAGAATCACCAGACCCTGCGGGCGCCCGGCTGCCTCCGATGCAGAGACTCTGCCGCTGATTTATATTTTGGTTAATTGTCTCCATCCATTAGTCTCCTCATCCTTCTCCCTGTTAGAGACGCAGTCGGCGCTAATGTCTCTAAATGAAGCGCATTTAAAAGGCATTGCTCCCGCTCTGGATCCGGCCTGGGATAACGTCTCCGGAAGCTGCCGCCAAGGGAGCGTCTCTGGGTGGTGGGTCCCCATCCAGGTGTCCCATCGGGGCAGGACAACCCAGGCTTTTGGCTCTGCTCAGCCTCACTGGAACAGCCCAGAGCCTGGAGTGTCTCCTCTGTCCTCATTTATTCCCAACTTGAGTGGCCAAGGGACAAGATAGGACCAGGATGGGTCTTGGAGCAACATCTCTCAGCTCAAATACAGCTGTTCTCAGGCTTCCCTTAAAGATATTGCTCAAAAAAGGCTGTTTTTCCTGGAATTGAGTCCCAGGGGATGGCTGCACGGTTGCTTTCCACAGCATCCCGCACGGGCCTTACTCCTAATTCATTTATAGGTCCGAAGGGACAGCCAGGCTTAGTAAATGTGACAGCTCGGTGGCAGTCTCCAGCACGTGCTGCTGCTCTGAGCGCAGGTTGCAGCTGGCACCGTGTCCGGGCAGAGGATTGGACTTCACCTCGGGAGCTGCTCAGCTGCTTGTGCCATGGGAAAAACCTTTATTGGAGCTTGCTACGTTCTAGGAGGGACATCTTTATCAAGAAGGGACCTCGCTCCTTCATTAGCCGTCAGTGCTCCTTGTTTGCCATGTGAAATCCTCATCCTTTTCGTATCATCTAACTCCTCTCTACAGCTTGATGTTGCACCAACAGGATGATCATTCAAATACGGGATGAGCAGCAGATCTTTGGCTGTCATTGAAGGTGTCGGGAGGGAGGTCATCTCTGCTAGATGTGGTTAGATTCACTGTCCCAGCGTAGGGCTGAAGCTTCGTGTTATGTTTGAGCTCTGGTATGTGTTGGGTGTGAAGTTGAAGCTCAACAGTCTCGTGCACAAGCCCTTTTGTAAATCTTTAGCCACCAAAATAGCAGAAATACCTGAAGAATGTGTCTTATGAGCAGAACTTCTAGCGTTTTGAGCCAGATGTCACAAGAAGGTGCCACGAGGCTGTCAGTGACACAGAATTGCTTCCCAGTTTGCGAGCAAACTCACCTATGGCCAAGCATCCCCAGGCCTCCTGCAATCCCTAGCAGTAAGTGCTCGGTTTTCCATGCTTTGTTTTAATGCAGGAGCAAAACTTGGTTCGAGACGATCGTGACCAGAAAGCCGTGCCTTGGAACAGGCACCTCTGCTGCTTGGACCCCTCTGTTTTACTGTGGGACCCCAACCGTTTCCAAAACCCGAGTGAATATTGCTGTGACAGCCCGAAGCCTGCAGAAAGCTGTTTGTCTCCTCCTTGACCTTTCAGGGGATCTGTATCTTGCTCAAGCCCCCTTCTGTAATCCGGTATTTAAAATATAATATTATGCTACTGGAAGGGATCAGACCTCTAAGCTGATTCGGGGCGCATGTGTGTTTGTGCACGCACGGCCAAGCGCCCGCATCCCCGCGGCGCCTCGGAGGCGAGACCGAGCGTGCCCGAGCCTGTGCCCGGGGTGCCAGCGAGCTCCACGGGGATCAGGACCCTCTGCATGCAGGTGGGGACATCCTGTACGCAGCAAGGACCTGCCCTCCCCGGTCCTTGGGGCAGCAAGTTTCTTCCCACTGGGATTTAATTATTAGTTTTAACCGTGCATTGGCTTTGCCTGCTGGAGCCTGGAGCTGGTAGATGTCCTGTCCTGTGCAGGGCAGGATCTAGGTGACGGGTAACCCTGGAGGCAGCCTTTTCCCCAAGGGACCCACTGCTTCTGCAATCCCTGTTTTGCTGCATTGTCAGCAAGCTGAACACGGAATTCCCTGTGGTTGACAAGGGCCATGCAGCTATTCCCGGTGCTGGGCCCCAGCTATGAGCTGTGTCCCGTTGCACCAAGCGTAAAACAAGCCTGGGACCAACCTCAGGCTGTCACCCTTCAAGCTAGGACCTGCTAAGATATTGCTTCCTGCAACGTGATGCTTTTAAATTTAAGACTATGGGGGGAAAAATGTCCTAAAAACTTACATTTGAAATAAAAAAATGACAGTTCTGGTGTAAGAATATTTCATTCCACCGAGTTTTCCTGTTTGCAGGGGGAATGTTGCAGTGTTCTTCGCTCTTTGCACTTTGGAAAATCATCTCCCCTAAGGAGCTGCCGTGCTCTTTCTGGAGCGGCGGCTGCTTTGAGCCGTTCCCTTCCCTAGCTCTGCTAATGTGTTTACATATCCGAGGTGCTCGGGGCTCG
>JAWLRI010000038.1:78308-96394 GCA_034781795.1 Crypturellus tataupa | reverse complement strand
TTGCCTGCTGGAGCCTGGAGCTGGTAGATGTCCTGTCCTGTGCAGGGCAGGATCTAGGTGACGGGTAACCCTGGAGGGAGCCTTTTCCCCAAGGGACCCACTGCTTCTGCAAACCCTGTTTTGCTGCATTGTCAGCAAGCTGAACATGGAATTCCCTGTGGTTGACAAGGGCTGTGCAATTGTCCCGGCGCTGGGCCCCAGCTCTGAGCTGTGTCCCATTGCACCAAGCGTAAAACAAGCCTGGGACCAACCTCAGCTTCAACCTTCAAGCTAGGACCTGCTAAGATATTGCTTCCTGCACCGTGATGCTTTTAAATTTAAGGCTATGGGGGAAAAAAATGTCCTAAAAACATATATTTGGAATGAAAAAATGACAGTTCTGGTGTAAGAATATTTCATTCCACCGAGTTTTCCCGTTTGCAGGGGGAATATTGCAGTGTTCTTCGCTCTTTGCACTTTGGAAAATCATCTCCCCTAAGGAGCTGCCGTGCTCTTTCCGGAGCGGCGGCTGCTTTGAGCCGTTCCCTTCCCTAGCTCTGCTAATGTGTTTACATATCCGAGGTGCTCGGGGCTCGTTGGGGATGCAAGGCGCTCGGCAAACGCTGGGATCTAATTATCCCATTTTTCTCTTCCTACTCCCTGCCTTTCTCCCCGTGCGCTTCCCGCCCGTCTCCTCCGCCCTTTGCCAAGCGTTGTGCTGACGGCAGCGTTTATCTGCATTTGTCCTCTGTCCCTGACATCCAGTTATTGATTGGCATGATTAAAAAGAACTGATAATCACTTCACATTAATCCCATAAATGACTTAAGACACCCAAATATTTGCATAATGCATCTTAAAGGTGGCAGCTAAAAGAGGATAAGACCCAAAACTGCTTGGCGCAGGAGAAATGGGCTTCCCACTCACCTGTGGGCTTGCTTAAGTAATTAGCCTGCTGCTTGCACCAGGAGGAATCCAAACTGGTTTAGCGGAGGAGGATGCAAGGGGGGCTCAAAGGCTTTGGGATTTGAGCATCCCGGGTGCTGAGATGGGGGCAACGCGCCGGCGGCTGCTGAAGCGGGCGCCTGTTTTTGTCTGCAGCGTCCTGTGAAAATCTGGAGCCAGACGCCCGCTGAAAGTACCTCTGTCTAAAGACTTTCTGTCATAAACTTATCTGATTAGCAGCGAGCTAGACGAGGGATTAGCCCCTGCTTCTGCGCTAGGCAGGGGCTCCGGCAGCATCCGAGCAGCTCCCGGGGCCGCTAGCCCGGAGGTGGGGGAGCCGCGGGCAGGAGGCGGCGGCGAGGAGGGGATAAAGGGGGGGATATTTAAAGCGAGATCAGAGCAAGGTAATTCTGCAGATAATGCACCCTCGGGGCTGTCCCGCGGGTCCCAGGTGAGGACGCTGCGCCCGGGAGCGCGCGGCCATGTGCTGCGTGTCCCGGTGGCACAGAGCCGGCGCGCTCGGCATGTGAGTAGAGCCCGCGGGGGAAGGCAGGTGCGCGGGGAGGGCTGCGTTTCGCACATATATATATTTTTCTTGCAAGTCTCTCTTTTTTTTTCTGGCTGTCATCCTCATTTGGCAAGAGGAGAGGAAGAAAAATAGCTGCATTTAGCTCGGGGCAAGCACCTTGTGCTGGGAAGATGGGTGATTTAGCATGTACTGCGAACCAAAAAGGGGATATTTTAGTTGTGTGTATATGTTTTAAGCTCCTTCTTTCTCTTTGGTGTTTGTTTATCATTTTTTTTTCAGAAATATTATGCAAGAGGATAGGGGTTTGCAGTCTGACGTCTGAACAGTAGTATCTGCTGCATTAAACATCTTTTTGTATTTATACTGTCCTTCTCTTCCATTCCACAGAAGAGAGAGAGGGGGAAAAAAAGACTCAACTAGTCTACTCAGCAGCAATTGGATGTGAGAATAGCAGATTACCAAATTGCACAAAATAATAATTATCCATCCTAATGCATTTTTGTATTTTTCTTGTCTCATAAGGAAAAGGGCTTCTTTTTTAGGATTGGCTAGAGTGATGTTGAAAATTAATTTTGTAAATAAGTTTGTATGCTCAGCGATGCTGATGACCAGGTTCATGGTGGGTTTCTCCCTAAAAAGAAGAACTCTTTTTCAAGCGAGTAAGGTAGTGTTGTGCTCTAACAGTGATGAAATGGAATAAACATACCTCCTGGTAGAAAGCTGATAGAAAGCTCTCAATTAGTTTAAATTTCCTATTAATTGGGTTAGATCAACCAATTCCTACACTTCTAGTTTTTCCATCTGAGATGTAAGCTCTGGCCCAGACCAGGTGCATCTGGCAAAGCTGAAATTAGGAGCTCTTGTACCTGCAGAGTACTTATGCTTTTTTGGGGGGGAAATGCTTTGTATTTTGTCTCTGCTCCCCAAAATGAGGGAAACCTGATGGGTAGAGGGAGCAGAACCTTCCTTGCAATGCAGATGCCGGGCAAACAAAAGCAGCTCTCTCTTGCGCGCATGCTTATGTATGTACACAAAAAATCAATAATGTGGTGGCAAATAGGATTTCCTTAACTTGGTGCTTTTTCTGCTCTGTTGCAGCCGTGATAACGACCTCTCCACTATCATCTCCAACCTGCATCAGAGCCGCCAGCTCGTTATGCCAGAGACCCAGAGCCGCTGCGAATTCAAGAGAAACAGCATCGACGTTGGCTTGGGAGCAGCAGGTAAGCAGCCAGAGCAGCTCTGCATGGTCTGGGCTTGCTGGCTTCCCTCCTCTCACCCCTCTTGTTTATGTCTGTGTTGTTTATTTATTTATTTACTTATTTATTTTCAGTAGCTCCTATTTTTCCTATTGCTTCTCGTGTTACATTTTCGAGTGAGCTCTGCAGAGCCTTGTAATATTCTGGCCAAAGATTGTCCTGGGAAGGGTTTCTTGGTGGTGGGAGAGTGGTGCAGTCTTTTGAGATCTCAGCCCTGCTTCATTTTCAAATCTATTGGCCTGTGCTAAACTACTGGCAAGGAAGATTGCTCCAGCAAAGGAGTGAAATGTCCCCAGGGCTGGTGTCCGCTGAAGCAGAGAGGCATTGCGGAGAGCGTGGTGTGATTTGTAATTTCATTAATCAGAGGTTCCCCACGCTGCCTCCGTGCCTGCAGACGGCTCTGGGAGTACGTTTGGCTTTGGATTGCCACATCCCTGTTTCTGGAAGCTCAGTTGGCTCCAGCCTACATGGCCTGATGGAGCCAGAGATGCTGCTCTTGGGCTGCGTGCTGGGCCCAGGGGGTCCAGAAGGGACCTGTGGACAGGGATGCTCAGGTGGTGCCCGTGCATCAGTCACCACGGGAGGATCTGTGGGGATCTGCTTGTTTGCAGAATCGGTGATTTGCTTCTGAGAATAAAATTTGAGAAGTGGGAGGAGTGTTATTTTTACCTCCCTGCTCTTCTAAATCAGAATTAGGTCTCTCTGTGCATCTTAATATAGGCCTTTCCTGGAAGTCTGCATGGGTGTTCTGTGCATATGGTCTTGCAAGTCCTTTCTGTTGAGGCTGTAGCTTAACCCAGGTGTGAAGTGAACACCAGGTGCGATATCCTCGGAGAACCTGTGTGCAGGATATTCGGAAACATCATAAACACCTCATTGCCCCTTTGCTTGGGGCTTGACCTGCATTAGAGGTGCACAACTCATCTCATCACCCCTTTTTCTACATAGCTCTGTAGCCAAACTGGCCTGGGAGGTAAGTTCTGGGTGAAACCTGGTGCAGGAAGGAGCAGCACATGGAGTTGTGGTGTCCTGGGTTCTAGTTCTGCCTATTCTGCTGCTACCTGTGTGTTGCTGTCCAAACTGTTCACTCGAATCTGTATGTCTCAACTGACCACTTGTGTTAAAAGTATTTTGTTTGCTTTGTGGAGAGACTGCTGGGTTTTATCAATGCTTTGAGATCTGTCTGTTCCAGAAATGTAAAGGGTGCTTTTTATTCCCATCAATTTTAAACAGTAAAGGTTAAAGGTAGAAGTCTTCGTTCTCATTTACTTCAAGTATAAATGTTTAGGTCACGAAAATCCCACCCTCCCAAAGGCATTTGGCGGTGGGCAGTAGTGAATGAAGATGTTAAAACTCTCACATGTCACTCACGGCTGTAAGCTGCAGTGATTTAAAAGGAAGTTTGAATCTGATGCTGTTTTCCATGATTTGCTTGGTTTATTTAAGACTAGGATCAGAAGTAGTGCGATGGTTTAGAACAGCCTAGACTGGAAAATTAGAGTTATTATTGGATCCCGAATGATCTTTGAAGTGCAGAAGGGACCTGAAGCCAATGGAAAATGACGTCTCAGTTACCTGTGGTGCTCTTGTGAGTGTGGGTGACACTAGAATCGTGGTTTGGGCTGGAGTTGGGTCAAAAGGGACTCCAAAGACTGGGGTATTTGAGGATCGTATATGGAGTGTGACTGAGAGAGAAGGCAGATGCTAGAGGTGCAGAGGAGGAGAGGTTTGTGGGGGGGTTCCCTGTGCTGGTACGTGCACCGGAGCAAGATCCGGAGGGGCATTGCTCTTGCTTGAAGAGACTCCTTATATTGGGCCTCTAAAGGACAAAAAAAAAAGAAAATAAATAAAAGCAAAGCATCAATGGAAAAGAATGATATACAAAAAAAAAAAGCAAATACCTCTCAGCCAGTGCTTCTCAATAGGACATCTGGAGCCCCCGACCCGGCAGGGGTAAGGGAGGCTTTTGCAAGGGCAGCAGAAGCAGGAGGCCGAGGCACGTGGGCTGATAAAATCTAATTGCCCTATCGATCGGCCTCGGGGCCGGGGTGGTTCTGGCAGTGATTGAGATATTCCTACGTGGTAGAGGCACCTTAGCTGCTCGCGCTGCTCTGGCTTCGCTGGGGACCTTAAGATACAGAGATCTTAGTCGTGCGGAGGGCTTGCGTGTGCTGGGGCCGGCCTGCAGCGCCGCAGATTTATGGCAATTATTAGCACTGATGCGCTCGGATTTCCTTAGGTCCCAGGAGCCCTGGGTTTCAGGGAGGAGCTGACCTGCTGGTAACTTGGAATTCTTAAATGGCTGGTGAAATCCACCTTAATTACGGTCTGGGGTTTACCCATCTGTGCCGTCATCTCTCTCGCTTTTGATGCAATTCTGCTTGCTGTCTCATTTGGGTTGTGTTCCATGTTACTTTATTTTTAACCTAGAGGTACCTCGCTGCCGAAAAGTGGGGTTTGCTCTTGGGCAGAGATGCTCCTGGTGCAGGAGATGGAGCAGCGATGATGGGACCAGGTGCTTTTAATGTTAGTGGAGCCAGAGACTTTGTGCATCAGGGTTGAGGAGCATCAGGGACACCTTTCAACATGCAACATGGGCTTAAAGCCCCTCTCAGCAGCTGGTATTGTGCCTATAAACAAGCCCAATCCCCTCTATCCACTTTCATTAATGTCCTTCTCCCTGCATGCGGATGCGCCTTGCACCCTGCTTTGGGCTTTGAGTATTTTGCACTGGGTCCCCAGCGCCTCAAATCATTTCTCCCCTAAGTAAAAAAACAAAAAAAAACAACCACAAAACCCCACGCTCATTTTTTCTCTCCTCAAATGCCTCCTGTGATCAGATTCACATGTAGAACTGGCTTCCAAGTTCTTGACAAAGCGCGTGCTTGTGGCTCACACGCAGAGATCTGCAGCTGGCCGGACTCGTCGTTTTGCTCAATTTGGGCCCCAAACTCGGGGAGTTTCCCCGTGACTTGGTTTGCCTTTGCCCTGCAACCTGCAGCCTTCCTCTGCGGAGGAGGAGTTAATCTTGGGGGCGAGTAAGAATAGGGATCAGGGATGTTACGGCTAATGATTAGAGACAGAACCGCGGTGAACGCCTGTTTTCCGAGCGCGCGATAATGAGCTGGGACGCGGGCGTGTTTTCACTTAACAAAGCAAAACAACAACAAGAAAAAAAGCAGCAGCCTTTATTGAGCTGCTGCCTTAAATTGAGCAGAAAATCAGCACCAAACGGGCGCCTGGGAGTTGCAGGGCCGGGCACTGTTGTGTTCATGCTGGGCAATGCAGGAGAACTGGGTGCCCAGTGTGAGGGCCTGGGCACTGTCCTTAAATCTGGGGGTCGTCCTCTGCTTCTTCTCAATTTAGACCCATTTTTATTTATTCTGAGGTTCGCTGGGATGGGAGGTGAACAGCATCCTTTTGTGGGGTGGGATGAGGGCTTGGGAGGTGAAGGAAAACTGGGAAAGTCCAGCATGGAAACGCTTGGTTCTCCCTACTGCTGTATCCCACATCTGCACACGTAGCATGGATTAGTATGTTGAATTTTGCTGGTCTGCTAAGGTTTTATTCCAGCGCAGGAGAAGGAAGAGCCAAGACAGCTTCCCTCTTCCTTCCATCCTTTCCTCGCAGCTGCAGAAACAGCAAGGCGGGTGTGGAGGCTCACGGGTTAAGCTGCGGAGAGCTGGCTCATAAATTAATCAGGAATCTGCTCCACGGCTGCCCTGTCCCCAAACCCGCGCGGGCGCCGCTGGCCCTGCTCCGCGGAGCCAGTTTTGCTGCGTGTTTTGCACGCTCGGACACGCCGGGACCCGGGAGCAGCCGTCCTAGTGCGGAGGGCTCGGGGCTGGGAAGAGTTTAACCCTTTTCTATGGGTAACAGGAGGGATATCTGCCTGTATTAAGTTTTCAACCCTGCATCATCCTTCTGTTTCCATTTCACTTGCTTTTCTGCTCTTTCCCAGTGTTTTTGACCTTTTATTTCCATTTCATTCATTATCCAACTCTCTCTTTTTTTTTTTTTTTTGCTCCCCTTCCTTCTTTATCCTCTCTCCCTTCCCCTTCCTTTTCCCCCTTCCCAACCTGCATCCCCGATTCCTCGGGAAGAGGCCGGGTTGGAGGCTCTCCATGGAGAGGCTCCTTCCCTCAAGCCAATCAATGGGAGCCTCTTGGCCCCGGTGGGGCTTGGCAAACATGAGATCAATAAGTTATTAGCACCATTCTGTCAGCTGTAATGTGGAGATTGATCGGGGCCGGGGCTCTTGCATGCTGCCTGGCACTTCCCCAGCCTGATAAAGATGACAGATTAAGGGAATAAGAAAAAGGAATTAAGGAGTCTGGCTGTCAAAGCTGTCACGGGCGGGAAGAGTGCTGGTTTTTCCAGGGGCGCAATGAGCGCAATTGGACATTTAAATGGTGCCCCGGGTTGGGCTCCGCCAGCAGCTCCGTCAGGAATCGCTGTTTTTGGCGTGCACTTTCCTACGGAGGTGTCGGGAGGCTCCCGGGAGCAGCCGGAGGAGGAGAAGTGGCTGCACGAGGCAGGAATATCAGGTTGCTGGCGCAGGGCACGCACGGAAGATGACACCTAGGATCCCGCTGGGAATCGTAAGAGGTTTTCCTGCCTTTTGGCATGATGGGGTGGCGCAGGGCTCTGCCAGTGCCAAGCGGAGTGTCTGCGGGCCAGGAGAAGTGCCAGTTCTCATACCTTTTTATCATGGTTTGGTAGAGTCAGCACTGGGAAGAGGAGACACTGAGGCTGGACTTCCCAGTGGGAGCAGCCTGGAAGGGTGAGAGCAGGGACACATGGTGGGAACCATTCCCATCCATGGTGGAATGCATTCATGGGAATGGAATGGAGATTGAGCCTTCTCCTATAGCAAACCTCTTCCTGCTCTGTCCCCTAGATCCTGCTCCTTTCTAAAGCTATAAAGAGTCCTCAAAAAGTCTGGAACTTCCATCCCGCCCTTCCAGCCTCTCCCTTTAAATCCTCCCTGGGAAAGAGGAGGGTTTCACAAGTTTGCAGTTGCTAAAAAGCCTCTGTGCAGCATGCAAAATGAATGCAGATCGCTCTCAAATGCAGCGTATCCTTTCCATGAGTGTTTTTCTTGCTGTGAATATTTACCACCTTTCCCTGCGTGCTGGAAAAGCGCATTCCGTAGGCATCGGAGAGGCGAGGGGATGTTCGTGCTCCTTTTCTAATAAGAGACTTCATTACAGACAGATTGGTGGATGCTCCAGCATCACCTGCACCTCCCTCAGTTGCATTCCTTGGGAATTCCTGGGGACCTTTTAGGACTCCAGCAAGGCCAAAGGAATGAGCACAAGGAGGTGGGAAGTAGCAGGATCCTGTTTGCATGGTAGGAGGAATGGCAGATGGCCTTGTGGTTGTAGCCAAGAAACGAGACGCGGGCTCCTTCTCAAGCCCCGGAGAGGGTGGTTGATTTGTTATACATGTGTAGTCCTTCTACTCGGCTCCTGTTTTGCTCCCGTGACTTCGATGTTGGTCTCCGTTAATGCACGCGGAGGAAGTCGATGGTGACACAAGACCTACGTGTGGCTGGTGCTTCTTTGTCGTGTGTTGACATTGGGGGGTGACAACTGGGGCCCAGTGGTGTCCCTGCCTGCTACTGGGAGGGCAACAGGTCTACCAAGGTCAAGTTCTCAAAGTGACCAGCAAAAAGGAAAACCTTTGGCTATTGATGCATTGAATCCTCCTTTGTTTTTATAGTAAGAGACCATTCACTTGATGCATTCCTTGGCTCCCTTTTTTCCTTTTTTTTTTTTTTTTTTTCTTCCTGTTTCCAAGAGTCACTTGTCAAGGGAAGCTTGAAGAGCAGCGCCCAGGGAAGAGATATTGGAGCTGAACATTTGCAGAGACCTCGGTTTAGGTTACGGACAGGCCTGAGTCGGGAGTGCACGATTTGCTCTGACTTCTCAGACATCCCTGCCAGCCAGGCTGCTCTAACACCCGGTGAAAGGAGCCTTCCTGCCCTGCAGAGCCTGCAAGCTGAATCCAAATGACAGCCAACAAGCACGTGCGGATGTGAGGGCATGGAAGAGCGAGGAGATAACCCAGAGCAACAGCTAAGGTTTGAGCCAGCTGCCTGCCACGTGCGTGAGGACACGAAGCTGATGAGCTGGGTGGAGGATGCTCTTTGCTCTTCTAGGGTCAGCTTTGAGCTCCTGCAGCATCTCTATCTTCTGGAGCTGCCACCAAGCGCCGCAGGTCTAGGATCCCGTTGCTTCCCTTCCCCCAGATCCCCAAATACGTATATTATATATATACACATAGATATTTTTGTTCCACTCTGGCTGCCCTCGGATTATGGCCCGTCGTTCCCATGACCTTGTGCTTCGCTCTCCTCTTGTTCCGTTGCTTCCCGCTGGCCAGGGATGGAGCCGAAGGGCTGCCAGATTCCACGTGGCTGTGCGGCCCCTGCTTGGCCCCTCGTGCTGAGCAGCCTCCGGGACTCGGCACGCTGCTCGGGATCAGGGAAAAGGCCCAAACCCGGCACTGGTGGAGTGAGTCTCCAGGGTCTCTGCAAAGCGGGAGCATTTGGGTCGGGAGCAGGTTGAGCTTCAGCCACTTCCTAGTGGGAACTGCTGTCTCCTGGGTTTAAATTTGGGGAGAGGGCTCAGAGCAAGGGAAGGTGTTTTCCTCCCCTTAAAATGATGCGGAAGAGGGTGAAAAAGGGAATTTTTCCCTCTGTTGGACATTGACTGTCAGAACCTGGGTCACTTCCCATGCGTCTTGGCTCAGTTCTGTGTTTACTCTGGACTTCAGGGCCCAAGCGGCTTTCCCAGCAAAGCCGGCGGTACAGAGAGGGAGTGCGGGATAGCTCTTGCCCTCTTCCTCTTCGTGTCTGTTCCATAACACGATGCGGCGCTTAGGAGACCTTGGCGAGGTGACACTTCCAGGTGACACTTTGCCCAAAGTGGGCTCTGCCCAGACAAAACCCACGCTGACCTGAGCCTTTTTAGCCCCATTCCCACCACGGTGTCATCTCTGCTTTCCTCCCTGGTTGCCAAGCCCGTGAGTGATCCCTCTCTTTGGGGGCAGAAGTGTTATTCTCCTTCAGCTGACCTATTTTCCTGGCCTATTTCTAGTTGCTGGGTCTTTGGGGAAAATATTGGATGTGGTTTCCAGGGAAATTCTCCGGGTTGCCCACTGTATGGTATGGCCAGAGCACCTGGGATGTGATGCAGTATCCGTGTAGGAGCCCTGCACTGGTGGCAGGGGGTGATCGGGATGCTCTGGGCATCCCTTGCTGTCCTCTCTTGTGTTGTTGTCATGGGCTGGCTTCATAACATTGCTGCTCTACTGATAATGGCTTTCATTTTCCGCTTTTATATTAAAAAAAGACCCTGATTTGGTTTCCTTTTATTTGAAATGCCCTGTAGACAGCAGGAGAGAGGAGGCAAAAGGGGGATTAGAAGAAAATCAACCGTTCCCCCAACCCATCCTCTCCTGTGTCCATCTAGTCCCCAAGCTTCCAGGGGCAGGGACAATCCCTGACACATCCCAGGACTTCACCTTTACTAAAATGAGAAGAAATTTTTCATTTCATGGTCTGAATGCCATAAAAATGTTGATGGAGCTGATAGCTCTTCAGAATTTACGATGCAGTCTTGGTATTCTTGTACGTTTGGGAGTGGACAGACCTTGTAACCTGTCCCATTGACACGTCTTGGAATGGCAGAACATGGGACTGGCCATGGGGAATGCCTGGTTGATGGAAAGGGAGGTGGAAAAGCGGGAGAGAAAGAGCACCGGGAAGGTAGCGAGGTGCTTTGGTGGTGCTCACTAATTAGACTAATTTGTGGGATTAGAGAGTCTTCCACCTGGAATTTGTAGGAACGAGCCAGGTTGGGAGGAATGAGCAGAGCAGGGGGACTTTGTTGGTTCAAAATCACAAATCCCAGATGAGGAAGCATCAGAGGACGAGATGTGATCTGGGGCTCCAGCCCTTGGGGATGCAGCATGAGCCGGACATTTCCAGGATAACCAAGGTGCAGAACGAAGGGCTCCATGGGGAGCAGCTCCGGACTTGGGGCTCCGTTGGAGGATTCTTCCTAGCCCTGACCCTGGCTTGCCAAGCTGATCCTTCCTGTGGCTTTGGAGAAGTCTCTGCATGGGTAAACTGAGGCAGGAGGGTTGATAAAACTCAAGCTGAGTTGAAAGGCTGAGTCGACACCTGGAATGTGAAGCGCTGCCCGCCTGGCTCTGCTTTTCCCATCTGATCTCCACTGTTTTGCAGTCTTTACCTGGGGTTTTGCTTGCGGAGGGTTGCAAACCTCTGCAGTTGTCCCCAAGTTTTCCCTGGCAGGCGCTGCAGACCCGTGTCCTGGGGGGTCTCGATGGATACAAGGCAGGAACCGGGGCTGGCTGGGTTTGAAGCCATGCAAAGTGACCGAGTATGAAGGACAGTCGCTTGGCTTAAAACATCACCTGGAACAGAAACAATTTGGTTGCTCTGATAAATAACAAGAGGTTTTGCAACCTTTCCTGACTAACAAATTGCAGACGCTCCATGTGCTTGTGCACACACGGGCAGGTGCAACGTGTAATTTGCTCAAATATGGCACTTGTTTGTGAGTTGCCTTTTTTAAGATGCTGCATCTTTAACAAGCCCTTGATAGATGAGAATTTGATGCTCGCAGTGACAAACAGTCTCTTCCTTCCTGCCCATATGCAACATCATGCTTTCAGTTTCCCCAGCATTATTATGGGAGGATATTGATTTTAAATCTGTTTGGGGACGCTGTAATTGTATATTAGATATTGCGCGCTGGTTTGTAGGGCTCCGCTAATGCAAAAGGCTTGAGCGTTTCCGTGCAATTTAGAGAGGGAAGATTGCGAAGGACCTTGAGGTTTTCAAGAGGAGAGAGAGGGAGGGAGGGAGCGGGAGCGCGCGGGAGCGCGAGCCAGGCTGTGTGGTAGGAAGATTCCGAGATCCGTGTTGTGCTGTTCCGTGTGTGTGTTGTTTTCTTTCCTCCCCTTTCTCTCCCCCACTTGCTTTGCATCAGGGCATGAAAGCAGTGGAAACACCAGGGGGACAAAAGGCACCCGAGCAAATGATGAAACTCAGTAAGGAAATCAGCTGGATTCAGAATTTACAGCTTGAAAACAGTGCGTGGCTCCGTGTGTGGAGAGTCAGGATGTGCTTTTGGGCTGCGTGATTAGGAAAGCAGATTGAGACTCTCGGGATGATGGCTTTTCTTACTTTATTTTTTTCTCCTTTGCCTGTAATGTGTGTGTGTGTGCATATAGGAGTGAGCAGCAAAATACCGAAGTGTCTCGCGCTGATCCTGCGGAGAGGAAAGTGCAGCCTTATCAGATACTCAGGTTTCTCCTTTCTCTTCCAGATGAAATTTTAGGCAAGAGAAGAGTATGTTCTCCCAACAGCAGCAGTGAGTGCCCTTTGGAGAGCAAGAAAGCCCGAAGCGAGTCCCCGAAGGGTAAGTGCTGCCTCCCCCATCCCCTTCCCCTCTTTTCTTGGGAACTTAATTGCAACGAGGGAGGGAGCGAGGGGCGGCTGCGGGGTGGGAGCTGCGGGCTCGGGAGGCGACCGGGGCTCTGAGGTTTCTTTATCTAATCGGAGAGCGGCTTGCAGAGCAGGCAGGGAATTGCCTCTTAATTATATTATGATTTAAAAAGCAAGCTGCAGCTTTTGAGGCAGATCTTGGGGGTGTTTCGACTTTCCAGGCAGCATGTCACGATTAGACGTTGAATATTAAAAATATACACGGGCTTATCGTGCTGGCATCTGTTCCTTTAAAAGGGAAAAAAAGGGAAGCTTAGCAGGGAGAATAGGGCTGCCTAGCTGTTCTGCATGCATTTATGGCACTGTTCCTATAGAGATGGAATCTGCAGAAGGTTTCTTTTTTTAGATATATATTTTTTAAAAATCTCCTGATTTTCTTTTTTTATGGTTCCTTGCTATAAACACGATTTGAAAAGTTTCTTTACGGAGCGGGGTGGGTAATGGAGCCTGCGCCTAATGAGCGTCTCTCCGAGGTTGCGCAAATGAGGGTTTGCAGGCCCCTCGCTTGGTCCTTGGCTTTGTTGCCAAGTTCAGCCTAATTAGCTGCCGGTTGTACCCGCCTCGGTCACTGCTGCCCGGCTTGGACTCTTTTGTCCTCCTAAAAAATTAAGAAAATAAATAAAAGAAAAGGCAGGCTGGCTGCCTGGAGCTGGATCCTGCTTGTGGGTTTGGAGTCCGGCTCCAGCCGCTTCGAGGTGTATATTAACCAAGCCAGGGAATCCCAAAGGGCCGTTGCGTGCAGTAGTTTGTCCTGAAGTTCTGAGCACCCGGATCATCATATATCAGATTTATTGCAGAGTCTTGTACTGCATCTTCTTAACTTTGCATAATTTTCCTTTATATCATCGATTCCGGACTCTGCCCCCCATCATGATCTGGAAGGCAAAATGCTCTAAGGATGCTGAATAGTCGTGTCTCTGTATAATGTTGCTAACGCTGCCTAAGAACATACTAAATCTTGTCTTCCTTATAATCCTCTCGTGCCTCTTAACTAATTATTCCAATTAAGAGCGCCTTGTTTTTTACCGCTGTAAAGGTGTGAGGAGGTACCCTATATGCTGCTACTCTTTACCTGTTTTCTTTGAATTATTCATTTGCCTCTTTCCTGTTATTATCAAAGTTTCTAGCGGATGTGGAGGCATATTCCAATGGGACGCGGCTCTGGATTCTGCAATGCATTTGTTATATAGGAGCAAAGTTATTATACCTATATAATAAGTTATTATACCTATATAAGACTCCTGTAACCCTGTTGATGCAGCTGCTCCCTGTTTTCCTGTTCTGCTGATATATTTCCCTGGTAATTCCAAGCCTGGGCACGCAGAGCAGTTGGAGGGGACTTGTAAGACCATCTGTCCATAAAAGTCCATGTGTGGAAAACGAATCCAGGTAACAGCAACCTGTGTGGCCTGGAGGAAACGGGTGAAACTTTATCCAAGCCGAGTGAAGCTGAACTAGTGGTTTGGGATTCTCCCTGGGAAAGGGCCTGAACTTGCACAAATTGGTGTTTTTGGAGCGGCAGGGCCGTGCGATCCCATTCTGCTCCTTTCCCCTGTCTTTCCCGCTGTTTTCCTTCCCTTGGGTGGATTGGAGGCAGATGGAGCAGAGAGGAGCCACCCTTTGGCTTTGCCCTCAAGGTTACAATCCCTGAACTCGCGGTCAGGGATTCCCTGGACTCATTCCAAGGGGCATTCCCAGGAAACCTGGAATAAAAGCAAACGGTCATTTTCTGTTCCCGCTTCCTCCTTGGACAGCCTTCCCCACCCTTTAAAGCAATACAGGATGACATGGAATTTCTTAGCTGAACCTTAACCGTGTTACATGGGTTTTATTATATGAACTCATGGGGCTGCTCTCCCGCAGCTTGGGGGATGTTTGGAATTCGGGATCAGGAGAGGCACAGAGGGAATAAGGGCAGAGCCTGTATGTTTTAGGAGTCTTTTCTATCATCCCCTTCTCTCCGTGAGAAGGGGAACGGCTGCACCGTCTCCAAAAGAGCCTTTTGGAAGAGGATAAGCGACCCTGCGGCACATCTCACATGGCCAAGGTGGGAAAACTCGGGAAAACTCATTCCTGCACTCAGACGGAGGGGAAAAAGCACCCCTAGGGCTGGAAAAACCCTTCTGGGGGGAAGCAACAACCTTCCCTTCCTCCTCCTCCCTGTGGCAGAGATCAAAGAGAGCCCTATCCAGTGGGAACGGGGCCGCGCCGCTGCCAACCGGAGCAGAACGGCCTCGCGTCCGCTATGGAAACGGGCGGATCGGAGGCTCGGAGCGAGGCAGGTCCCGGAGGAAGCGTTTTCCCTGGGTGAAACCCTGGCTCCCGAGGCAGCAACACGCGTGTGGGTCCGTTTCTCCGCTACCTCAGGACCATGGACGTGAAGACCGCGAAAAGCAGCGGGAATCTTTCTGTTCCTGCTTGAGCTGCTGAAAAATCTGGAAGGAGCCTCGTCGCTCGGGAAGATTTAGAGCTAGGCTGGACGAAGCGCTGGAAAATCCACGGTAGGGAACAATGCTGCTCCCTGGGGCTGGTGAGCTCATCCCGGCGCTCGCTGCCGTTCCTGCCGCTCAGCTATTGTCCATCGTTAAAACAAACAACATCTTGTTGCGTCGCTGCTAACGGAGGAGGCGAGGGCCGGAGCGGGGCTGGAGCGGAGCAGTTCGGATGCGGGATTTCCCTGGGAGCAGGGGGCTGTCTGCATCCGTGTCCTCTTGGATTTGGAAGGTCAGCGCGAGCGGTTTGGTTGGAAACGATGTTTGGCCCCGCTCCGGCTCCAAGCGAATCCGCAGGCTGGGAGTGGGATCCGCGGTTTCTCCGTTTCGCACCTGGCCGCTGCAGCAGCTTTGGCGGGATCAGTCTCCCGCATTACCCCGGTAATGACAAAAGCAGACAGCAAAGCTTCGGCAGAGCTGGAATTATCGCCGGCTGAGTCATGTGAAATCTTGGAGTTTTAAGCGTGGAAATCCAGCCTTTCCCTGCAGGCTCCTCCTTCCTCTTCGCCTGCTCTTGCCACCCCCAAGCCCCCCTCCTTTGGACCTGGAATCTGCTCTGCGGCTGATCCGATAGAGTTTATGGTAATTCCGTGTTAACTCCCCTTCCAGCCTGTGTTTTTTTTTTCCTTTAATGACACATCTGTGAAAAAAACCCTCATTGATTTTTCCTAAGTCAGGCCTGAGCCCCGTGGCTTTGTTTCCCAGACTTTGGTTAAGATCACTGGAAGAGAAGTGGAGATTTTGGGTATCAGTGGGGCACCCCATGTGTTGTTAGTCTGAGTGATGCACGGGGGGATCCAGCCCGCATTGCCGCAGCTGGAGACGAGCCCCGCGCTGCATGGACATTGCAGCAGCGTTTCTCGTCCACTTGCAAATTCCTGCAACTCCCGTTGACGCGGGGCCCTTGCAATGTTTGGAGGAGGAGCCGATTCCCTCCCCGTGCGCACGCGGGAGGATCGTCCGGGATTCGGGAGCCGCTGCCGTCCCGAGCCCCCGCCTCCCTCCTGGAGCAGGGAATAGCCGGAATAGTTCCCGGGAGCTGCTCCGCGAGTACCGAAGATCGCCCGCGGGCGAGAGCCGCGATAACGCAGCGCTCGAGCAGCAGCCGCCGAGGGAGATGGTAATGACTCTGCGCTGTGCTCGCCGTGAGCGCAAAGGGCGCTTAGCTGTGCGCGTGGGTACATGTATATTTATATACACGGGGCTGGAGCCGCCGGCTTTAGGGATTTCTCCCCGCGAGGGGCCCTGTCAGCGGGGCTGTCAGCGCTGTCTGCAGCGCTCGCCTTAGGTGCCTGCCCGTCTCGCTGGTGACAGGTGACATTAGCGAGCAGGGGACGGCGCCTGTGTGCCGGGCAGCGGTGGAGACGAGAACCTGCATCCCCCAAGGCGGGAGGGCGCCAGCGTCCTTCATCCTGCCCGTCCTCCTGGCCCCTTGCAGGGTAAGGAGCTGGTAATTTTGCATGGCTGTAACGCAGTATTTTGGCTTAATATTTGGGCTTAAATAAGTGCCTGAGGTTTTGGGTTTAAGGTTTAGGCTCAATTGTGCGTGGAAACCTCCCTGTGCTGGTGTGTCTGCGGCTTTGGGTTTGTGGAGCTCTCTGTATACTGAGTAGTTTGAGTGTTTGGAGGTTTTGGGAGAGGTAGATGCATTTTGGCCATAAAATGGCACATTTGGGCCATAACAATCGCTGGGCTTGGACCATGTGGTCCAAGATGACTTGGATCATGACGAAGGCAGTGGTCAAGTCCAGTGGATCCAGGATAGGTGTGGGAGATGGTGCTAACCTCCTTCATCCCCCATTTCTGATCCCTTTGCCTTGTCCCTCTGATTCCCTATAGCATTTGTTCTATGGAAAAACAAATCCCAAATGTTTGTGTTCCTAGAAAACTCCCACACGCCTGTGCTGGAGGACGCGGTGCCGCAGATGACCCCCGAGGAGCACTACAGGCGCATGATGTCGGCCCTCAACGAGCACGGCACCTTCGAGGAGCAGCAGCAGCGGCTCTACCAGCTGGCCAACAGCATGGCCGTGCCCGGCCACGGAGGTACGGCCACTGCGGGGACACCACGCCGGGACGTCCTGCAGGACCCCTCGTGTTGCAGGACACGGTGGAGCGTTTCATTGGGATCACGGAGCACACGCGGGAGATGCCACGGGCACGCATGGCGTGAGCTGGGGTTAATAATGTTGCACCTTTGTGTGCTTTAAGTGGCCTGTGTTTTTCCACGGCTGCTAAAATAGGTAGGGCAAGCAAAGGGGCTGGTCAGTCACCTGGAGGGTCAGGTTTGTCCCTGGTATCTGCTGGAAGCAGCTGCGTTGGCAGCACCAAGGGTTGAGCTGCTCCCTGTTACCTGCATTCGGTGGGAGTGGAAAATCCGCTCCCTAGTTCTAAAGCAACCTCTGCGCTGGCTGGTGCCGTTGGGATGCTTGTGCCTCATCCCAGAGGATGTGGCATCCTCCCGCATCCCGAGGGGCTTCCTGAGGGGTGTCTGGCCATGCCGGGGCTGGTGCTACTCCAGGCTTGGAAGCGTTGGGAAGCACCAGCACAAACTGGTGCGTTTGTGCCCTGTACGCTGCTCCCTCCCCGGAGGAGGATCCCAGCAGCATCAGCAGAGCAGCAGGAACCGGAGGAGCCGCCGCCGCGCGCGGTGCGAATCCCCAAGGCTCCCCAAGGTCGGGTTAATGAAGAGGCTGCCTGCCCCTTCCCTCCAGCTTGGCTGGCGTCTCCGGCTCCTCCGGGCGCAGGAAGGTGCTCGCTCCGTCTGGAAGCTCAGGGTTTGCTCAGCGCTAATGCGTGTGCGGCCGCGGTGGCACCGTCCGCGCTGCCTGGCCACGCTCTGCACTTTTGCAAAGGGCACAGAGCGCCCACAGGGTGACAGCCCGTGCTCCGGGGCTGGATTCTCCATGCACCTGCAAGGAGCATTCCCCCGTATCCCTATAAACATCCCTGTGCCGGCTCCATGCAGACCGTGTCGAACACAGCAGGGCGCGAGCACCGCGCAGGTACCGCCCTGCTAGCTCGTTACCTTAAAAGCCTGGTTATTTTTCATGATTATGATGAATTTGGCTCCTCGGCGCTTACCGGGGAGGGTCACGCCGAGGTTTTGGGCTGGGAGAAGGAGCCTGCCCAGACACAGACTCTCTTGTGCAACGTTGCCAAGACAAAACCCGGTGCCTTTTGGCTTGTCTCCCCACCGCAGGGCTCAGCTTGGGCCATGAATTATTAGTGCCCGTACAAAGCGCAGTTTATCTGCGGGCTCGCACAGAGGCACCAATAACATTAATAATTTAAAAAATGTTAATAATTTAAAAATCCCCCCCCCCTTTTTTTTTTTTTTA
>JAWLRI010000038.1:48431-67281 GCA_034781795.1 Crypturellus tataupa | reverse complement strand
CCTCCGCGGGCAGCGCGGCCTCGCCCTTCGGCGGCCTCCCCGCCGCCAGCCGCGCGTCCCCCAAGCAGGAGAACGGCGCCGGCGACGCCCCCAAGCCGCCCTCGTAACCGGGGAGCCCGTCCTGGGACTGCGACTCGGCGAAGCGACGGCACCAGCGGCCGGAGCGCCCGCGAGAGCCTCCCCCGGCAGCGCCGCCCCGGCCAGCGAGGACGGGACGGGGGGGTTGGTTTTTTTTTTTCAATTTTTTTTGGGTGCATTTGGTTGTTTTTTTGGAAAAACAAAGGGTTTTTTTAAGCTGTAAAAAGGGAAGGAAGAAAAGACGATCCAAAGATGTATCGAGACAACCCAACCGAGGGAAGGATGGAAAGGGTTCGTGGAGGAGGGCAGGGCATGGATGCTCCTTGCGGCCTTCCAAGGGACACGAAGTGACCCCAGACTGGAAGGGAAGGGCCCCTGCTCCTCCCGGGGGCACTTGGCCCTTCTCGGCAAAAAGAATATCAAAAAAACTGAGAAAAATGGAACGCGGAGCCCCTTCCTTCCCCGCCATCTCCTCCTCCCGGGAAACTGGACTCAGTTCCTCATTCAGGTGTCTATGCATCTCTAGCGACTTTTAAAAATAATACCAAAGACAGACAAAAAAAAGAAGAAAAAAGAAGGAAAAAAAAGAAAAAGGCAAGTTCCGGTCCATGTTTACTTCAGCGGGGACTTGTCCCTGCTTGTCCCCTCAGTGCACACGGAGCACGGACTCGAGGATTGGTGCTTTTGGGGGTTGGATATTTTGTTTTGAAGCAGAAAAACTCATGTGTGTGCGCAGGGGGGAATGGAGGGGTGCCAGGGCCCCCCTCCTCCTGCCTGCATCCCCTGGCCTCGTTTCTACGGCTGTTTCTCCCGTTTGTCCGGCTGTTTTTTTGTTCCTTTTCCAAGGATGGAGTTGCACATTCGGCTGCGGAGCACCAACAGGTACCTGAGTGCACGGGGGGCTGCAAACAAGGGGCAGAGTTTTTACTACTGTGAAGGAGATGGGGGCTCCCGGGGCGCCTCCTGGGCCGTGTACAGTTGTGAGCAACAATCACATGTGGTACTTCTTGGTTCTTTCCTTTTGTTTAAACATTGCACGTGCTACCTGTTTTTGTTTTTTTTTTTTTTCTTACAAACTAGCTTGGTGGTACATTAGCTTCTTTATATTGTAAAAAAAAAAGAAAAGAAAAGAAAAAAAAGTCATTATCCATCACATCACAGTAAAAATGCTTTCCAGCAATCAATTTAAATAAAAAAAGAAAAACACTTAATTTACAAAGGGGTCCCTTGCCTAGAGCTGCTCTGCCCTTGACTCTCCTTTATTTGTGCACTGGGCTTGTATGTTTTTCCAATCATTTTGGGGCTGCTTCTCTTCCCTCTGAGCCCAAATGCTGATCTAGGGATGGGTCTCAGCTGCCATAGGGCAGAAAAGCACCTTTAGCCTCAACGGGCCTTTTTCTGAGTCAGGGCTCTTCTGGCTGCATGAAAATTGCAGCTTCAAAATGAGAAAAGTGAGTTGTGCTTAAAAAACCCCACAAATTAAGGATCTGGTACTGCTGGAGGGTGCAGGAGTGAGAAGGGCTGCAGGGAAAGAGGCAGAAGGCAGCGGCAGCCCCAGCTGCGCAGGGAACGGGGCCACCCCTCGCACTGACATCCAACTTGTGGCCTCGCCAGCTGTGACAGAGCAGAACAAAAATCCTGTCCGTTTCTGCCCTTCCATCTGCTTTTCCAGAAAAATTGTTATTAGGAGCGATGCCCGTGCCCTGCACAGGTAATTCCAAGGGGTGGTTCTGTGGGATAGGCCCTAAGCACAACTTTTCCTCTCCCAATCCTGCTGCAGGAAGGGAGCTGCAGCGTCAGCCCAGGGTTTGCCAAGCACATTGATCCCAGGCAAACCCAGAAGCTGGAGAAGGGTCTCGCCAACATGCTGGGGCTTTGCTCCCTCCTGCTCCCTCTCTGCATTCCCTGCTTCCCTCCTAGGACACTTAAAATGCCCTTTTTCCAGCATACTGACCCTCGTCCCAGGTGATTTAACTGAGCTGCTGCTGGTGTCTGTGGTAGTGATGGCCCTTTGCAGGGGGCGCTGGAGGCCCCCAGAGGTCCCTGCCCTGTCCTGCCCCTTGGTCACCTTCCTCAAGCTCAAACTGAACCCTGTTTTACTTAAACTAGTGGATTTTAATGAGGACTTTTTTATTACCCTCACTGAGCAGTTTTACTGGCCTTGATGTGGCCACGGATTTTTACTGTTACCAAAAACGTAGCTGTTGGAGAAAGCATGAAAGTCCCAGCAGCTTCCTTGCTGTGTCACTGAGCCAGTCCTTGGAGGCACTTTGGGCTGCTGTCTCCCCCCAGGTGTCCCCAGCTCTTACCACCACTTCCAAAACCAGCTCCTGGTATGGAAAAAAAAAAGCCAGGGAATCCTGAAGGCTGCAATTCCATACAGGATCTGCTGAGCGGGGTGGCTGCAAAGGCGCTCAGTCTTCATCAGAGAAAGCCAAGTCCTCCACGGTGTCCTCGGCTCCTTGCGCCAGCTGCTCCAGGTCGGCTCGTGACATCCTGGGCTTCTGTGGCCCTCGGGGACGCCGCGAGGTCTCCTCTGGGGGTGGAGAGAGAGAGAGGTGTAAACCTGCCTGCAAGAGCAGAGGGGGAGGGACGCGCAGGCAGCTCCGCGCTAATTAATCCCAGACACTCATGAATTCATCGGCGCCGCTGCCGCTCCCGGAGAGCGCTGCGGGGCTGGCGCGCTCGGAGCGGGAAGGTAAGGGAGGAGCCATTGCGCCCCAGGGAAAACTGAGGGCTCCAGGGCTGCCGCAGGGGGTGGGTGGGAGCCGCAGGTTCTCACTCAGCCTGGTGGGTGGGAGCTGCACTGTTTTCTTTCCCTTCCTTCCTTCCCTTCCTCTCCTGCACAACAGCCTGGGCACCACTCACCAGCTGAGTCACTCTGGTCTTCCAGGTCATCCTCATCCTCCTCGCTCTGGTCTTCCAGGTCATCCTCATCCTCCTCAACGTTGTACTCGCCCTCGTCGTCCTCCTCGCTGCTGCCCTCGGAGCTGTCAGCCTCACTCGCCGCCTTTGCTCCTGCTGCCTTCTTGGCCATGGCTTTACCTGTAATTGTGTTTTATTAAGTCAATGGTGTCACAAGGAGCAGGCAGCAAAGTTAAAGTGCCACCACCCATACGCTCGTGCTCAGGAGCAGAGTCCTACAGAGGGGACGTGCAGCAGGTTTTTTCCTCCTGCCAGGTTTCCCAGGTGCAGGGATCCAGAGCAGGATCCACTTCTGAGCTGGCGACTCCAGCTCCACATAGGGTGTTTGTGCAGGTTCCAGGTACCCTGTCCTTCCCTCCTCTTCCTCCCGCTGTCCCAGCTCCCTGCACGCAGCAGGACACTGGCCCACGTTATTTCAGTAGCAAAAGACAACATCCGATCTCCTCCTTCCCCACTCCTGCCTGGCATTAAACGGATCTAACACGATTACACGTGGGATAAGTGAGGAAAGCTGTTCAAGTTCATTAGCGGCCCCTAATATGGGCAGATCACTCATTACACCCGGCGCTGCGGCCTCCCTGCTCCCCATTAATTGCCTCCTCAAGAGGCAGCCCCAGCCCCTCTTCCCAAGCCATTAATAAATTCCAGGAGCTCTTTCCCCCCGGAGCTGTCAGCTGGTAAATGAGGGAATGCATGAGCCTTCCCCCCCTCCCGCCACAGATCAATTGATCAAATCCACACGCTCTCCCCTGCCTTTTTCCCCCGTGGTTGGGCCTGAAATGTGCTGATGTTCTGGCTTCAGGCCTCAGAACGGTGCATTATCCTCCTCCTCCTCTTGGAAAGTCCTAAAAATAACCCAAAATGCTGGTACTGATCCAGCCAACAGCCTGAACCCTAAAGAAAAACAACAAGACCTTCCTACATGTGACACCAGGCAACAAAAAGGGTCCTTGCTGCTGGCCTTGTGCTGGAATTACAGCTGGATTCAGGAGATTCATCCATTAAGAGATCCCGCCAGGCCTGAGGAACGGGAATGAAGATCCACCTGGACAGGATTTCTGTCTTTTTGCTAGCACAGCTCTCTGTTACTGCAAGGAAACAGGCTGCTGCTGCTGTTGAAAGCAAAATCGTTTATCAGGGTTTTGGTTGCTGGGATCCTCTGACCTGTGGTTAAGGCTTTGCTAAGGTAAGGAAAGATCAGGGAGTCTGGCTGGATCCTGCAGGAGCCAAGGAACTGATGCTCAAGAGACCTGGACAAAGGCTGGATGGGCTGTTATCACCCTTCCATTTTTGTCCTCCTGCAAAAGTTAATGACCAGAAGGGAGAGTCTGACCAGAAGGGAGTCCCCCCAGGTGAGAGGGACAGCCCCACAGCCAGAACCCCCATCCTCCTGCTGTCCCAAATGCTCCTTTTGCCATATCCGAGCGGCCTGATTATGCCCTCAAGCCTCCCAGGTAAGAAAATAAACACTCGGGGCCTCCCAAACCGCCCCGCGCTCGGCCACCCAGAAGAGCGGCCACGAGCAGAGGGAACTGCAGCAAATGGGAGCCAGGGCTGCTCTGCCTGCCCGGAAACATCTCGCAGCCCCTTGGGATAAGGGCAGAGCTCCCTAAAGGCGGCTCCCGAGGCGCCTTCCTGGCCTCCCTGCTCCGTGGCCTCCGCCCGGAGCCTCCGCCCAGGGCTGGGGTCGAGATGCTCCTTGAGATGGAAGCGGCTTCAGGGCCCGTCCCCTCCCTTTGGAAAACACCCTGCTAAGGATAAGGGTTGTGCAGAGGCAGCCGAGTGTTTCTGGTCTGCGAGGAGACAACTCTCCTCTGTTTCTGTGCTAATTCCCAGGATTTACCCTCACACCTCGCAATGTGTGTGACAGGCCAAGACTCTACCTGCAGACCAAGTCTCCCAAACAACAGGAAAGCCCAACATTCCTACAAGTCTTCCTGCTAGGATTTAGAAAACCTGTAATATCTCATAAACTTCCCATTACAGAGAAACTACCTAAGTTTTTCTCCAAATCACAAACTTTTTAGGCAGGTTCCACAATTTACTGTGGCCCCCTCGTGGTCACAGCCAGTGAGCGATAGCACTCATTTCTCCACAGATTGATAAACTGTCTTGGCTCAGAAACACTTGCAATGTCAGGCATGAGAAAATAAATAAACCAGAACTGCATGCACTGAGGGGAAAACATTTTTTATCTGGCAAAGATGGTTGGCCCTGGTGATGGCCACTGTCTGCAATAACTTGGTGTGACGCTGGGTAGAACAACATTCCTACTCCTACCTTATAGGGGGGAAATCAAACCTGTATTTCTTCAGCTCCACTCACTGCCGAAAAGGAGAGTAAAGTGCCCCATGGTCAGCCCAGAAAATGCCCCAGTTAGAGCCCAAGGAGAACTTGCTCTTTGGAGAGTTATAGTAGGAACTGCAGCTACTTTGCTGAAGCCTTTGAGAAGAGGCTGCAGTTCAGCCACATGTGCCCTGGCTGAGGTCGGTGTCTGTGACAAAAGGAAGGTGCTAAGGGCAGGAGAGGGCATGGGCCACGCAGGGGAACAAAGCCCAGTGCAGGCTTTAAAACGAGCTGCAGGGACAGAATGGGGGAGGAAAAGAAGGATGAAAGATGCCAATTTTTCTGCCCCTTTACAAAGGTTCATCTTGCTGTGCTCTCCCTCCAAGTCAATAAAGCTTTTGAACCAAATGTGCCCAGGCTACATCTCCAATAAAGGAACCTGAGCAAAGAGAATGTGTGTCCAGCTCCGTACCTTTCACGGGGAATCCAACGCTTTCCTCTTCAGAGTCACTCTCCAGCTCGAAGAGGTCCTTGAATTCCTTCTTATCTTCCTCCTTCCTTTCGTCGTGCTTCTTGCGTTTAATTTCTGGGAAGTTCAAGTCTTCAAGCTAGGAAAAAAAAAATCCCCAAACCAGCAGTTAGAACAAGCTTAGCTTGTGCTTTTAAGTATACATTGCTAAGCTTCAACACAGGGCTTAGTTTTGCTCTGTATGTGCAGGCCACGTGGCCAAGAGATCGTGTCTGCGAGTCAGTTATGAAGGTGAACGATGTGTGCAAAGCACCACTGATCTTTACCTAATTAACTACTTCTGCTAATGACATACCTACTACTGCCCTGGCTAAAAATGCAAGAAATGCCCCAGCTGGTCCTGGATCTCTGCATGGAAACTGTGCTGACCACCTTGGAAGCAGCAGTTCTGCCCCAGTGCCGAGTTCTGCAGCACCTACAACCTTCTATTTGGCTGCAGATTTCAGCACAGTTAAACGACAAGGGGTTGAAGATGCTTAAGATACATCTACCCTAATAAACGTTGTACATTTATTAGCCCTTCTGGAGCTTCGTGGGCCAGGCCTGGCTGCTGCAGACCCAGCGTTTGATGCCATTAAGCGCCTGCAATCGATACCCCCTCGCTGCTCTTTCCACCTCTCCCAAGCGGGATTAGGGGCAGGATTTACTTGCAGGGCCTCGTGCCAGCAGGGCAAAGATCCTGGGGATGCAAATGCCACCCCAAGCGCTCCTGAATGGCAGCTGCCCTGTGTGCCTGGCTGCTCCCTCCTGGGAAGCGCTCGTGCAGCAGCACACATTAGTCTGCTTGGAAACATTCACTCCGCGACTAATAGCTCATTTGTTGCCTCCCAACCATCAAGATCACCCTTGACGCCCTCCTGTCTTTCTCCCGGCCCTTTTCCCGTCTTTTTCCAGTCCTTTTCACGGTTCTGGTCCCCAGCTGGGCAATATTGATTCTGGAAGCTGGGCCATAAGCTGCAGCATGAGGAGAGAGAGTCCAGAAAAGGGGAGAGAGGAGCAAAGCACCGACTCCCACTTGCAGGATCTTCATTTTAAACCATTTTCCCACCTGCTCTATGCTGCTATGCAAGGACTTTCCTCCCTCTGCCCCTGCAGAGACCTGCCAAGCTCATTCTGTGCCTGAAAGACATGTGAAGAGAGCAGCAAACGAGAGGCTTTGCAAACAAGAGCCTTTGCATAGCGGGGAACAGACCCAAGGAGATGATCTTCTCCCTTCTCACTCACCCGGAGAGTAGGACATTTCCACTGAATTTATCACTTAGTATGTTTTAAAATGGAAAATGGGATACCTGTGAGCAAAATGCCCTGTGCACAGAGGTATAAAAGTCTCACTTTTTCAAGGAGGCACAGAGAGGAGATTTCCATCAATACTGTGAAAAAACTTGCTCAGGGTACAGGTACAGCAGGGAGCAGAGACTGTTGTTTGGAATGTCTTAGGCATCAGGCACTATGAAAATAAAACTGTGAGTTCTTATTTTCAAACACAGCTGGTTCTGGGTGACATCAGCACTGCTTGAGCCCAACCTGAGCCTGTTTTAAAGGAAAGATGAATCATCCTGAGTCATCTCCAACCATCCCAGGCTCCACAGCAGCACCTGCAAGTCAAGGACCTAAACTAAAGACACCAAAAATCCCTCCTAGCTGAGCAGCAATTGCAAAGGAAAGGAAGGAGGGTCTGAGTTCCAGCCCAGAGTAGCTGAGGGTTGTTTTTTGTTATTATTTTCTCCACAAAATGGTTGCTAATAGGACATGGATTTTCCCAGCCCTAATGGGCCTCCCGGTGCTCACTCTCCTGCTGGGCTCCCAATTCTGCAGCATGAAGCTAGAAAGACAAGAGCCCCATTCACCAAGCAGAGATGTCAGGGCAGCCACGTATCCTGCAAAAAGCTAACTCCCAAATCCACCTCTCTCTGCAGTTTCTCTTAGGAGAAAACAAGTCTAAGCCTAGCCCTGGCTCAATAATAATCCTCTTGAGCCTCCTAGGCTAAAGGAATCCCCCCAAAACAGGAGCTCTAGACTTCAATTTCTCCCTGCTACCCCAAGGAGCTCTAACTCTTCCCTTTAACACGAGGCATGGGGCTCGTCTACACAAAAGGTTCGTCTCCTTCCCTGCCATCGATGCAAAAGCTCTCAGTTCACAACAGCACGGTCCGTTTTGGGAAAGAAGTCAGTCCCACTCACAAAAGTCTCCTTTTTCGCTGTTTCTTAGCCCCACTTGGGTAACTTTGTTGCTGCAAAGGCCCCATTCTCCTGCTGGGTCTGCAGAGCAAAAATGAGGTCTCCGGCTGGTGTGCAGTGCTGAGCACATCCTAGGATATCCTATGCCTTCTTCCATGCTCTGGGACTTGGCTCAGAGCCAACCATCCTAATGTCCCATTGATTATTTTAATTGTTCCCCACCATATGCTGGAGACACCAATTATATCTATTTCCTGCTCCTGGCCAGCAGCCTAGCTCAGCCACTTTCATTGCATTAGCACTGAGACAGCTTTCCTTGGGGCTCCTAATTCAAGAAAGCTCCCAGTTTTTGCATCCTGGAGTGCAATGCCAAGGGGAATGGCCTTGATGGAGCTGCTTTTGGCCACCCAGCACTTTCCTTTCCTCTCATGACACAGCTGAACGTGTAACAAGTCAGTGCTTTCATCCTTACTCTTTCTTTGCCACTGATTTCCAGCTGAATCTCCTTCTCCCTTAGCTTCTTCCACTGGGTGTAATACTTGGTCAGAGGCGTCCCCTCCTCTTTGAGCTGCTTCTCCCACTGCTCCTGTACGAAAAGAGGGAATACAAAGTTCAGGAAGGCGTTCAAAGCAGAAGTGGTGCAATATAAAATACAAAACTTTGGAAGAACTGTACACATTGTCTGGATTATCATAGTACCCAAAGGCTTTGCCAGTAAAAAAAAAGTCCATCTAATGCAAGAAAAGTGATAGGACATACGAGTAGGAACTGAAAAAGGAGGAAGGGAACAAGCAGCAGGAACAGAGATTAGCACAGATCCACTCAGAGGTTAGAAGAGAACCAGAAAGAGCATCCAGAATCCAGGGCTGGGAATAAATACACAGCTCTGTGTGGGCAGCTGGGGAGGTGGAAGGGGGAAAAGGACCAAATTATCTTAACACAAAAAAAAAAAAAAAAAAAAAGCCAGCAACAGCTTAAATAATCCTCAAGAGAGAAATCAGCTCTGCCTCTAGGTTGCTGAGCCTCGAAAGCAGGGGACTATTCTTGTTGCAGCCTGTGAGCCGGGGAATGTTTAGTGTGAGGGGTATGATAGAGAAAGCAGAATAGGACAGGAAATCCCTGGCTTTTACAAATAAGTACTCAGCAAAGGCTGCGAAGTATAATAATACATCAGTCTGCACCCAGCCCTTGACTTTTGGAGGTCGGAAGTCTATTTGGCCCGTACAGTAAGGTTCATTTAGTTTTAAAGTGTGCGGGATCCACAGATATAATAATAGGCCATTAAAAAGCACTCCCATGGAAAAACACGCCCACCCTGGCAGTCAGAAATCTCCAGGAGATTTTTGAGTGTGGATGCCTTCCTATACCTTAACCATCTGCAAGTCTTTATTATCAAATCCACGCTGCTAGGACCTGTACAAATGAAGCAAGGATCACTGCCTTCCAGAAACAGCCCTGTTTGAAACGTGAGATGGAGATGAACGCAGAAGGGCGGAAAACCCACGGGAATTAGGCAATGTTTTCCATCATCTTCTTCCCAATTTTCCCTGTGGAGCCAGGGCCCAGGCTAGTGCTAAGGAACCTATGGTCAAGAGCTGCTCATTTTGCTCCTGGATTCAACTTCAGTTGCACCTTCCCCTCCCCTTGGCTCCTCTCCCCAGCCAACTCCTAGGACACAAGGACGGATCATTCAACAGTCCCTGCAAATTAAATACATCACCCTTCCACCCTCCCTGTAGCACTAGGTTCAATCCCCAGGCTATTTCTTCTTTAAAATTATATAACATAAACCCTTGGACAAGGTACAGCGTTTTCTAAAATGCTGTCACTACTCGGCGACTGCAGAACCAATCACATCCACAATTGCTATTCTCTCCATTTGAAACTATTCCCTCCTCAAAGCTGGATTGCAGTGTATTGCATGGAAGGATTAGCTCGGAATTTGGGCTCTGCTTCCTACAGGAGAACCAGCAAACACACATGGATGCGAATACCAGAGAGCATTTGCTTTCAATTGCTCTTGCTGGCAAGGGCGACACGCAAATTCTTTTGGCCTCTTTTCTTCCTCTCCTCTCACTCCCCCTCTTCCCTTTTCCGGCAGTGTTTGCCGATGGGAAGGACCAATATCCCACATGTGTTAGGGACAGCCTGGCAATCTCAATGCAGACTTTTAGGGGCAGTTGAAACCACTCTGGAAAGTGTAGCATTTGCGAGCGCTTCAGCCCTTCTTGGAAATGTGCAGCATCTGTTTGAGAAGGAATGTTGGAAAATATATGGCCGCTATCCCCAAAATCTGCTCCCTGGGCACAAAAAGTAAGCAGCCACGTCCTGTCTGCCCCAGAGCAGTGGGAAGGGGGCTGGAGAGCACTTTGTACCATCCCTGGATCCCCTTCAGCAGCTGAGGAACTGTCTCCCTCATCCCAGGCAAGCTTCAATCCAGGTGGGAAGCACAATTCCTGCAGCAAAACAGTCCAATCCAGAAGTGGATTTCCCCATCCCAAAGACGAGCAAAACATCATTAACAAAGCTCCCTTTGGGCTTCATGCTTGTAGGGCCTGGATGTCAATAGCTCAGTTTAGAAGGTCAACAGGTTCCGGAAGAATGGAGCACAGCAAAAAAAAAAAGAAAAAAAAAAGTTTTAAAGACATAAAATGGAATCTCTTGACAATATTTTACCCCATCTCTCTGAGGACCTGGATGGAACAGGGAAAACAAAGAAAAAGGCAGTATCTGTCCTTGGGCACATAGCCAGGCTGAAGAACGCACGTCATATCTCACAAGACTGGAAGATCCTGGCACAGAATTATATCCCCTTCCCTATCATGCATTTCACAGGCAATTATTAAGCAGGTACCATTTCCAAGCCCTAAAAGGAGGCCTTTTCACCCCTGAAGAAATACTATTTGCAGATCACAGACCAGAAAGTAAAGAAAACAGCAAGAGAGGGTTGTCCTTCTCCAAATCCTTGGAAATAACTTCCTTATTGGAAGGCAATAGAGCCTCCTTGGCATGCCTTAAAGGGCAGCTCAACTCTCCTTCCCTGTGTAACCCCCCCTTTTATGGAGAATTAATTGAGATATTTCAACCTAGCTCAACCATACTGCTTTCTGCCCTCCCAAAGTCCCAAAGACGGACTTGGCCTGAGATTCAGCTCAAACACGTCATTTCTCAAGGACGTGCCCCAAGGGGAGGCACAGCCACACATGTGTGTGTTACAAACATCAGAAGGGTGTAATTTATGTGTTGTTTTGCATGAAGCTCAACCCCAGCAGCTGGGGCCTGACTGTCTTTCCAGGAAGCCCAAATGGAAGTGCAGACTCACCACAGCCTCCCTGCTGGCCACACCAAAGGTGGCTTTTTGACGCTTGCTAGAGATGTAGGCAGAATTTTCCTGCAGCTTCTCCAGGAGCTGCCGCATGGGCTTGCAGTAGTTGGCAATCTTGCACTCCTTCAGGAAAGATTTGAGCTAGGAGAGGGAAAAGAATGAAAACAACACGATAGTTGCCATAAACAGACCCCACCAGCAAAAAAATCAACACCCACCCCCAGCAGCAGGCAGCACAGGGCATCTTTTCCCTTCAGTTCATTCTATATAGTCCATTGGACTGTATTCAGTCTATACAGTCCCATATTCAAGCACAGGGGTCCTGCCATTGTGGGCTCAAAGGATGCAAAGAGATATAGTGACAGACTAGATGTTTGTACACAGCCCAACTCAGCAACCTTACTTAAAAACAGCTTTTTGAACCAACTTAAATGCACTTCTTTCCGGCAGGACGTCTCAATGCAATTCAAGCAGGAAAAAAATCTCTGTTCTTCAGGGCTTCAGCTTCCACACTGAGATCAGGAATAACAGTGGATATCTGTGGATGCTGGTTAGTCAAAAGCACAAGGAAGCCAAGATTACAGTGGGAAAAGGTGTCTATGGGGTAAATTTATAGCAGGGTGGTGGATTTTGAGGTGGGAATACTGAAGGGAAGAATTGAAGAGGAGATTGGGAAGAGACCAAGGCTGGCACGGAGTGGAAGAGTCTGTGGGCTGGAACTGAGGGGCTTAGGGCTGCTGTGAGTCGGGACAGAAGCACCACAGAGTCATCTGGGGTCAAGTTTGTTTCATGTCTGACCATCCCAACCCCAACGGGCAACTCTCATTTCTCAGCAAAAAACCCACACACCCAGCACACAAAAAACTATGAATTAACCGTCCTTCATGGCCAAGTCGCACAGAGTGCGCCTGGATAATTCCTCCTTTTAGACTCGAGGTCCTACAAGGAAAAGCCAGACTACTAGGAAACCACAACCCCTCCTATTACCTGACAGGGCAAGAGCATCCTGCTCACAAGGAATTGGTCCCTGCCCTGCCTCTGAGCAGGAAAAACCCTTCTCTCCACTCTCATACTCAGGTTATTTCATTGCAAACAGAGTAAGGGGTTTTATTCTTTTATCTCAACAGCCTTATCCTCATTAAGAACTTATTTTCCCCATCCAAAAAATCTCCCCTCCCAATGCAAACTACCCTCCAGCATCACTGCCCTGCTCCAAAAGTTCAGGCAGCAGCAGACACTCCTGCTGCCAAAGAGAGATGGGAATGCACAAGTTGACCCATTGCTTGAACATTAGTTCAAGCTCTACTAACACTTTCAAGGGCCTCCAGACAGTTTTCTGGCCAGCTCTCCAAATTCTGCAGGGCAGGCTCGTCGCTGGAGCCACATATACACTACACTGCACTTGCTTTAGAGAAAGAAACCTGAAAAAGAGAGAAATGTTTAACCACAATGGAGCCTTCACCTCAACTGGGACCTGCTAATGCTATCAAGATACAGATAATGGCTTTTTAGACAGCAAATTTGTACTGTCTTGTCTCCTTATGGCTTTAAGGGTTCCACCTAAGAGGAGAGAGCACTTGGGGAAGGAAAAGGATGTCTCCCTGCTGGCAGGTCCACACATTGGCTTGATCTTATACTGCAATCGGGTGGATGTTAATGTTAATCAAGAGGCCCCAGGGCACTGATGTCCTCATGGGTGCTCTGCTGTGAGCCCTGCTGCACATACAGAAAACAGTCCCCATCACCCAGCAGCAGGGGCTTCTCCAGGTCCTTTATTCCCAGGATAGCTCCAACCATCATTATTTCACCCTACTACAAAAAAAACGGGATAACCAACTTTGTCCTCTTTCACAAAGCAAGCAGCCTGGCAAATGAGTATAAAGAAACCACCAGCAAAACTATCCTTCTACTAGTCAAATTTGTCCCATCCTCCCCCACTTTCTAAAATACCTATTTTTTATAGAAGCTGCATATTTCTTTCTACTGAGGGATGCATTTGTCATTCAATTTATCTCACTTGATCCCCGCAGCTGCAGCCCCAGATCCATTTCATCCGCTGCCACATACATTATCATTTTTCTTTCATTGCAGAAGTGTCACCAGAAATGCTGCAAAAATCTCGGGCTCTATCTGTGCAGTTTGGTGCTATGGGTTGGCTCCCGTTGCCGGCTGCTTCATCTCTTCCTCCCCCCCTCCTTCCTCCATGCAATCCCTCACAGTCCTGCTGCTATCTGCCACGGATATTAACAAGAGGTAATGAGATCTCAGGCCTCTGTTAAGGCAAGGAACAACCAAGAAGCCAAAAGAAGATAGATGACAGAAGGAGAAAGGGACTTCGGAGTGTATTTCTCCACACTGCCAAATGTTACAACAATACCTTTCCAGAATAAAAGCAATCAGAAGTGTGTGTGTTTGTGTGGTTAAGACCCAGTGTCTGCTCCTAGCGAGGCAGCTCTGCCATTAGTGGGATTGATTCTGTTGAGCTGCAGCCTTAAACACCAACGGTTTAGACCAGCAGAGACCACAGCAAAAGCCCAGCTCCTCTTACTGTAAATGATGCAGGGAACTATAAATGATCTGAAGCAGCTGGGCTTGTGTGTTCCAGGGATCCTAAATCAACCCCAATCCTCTACTCGCAGGAAGCAGAGGGAATATTCAACTCGGAGCAGCAGCAGGACCTGGCTGGCAGGACCTGTACCTCCCGGATCGTGCCATCTCTTGCCTCTATCCAGCAGCAGCTCTCCATTAACCACGCTCAATTCTCCCCTTATACCTTCCACCTCTGCCCTGCAATGCCAGGGAGGTGTTGGGAGAGGGAGGGAAGGCTCCTCTGAGCATCCCAACGTCTGGGATCCGCGCTCCGAGCTCCTCCGCAGCCTGTGGAAACAGCAGCCCCGGGGCCGCTCCAGACGGCTGGGCAGAACAGGAGCCTTTGATCCGTCTCCCTCCCCTCTTGCCTCCGCTTTCCTTTGATCTGCCCTGGTGCTTCCTGCCTTCCAGGCAGGGTTTGAAACTTCAGCTTGAAGCCAGCTCGGCCCCGCTTCTCCCCAAGCCGCTGACCAGCAGACGGGGAACGTACCCAGCTGGAACGCAGCCCTTACGCCGAGGCACCGAGAGGTGTGAGCTCATCCGGAGGGGAAGCAGATGGATTTTTATAGTTAACTGGCACCATTCCAGGGGAAAAGCCTCCCCCCGCCACACGCTTTCCCGAAGACTTTTGTGATTTTGGGAAGCTAACCTCAGCACCCTGGCCCGGCAGACGCCACGAGGCTGCGGTTAGTGGCAGCCAAGCAGCAACCCGAGAGCGTGAATTCCCTGCAGAAACACAGGCTGCTCCCAGCCTCTGGCACCGAGCTCCCTGCGGCTTCCAAACGCACCCGGGGTGCGTTTGGAAGCCGCAGGGAGCTTGGTGCCAGAGGGCGCGTTTCCTTCCAGCTGGAACATCGGCTCTGACAGCGACGCTGCTCCCGAAAGCTGCTGGCTGGGGGGGAAAAAGGCTTCGTTGAGCCCTTATCCGGCCCGGAGCCAGGCGCCTGGCAGATGCCAACCTACAACGGGGGCCAGGAACGAGCGGATTCGCCTCCGGAGGGGCCCGCAGGCTCCAAGCGAGTCGCTCTTCCGTGTCAACCGCAGACAGCCTGGCAACAGGGTATGGAGACGTACAGGCTAATGGCATCAAGGAAAGCAGCGGGGAGAGTGCTGAAGGGCTGGAGCAGCAAGGGGCTGCCAAAATTGTGCAGCACCTGCCAGTCAGGAGTTAAAAATAGAAAGGAATGGGAGGAATGAAGGAATAAGAGTTCCAGGAGAGGGAAAAGGCGCTGCTGTTACTTGCAAGGAGGACAAAGGATAGAGCAATTCTGCTGGTTTGTGCGGAAGGACTTGGGGAAAGCGTCCCCGTGGATGGGATACCGTGAAGCAGGGTGGCATCTTGTGGAGACGACACGAGGGAGGCTGCAAGGGAAGGAAAAGCACAGGTGCCACCCTGAGAGAACGCTATGATTTGGACAACTCTAAATTGCCAAGAACCCATCCACATTCACTAGTCACCAACACGTCTCCTTTTGCCCCACATTGTCTCCAAAGAGGGTAGCTAACTCTACAAACACTTCATCCTATATCAGGTGTGATCCCTCTGCTCAAAAAATCCAAAGCCCCAAAAATTCAAAATCCAAATAGCCCAAAAATCCAAAGACATGATTAGGAAAAGGCAGATCTCCCCTCGCACTATGAGGACCACCTAGAGCTCACCATTAATTTATGTGGCCTTGCCTCCCCCTGCCCACATTCACGGCATGCCCAAGAGGTGTCCTACACCTTACCTGAATGATAGTGGGGAGAACCAGCTCTGGGAAGCCAATGCTGCAGGCCTGGCAATGGACATATTCCAGTATCAGATCGTAGAGCTGCTCAATGAGCCCATCCTGAGCAGGGAAAACAAGAAATAGAGATACTGGGAGTCAAATCCTTCATCTCCCAAGTTAGGAAATGAGTCTCCAATGCTATGGAACAGAATCATGAAAACCATCTCTAAGGCAATTCTGTTTATAGAGAAATTTTTCTTCTGAAGGTTTGTGCTGGTCGCAACTGGGATTCCACTTACTCGGAAGGCTTTCTCCTGCAGGTTGGCATTAGAGAGCTTCAAGATTACCGCAAAGTTTATAGGTTTAGCGCTCATGCGTCCTGGTCTCTTGTTGAAATCCACTTGCTGGAAAATCTGCAACAGAAGAAATTGAGTTTAAAGATGAACGCACCACAAAACAGGACAGATGTCAATGAAGAGTAGCTACCCTTTGGTAGCAAAGCTAAGGGAACAACCCAGAAACCCCAGTTCCTGCTTGTCTGTTCTGATCATATTCCACAGCCTTTCTTAGTGCCCTATCAAGGGACAGTTGAGGAGGAAACAAAAAGCACCCCTGAAGAGATCTGAGAACAAGAGATGCTACAGAAGTGTGAGGCAAAATGAAAAAAACAGTACAAGAAACTGGAAATTTTCAGCAGATCCACACTTCTAATTGTCAGAAAGACTGTACTAAAAGCTAGAGCATATTTTGGAGCTGTCCCTTAAGACGAGTTGCTTTTCCATGGCAAGATCAAGGGTTACTTAAACCAAATCCATTATCCTTTTGCTCTCAACAAAAGAATTGCCCGAATTCTCCTAGGCAGGAAAGAGACCAGTAAGTCCTTTTCTCAAACATCCCTTGCCAAACAAGGCTTCTGTTCAAACACATTTGCCCCTGGAGCCCCTTGTATCAGTTACACCTTTTGAATAAGGACATTTTATTTTCTGTGGACACATTTAATTTTATAGCAAGCATCATGGGAGAAACTGCCCCTTCTGCAGCTGGATACCCAATGTTCTGGTGCATAAATGCCAAATGACAGACGTACAGTTCTGCTTTGGGGTTTTTCTAGATCTTAACGATTTACAGTGGGGAGAGCAGTACTTCTGAAAGGGAAGGTACAACACTGACATACTACATAAAGGAAGAGGGGAAAAAAGGAAGCTTGTACATAGGTGTGTGGCTGACTCTCCACTCCTTGGGTGACATCCCAAGGTTGGTCTTAATTAAGAAGTGCCACTACTGCCTTCAAACTTTATACATTGTAAGCAAGACCAAAGGCTTGGGACGTCTTTCCCCTATCCTCCCTTTTTGTGAGGAGTTTCTCAGTTTTACTGGGCGAAGCATGGTGTGAATCAACAAGAACTTTCCTTATTTACTTCCCAGAAAGGCAGCATCTATGTCCCCCTCACTCAACCACATTCAGCTCTAGAATCCCCAACCTTTTTGCAGCACAATCCTGCACAGAAAACATTTCCCCTTCACTCTGCACAACACCAAAGCCCTCGGCAGCAGAGCCCAAGCAGCCCAACAACAGGGGAATGCAGCACACTGATTGCTAGGTGATTAGGTGGGGGCAAAGAAGGTCGTTCAGGTCACACAGATGCCCCCAGGCCAGAAAAGCACAGAGACGACTATTGATTTTTTGGTATTTTATTCCTCGGCCCAGGTTGTCTGGAAGGGAGGGACAAGCTTGGTGCCTTGCGAAAGCAAAGAGCCCTGGCTCCCCTAGGGAATTGAGGCTATAAACCTCGTTATGCACACTTATTTCTTTGGCCAAAAAAGCAGTATTGATCCCCCAAGGTCAGATGCATTAAAGAAAATGGTATCAGGCTCTGCGGGATCCTAACACAACACTAGGCAAGCAGGGAGATGCAGCCAGAGGGCTGAAAACCTCCCTCCCAGGACGTGCTAGGAGGGCTCCTGGAGCATGTGGGAGGGGAGAAAACCACATTTCCCAGCCCAGTCCTGAGAAAGAGGAATGAACTAATAGAGAGAGTGACATAGAGGGAGCCTGTGGCAGACTGGAAAGGTAGAAGTGCATTCCAGACCCCCGGCGACTTCCATTTCGGATATGCAGCTTCCTTCAGAGAGACTCAAGTAATTTAAGCACCATAGCAAAAAAAACTTATTCCTTACTAAGCATGTCAAGGTTAACCTTCCTCCTCGTCCCCTGCAGAAATTAATTTTACATGGGCATACCGAGTGTGCCCAGAGGGAGATTTCCACCTTGCTCAACCACACTTGCCCTCCAGCAAGGGAGCCACCAGGTCTCCCATAAAGAAACTAGTGCCAGTCACAAAATAAATGAAGCACTGAGAAAAAAAATAGAAAATTAACAAATTAATAGGCCCTTCAAGGGGAAGAACAATATATAAACAAAAACTTTCCTGCTTTACTCTCTTTCCCAAAACCTCTCCTCCTATTTGAGAGGTATTTTATCAGGATTCTCCTTCCTTTGACCTCTCTGCATTTCAGTCTTTCTGGGTTATAGAAGTTAAAGCAATATAATTGTTAATGGGAAGGAATATGCAAATAGAACAGCAGTCAGTGTCAAGGGTCAGAACGGAAAATTGCGGGGAAGGCTCTGGAAGGAAAAGGTTTCATGTCTGAGAGCATAAAAAAGGCATTAAAACCTCCAATTCCCACTATCTCCCAAAATGTAAAGGAGATGTTTCCATCACTGAATCTGCTTGGCAGAATTTCAAGTAGGAATGAGCAAGAGGAAGGAAGCAGGCAGAGGCACACGAGCCAGGGAGCAGCAGCAGGCAGGGGACAGGCAGGAGGAGATTTATAAACATCCCTGGCTTCCACAGACTCAGAGGATGTGGTTTGCAAAGGACGTTTACAACAACATAAAACCACAAAAGCCTTTGCTTCAACAGAACCCAATTAGGAACGAGCCTGGCTGGCTCAGGCCATTTAATACAGCAGTCTCCTTCACTCCTCCCCATCCTCGTGCTGATCCACTGCAGATTTACATCACAGAAAAATAACCCTATTTAAGGATGGAAACACATTCATTCTCAAGAGTTACATTCTCTTAGAATGAAGGTTGTCTTCTTCCCAGCAAAATCTTCATCTTCCCTTACGTATTTTGAGACAGAGTTCTAGAAAAGCCTTTTTTTTTTTTTTTTTCATACAATTCTATCAGAGTTTGAGCTTAATTAAAAGGCCAGTAAAATTTAA
>JAWLRI010000038.1:19709-35437 GCA_034781795.1 Crypturellus tataupa | reverse complement strand
GGCCCCGGCGGCGCCGAGCGGGGCGGAGCGGAGCGGAGCGCAGCGGCCGCCGGGCCGGGGGTTATTCCGGGTGAGGGAGGAGCCGCCGCAGCCCGCAGCGCCGCCGAGCCGTGAGTAGCGCGCGCCGCTTCCCGTTATCCCGCGCATCTTTTCCCTAGGGACGAGCGTCGGGATGCGGAGCCGCTTCCCGGGGGGGGTGATTGCGTTTCCGCATCCCAACCGGGTCGCGCGGGGTTGCCGCCCTCTGCCAAGTCATGGAGCCCCGGGAGCAGAGGGAGGCGCTGCCCCGTGGATGCTCGTCGGGATGCCGGGATGCAGCGCGGCCCTACGGAGCCTCCCCGGGAGCTGCGTCTCGGTGCAGCCTCCGTGGAGCCTCATGGGCTCCGTGTTATCCTCTGCCGCGAGGGAGCTGAAGGGCACCGGGAGGAAGGTCCTCCGGGCTCCCCTGCTCCTGCAGGGGCTTCCACAGGGATCCTTAGGGCAACCGCACGTCCCACGCAGCATCCTCGGCCACTGCGGATGCCCTGGTCCATCAGGATGCCCATCAGGGCATGTGGCATCACCGGAGACCCCCCTCCAAGGACACAAACCCTTTTATTTTTATTATTCTTCCCTCCACTGCAGTATCCGCCAGGCCCAGGCGCCTTATTTCCTATTTCGCCTTTCTCCTTGGAAGCCGGGCGATCCGTCACGCCGTGCCCGGCGCTCCCTGCTCCGTGTCGGGGCGTTGCAGAGCGGTACCGACCCGCTCTGTGCTGGTCGCTGCCGCCTATTGCAAAGCAGGCGGGTAAAACGCATCGTCCCCCTTGGAGCAGCTGCTGATAAGGGATTTGCAGCTCCTGGACAAATCCAGGAGCCAGGAATACTGAGCTTTCCCGATCCGGGCTACCTCCAAGTGATTTGAGCATTCTAGTCTTTTCTCTGTTTGCACAGCCTGAAAAATGACTCGAGGACGGAGAGGTCCCTCGTAGAGGGGCTAGAGGGAGATCAGGTCTACCCCAGTGATGGATGCAGCTGGAACTGCCACCTATAACTCCTGAATCCAGAGATTTGATGCCTGTCTGTTGAGTTTTGACACTTCTTGGTTCGTCAAGGCGGTATTTTGATTCCAGTGTCTACTCGGTGATGCTGGGGAGTTGATGCATCCCTTGTGCCCTGTCCCTGGCAGTGGCAAAAGGATTTGGTTTTGATGTGTTTTGCATTGAGATGGAGGAACTGCCCTCCTGTCCTGGTGCAGCTGGAGACCAGCGCGTTTTGCGGTGCAAAGCACCCAAGGTGGAAGCTGATTTGAAGGGGTGCGTTAGGAAGAGCTGCTGCCCTCCATCTCCCGGGGCACAGGGATGTCCTGATGCAGGCATTGAGGTTCCACCTCCTGCTCCATCCTCTGGAGCACGAGCTGGGAAAAAGGGGAAATCTTTAGTGAGAAAAGACCCGTCCTTCTGTGCCCCAAGACCTATCGATTGCAACTCATTGAGTTGCCAAAAGACCCTGCCCGGGTCGCCGTGCTGAATGCTCCTGCTCGTCCGGAGCCAGCGCTGTCGCTGTGCTATGGAGCTGGCACTTGTGTGCAGTTTTCCCCTGGCCTCCCCACCCCCTCGCCGAGGCTCCGCGTCCTCCCTGGCAGCTTGTCACTTCTCTGCAGATGTCTAGACAGGAGGATTCGGCGCGTGTCAGTTGTGCCTAATTCATTAAAACAAAAAAAAATAGGAAAACCTAATGTGAGCTGGGGTTTCTCAGCCCTGCAGACTCAGCTCTATACTGGTGCCCTGTGCTGCTCCGAGGCTGGCTGAGAGGGGATTAATCTCGCTGCTTGGCAGGCATGGCACAAGCTGTGCCCTCCTGTCTGCGGCGTGGGGCTTGGGGGAACAGAAGGCAGATTTGTGGGCAGCAGATGCTGCAGCTGATCCTTTAATGGGGACTCTGCAGGTCCTGGGGGTAAAAAGGAGAAGGGAGGAGCATGGAGGGAAGTGTCTGATTATGCTCGAAATAACCGTGTGTCCCTGCAGCTCTCCGGGGCTGTGTGCTCTTGATGCACCCGTGTCTTCTACCATGTTCATCAGCAGCAGAGGGGAGCTCGGTGGCCAAGTCTTCCCCCTGGGCTGTCTGAACCTGCCAACTTCCTGCTCCTCCTGTCCCTGCTGACACCTCTGAGGGCAGAGCTGGTGCTGGGAAGGCCAGCTCCTTTTGCCCCCAGCCACATTAAAGTCATATTTGAGTCTGTACTTGCTCTCCTTGCCTCTCTGTAGGTGAATCTGACTGGATGTGCAGGTTCAAGCAGCTCTTTCCTTTGCTTTCACTGCATGGCCTGGCATCTAGCTGTGAGGAGCAGAAGGAATCCAAGGCTTCTTGCAGCACAGGATGCATTTGGAGGATATGAAGCTCCAGCAAGGGGACAGGGTTTGCAATCCCCCACTAGGTCCCTTTGCTTCCTCTCGTTTCCCTCAGCACAGCAAGGGGCACACAACAAATTTAGGGAATGCCCTACTTGGAGTAGGGAATGTCACCTTCTCCATGGCAGGGACTGTCCCCCCACATCTGGCCAGCTGCACAGGATGTGTCACTGCGCTCTCCTAATCTAGCGGGCACAAAATCTCCATGTCAACAAAAAGCCATTTTCCGAGGTCTTCCTGGAGAAAGGGCAAGCTCGGAACCTTTCCCTAGAGGACCCTCTGTTCCTTGTTCATTGCTCAAAGCATTTCCTTTCACTCTCAGCAAAATATGTTTTTTTTATTCAGCGAGAACAGACCTCCCTTTGGGCAGGGATCATTTGCATTAATTAACAGAGCTGTTATGCATGGCCATGCTCGGTCGCAGAGGAGCCAAACAAATGCCTTATTTTTTTTCTTTTTTCTTTTTTTTTCTTTTTTTGCCATAACCTAAGAGTTATTATAAATCAACCGCTGCATCCATGATAGCTGATGCGCAGCACGTGCACTCACACTGCTGCATGCTCCACAAAACCAGGCTTGTATTTCCTGGAGCTCTGGACACTGCTTTACTGTCTCGTGTGGTCCAGGCACTTCTGCCTGTTAATTATCTCTTAGCAGGGTTCCTAGACCTTTGTTTCCTGGGAAGGAAAGTTTGGAAGTGCTCCGAGGTGCCCTCAGCATCCTCTGGGCTGGGATGGCAGCAAGGAGGGTGCCATTGGGATGCTCTTAAGATGCTCTTGGGTTGTGTTTGTCTGTTTGGATGCGTTGCAAGGAAAACTAATGTCATCCCAGCCACTCTCTGCGTTTGTTCCGGCCGAAAATTGTGCAGTGACTCAGTGGCAGAGCTGGGAAGAGAGCCCGGAACTCCGGACCCTCTTTGGGAATGTGCTGAATCGCTGTAGCGGATGCAGCGGCATCGCAGTAACCTTGAGCCTCTGGTGCCCTCCACGTCTCTCCGCTCGCTGCCAGGGCCGCTGCATTCCCTGGTATCCAGCACAGCGAGATCAATCCCGTTGTTTCCCTACTTATCTTGTCCTGCATCGCCCCAGTTACAGCCTCTGCTCTGCTGAGCCCGGAGCTCCATCCCTTGCTCAGGAGGGTGGCGGGAGCGCGCTCAATCTGAGCTCGGCATGACTAAAATGCTGATGGGGATGCGTATGCCCAGTAGCATATTAAAAAGGTAAAACAGCTCCGTGAGGCCAGGAAAACCCTCGGACTTGCAGATATGGAAGGGGATGAAGGAGGGTAAGCAGAACCCATTCTCAGGCACTGAACCAGGCCTGGGAATTGAGCTCTCAAGCCCAGGTGGGGATGCTAATAGTTATAAACTGCCTGCACGCAGGCACCTCTCACATGACGCTGTCTGCAGATGTTAATTAATGTAATTAAACTGCCTAGGGTGTCCTAGGAATGCTGCAGCTTTCTGACAAGCTGAGGGAGAAGACCAGCCACCCTGTGGCATCTTCTCCCCTTTGGAGGGCACAGCGATTTCCCACTTTTCTTGCTGGAAAACCTCGGCAACCTTCACTCCTGTTAGGTATCCATGAGGGATCTCGCTTGACTCGTGATGATGCAAACAGGAAAGGGCATTGCAGGCCTCTGTCCCACTCAGGAAAGCTGTTTATTCATCTTTTTCCCTCCCCCTGACTCTCCTAGGTGCTACAACCGCTACTTAAAAATGAATAGATGGCTGCAATCACACTGGGCTCCTATTTTTAGACTGAGCCCGGCTGGCACCGTGTAGGTGTTGGGGAACATGGGGATTCTCCTGCTGTGGGGATGCGGGGGCCTTGAGTGCCGCATGCAGCCTCAGTTTTATTTCCTTTATTTTCCTTTTTTTTTTTTTTCTTTATTTTCTTTAAGCTGCCCCTTTTTCCTGCTCCCTCCCCTTCCTCCTGCTCTCGCTCATTCCCTCCTCACTCCCCCACTTTTCCTTTGGGTGCTGCTGCCACCCAGGGTGCCAAACGCCTTTCAAAACACAGCGAGCAGCTGAGATGCACATAGCATGGAAAGAGAAAGCATCTTTGCACAACCTTGTACCTTGTTTAGGCGATTGTTGATTTTCTTTTTTTTTTTTTTTCCCTGCAAATCGACCTGTTTTATGCTCCTGTCCCCTTCCCTGCACTCTGCGGTGTGGAAGGGTTGTTTGGCTGTGTATTTCTGTGCAGTTGTACCCATTAATGCTCAGAAAGAGACCTGAAAGGCCCAATTGCATGGACAGCAAAATTCCAGGTCTGCAGAGATCCCCACTGGGGCTGCCCAGCTCTCTAGGGTTGACCTGTTTGGGCGCAGAGAAGGTGACAAATGTGTTACAGATCCTCTGGCATCTTGGAGCTGGAAGAGAACAGCCAGCACTTAAAAAATGATCTTGCCTCTTTGAGAATGGGATTCCCTGGCTATTTTTTTGCTTAGGCTAATATGGGTTGTTGCGTTTGTTTGTCTGAGTGTTGCGTTTGCTCTGGGCCCATGTGTTGATGCCACCAAGATGCCCGATGTTATCCCGACTTGGAGAAAGTGCAACCCCAAGGGGAGGCATGGGGGGGGTCTCCCGTCGGGCTGTGCGCGCGGGGAGACCCCCTCCCATGCCTCCCCTTGGGATTTTAGCTCTTTCCTACCTGCTTAACCCTCTGTTTTCTCCCCATAACAGTGACACAGAGAGGGGACAGCCCGCGGCCATGGAAGGCGGCGTGCAGCTCCTCAACCGCGACGGCCACAGCGTCTCGCACAACTCCAAGAGGCACTACCACGACGCCTTCGTGTGCATGAACCGCATGCGGCAGCGCGGGCTGCTCTGCGACATCGTGCTCCACGTGGGGCCCAAGGAGATCAAGGCCCACAAGGTGGTGCTGGCCTCGTGCAGCCCCTACTTCCACGCCATGTTCACAAGCAAGTAGCGTCCTCTTTTCCCCGTCCCCGGCGTATTCCCGCTCTTAAACCCTCTCCTCCCTGCAAACTTTCCCTCTCCGCATTCCTGCCGCCCTTCCCTATGGAATGCCGTGCCTGTCTACGGTCTTGGTGGGCAAGTTTGGAAGTTTTCCTCGCGTGCGGCCCTTCCATGAAGCCCTTTGCTCGTAACCCCCTGCACAGGTATCTCGATGTCCGCCCTGCCGACATGGAGCCCGTTCCCTAGAGCTCCCTGCCGCTGCTCCTTGCTGTGGGACGCCTTCCTTGGCCAGGCCGTGGAGGAGGATGTGGCCTGGGCCGTGCACAGCTGAGGCTTCCTGCGGGTGAGCGCTCCTGCTGCGGGGCTTCCTTCATGTCTCGTATCTGTGTTGTCCCAGATGAGATGAGTGAGAGCCGCCAGACCCATGTGACGCTGCACGATATTGACCCACAGGCTTTGGAGCAGCTGGTGCAATACGCTTACACAGCCGAGATTGTGGTGGGCGAGGGGAATGTGCAGGTAGGAGCCCTCCCAAATCTCTCTTCTCCACAAAGCCATCCCGTACAAGACACACAAGTCCCCTGGGGGCTCCCTCTGCGCTGGACTCCGAGCTGGCCCTCTGTGACGACACGTGCATTTTGCAGCGGGCAGGGAGTTTATCTGCTTCCCCGATTCCTGGGATGTGGCTCCTGCAAACGCTGTGGTTGGGAACAGCTGCTCCAAGCACTCTGTGATGGCCATGTCTGGTCCTGGGCATCTGCAGTTCTTCTGCTGTTTTCTTGGCCTTACGTGGGGGGATATGGACGTCTCTCCTAGCTCTTAAGCTTAGTCCTGTTGGAAGCAAAGAGTGTTTTGTCCTTTATGTGCTTGTCTGCATGAAGGTGCTCCATGAGCCTGTTCCGCTGTTGACTTGCAGGGGGATCAAGTTGAAAGTGTTTTGGGAGTTGCTTTTTTGCTCTGGAAATTCCCCTTTTCCCTATTCTTTTCCGCTGCCAGACTCTCCTTCCCGCCGCCAGCCTGCTGCAGCTCAACGGGGTGCGCGACGCGTGCTGCAAGTTCCTCCTCAGCCAGCTCGACCCGTCCAACTGCCTGGGCATCCGCGGCTTCGCCGACACGCACTCCTGCAGCGACCTGCTCAAGTCCGCGCACAAGTACGTCCTCCAGCACTTCGTGGAGGTGTCCAAGACGGAGGAGTTCATGCTGCTGCCCCTCAAGCAGGTGAGGCAGCTGGTGGGCATGGATAGGCAGGTCTTGGCAAGGCTTTCGTGCTCTGTCCTGGAAGGAGCAGTCGAGAGCCCTAGGAATCTGCATTGAGACAGAGCTTGGCAGGAAAACTGCACCCAGGTGCTGTCGCTTGCTGAATGGGGAGAAAATATGGGGAATGCTGTCATCAGAGAGCTTAATCTGCTGTGTAATAGGCATGGGAGTGTAGCAGGGAGAATTATTGCCTACAACATGAGCATCCTGCCTTCTCCCTAGGATCGCTGGCTAAGGAGCGAGCTGCCAGGGAGCTGGCAGGTTCACCTGTGTTCTCCAGGCAGGCCTGGTCCTTCTGGGCATATAACTGCAATGTTTAATTCAAAGCTCATTTAATGTTTCCTACTGCTTTTTGCTGCTGGAGTGGTCCCTGGCTCAGTGCTGCGTGCAGGGAGATGCTCAGTGGGCACTTGCACCCTCCAGCCCATACTCTTCATCACAAGCTCTCTGTGGTTCCTTACTTTGGGTACAGACACTTCCCCTCCTATTTTCTGGGGCAGCTTTGTGTGTGACAGGGAGACCGGCACGTGTCCCCACCTGCTCTACCACTGCTGTCCTCACCAGGTGAAGTCAGTGTGGTGGGAACAGCCAAGGCCCCTGGCTCCCTGCCACAAAATACTGAAGTGAGACGCTAGCGTGTCAGCCCAGGCATCCGCCTGATCTCACTGATGTTTATTGGAAGTGTCAGCGATGCAGCAGCTTCTGACAGAGGCAGAACCACGAGCGAGCACCTAGGGCAGAGCTATCCCCTCAGCCAGCAGTTTCCTCCCTCTGCCAGTGCTGTTGGGTTCCTCGGGCACGTGTGCGGATGTGCCCTTTGCTCCCAGGCTGTGCCAGGTGACATCTGCCCTCTGCATCTCCCTCTGCAGGTGCTGGACCTCATTTCCAGCGACAGCCTCAACGTGCCGTCGGAGGAGGAGGTGTATCGGGCTGTGCTCAGCTGGGTCAAACACGAGGTGGACAGCAGAAGGCAGCACGTCCCCAGGGTGAGCCTGCTGGGGAAGGTGGCCTCATTCCACCCCACCAGCTCCCACTGTCTGCTCCGGGTGGATACAGGGCTGGAGAAGCTGCATTGTGGCCAGACGAAGGGACAGCTGGTCCCTGTCGTGTCACATCTAGTCCCCTTAGGTGGTGGCACTGCCAGGCTGAGGGCTCCTGGCTGGGCAGAGATCTTAAGGTCGAATTGCTGCTGGATGTGCTGGGCTGCCCTTTGCCACCCCTGAGGCATCTTCACATGGACCGGCCTCAGCAGGGTCCCCAGGGCTTGTGGGGTGTCACAAAACCCTATGGGACACGACCACTCTGCCCTCAGCTCATGAAGTGCGTGCGACTCCCCTTGCTGAGCCGCGACTTCCTCATGAGCAACGTGGACACGGAGCTACTCGTGCGGCACCACTCGGAGTGCAAGGACCTGCTCATCGAAGCCCTCAAGTACCACCTCATGCCCGAGCAGCGAGGGGTCCTCAGCAACAGCCGGACGAGGCCGCGGCGCTGCGAGGGAGCCAGCACCGTGCTCTTTGCTGTGGGTAAGATCCTGCTCTCCCCACGGCATTCCCTGTTTCCCGGGGCCTCTGGCCTGTCCTGTGCTCTGTTTGCCGTCCCCTGTGCAGGTGGGGGGAGCCTATTCGCCATCCACGGGGACTGTGAGGCTTATGACACGCGGACGGACCGCTGGCACATGGTGGCCTCCATGTCAACTCGCAGGGCCAGAGTGGGCGTTGCTGCCATTGGGAACAAGCTCTATGCCGTGGGCGGGTAAGGAGGCAGCGGGGCGCAGGTGGCCTTGGAGCAAAGCTGGGGGTGAGGATGGCAAAGGGACACTCTGGTAGCAGGCAGGGACAACAGAACCACCTTTATGGAGAGATCAGACATCCCTGAGCTCTACAGCAGAAGGAGCAGCAGCTGGAAGCTGCTTTCGTGCCCCAGCTGCTCAGCGCAGTGGGTTGGTGGCTCTGGTGGGGCTGCATCCTAGACACCTGCTATTTCCCCATTTGCACCAACTTTTGCTGCAGGTTAAGAGCTTGCTCATCCCCAGCCCGCCAGTGATGCAGTGTGCAGGACCCGCTGAGACCTGGTTTCTTTGCAGGCCAGCAGGAAAGCTCACCTAAGGGCTCTGTACAGGCTGCACCTAGCCTAGGAGGGACTGGGCTCAGGGGATGGTGGTATTCACCCAAGCCAGACTCTTCCCACCTGGCCCTTGGCCCCTTCTTAAGCCCTGAGACCAGCTCACAGCCTCACAGCAATCCAAACTCCTCAACTTTTACAGATTTTTCTTTTTGTTTTTTTTTCCCCACAGATATGATGGGACATCAGACTTGGCCACGGTGGAGTCCTACGACCCTGTCACCAACTCGTGGCAGCCCGAGGTCTCCATGGGCACCAGGAGGAGCTGCCTGGGCGTAGCAGCACTGCACGGGCTGCTCTATGCAGCTGGAGGCTACGACGGAGCCTCGTGTCTAAACAGGTAGGGGATGGCCTTGCTACACGGTCTCCTACTCTTAAATTCACTTTATTGGGTGCCCGGGGTGTCCATAAGACCTGCTACTGATTGAGGGACCGACCCCAGAACAGATTTATTGCAATCCATCTCTCTGTTTTCCCTATCCTAGGCAGGATCCCAGTGTCTTGAGCCTAAGAAAAGAGGAAAATAATATTTTGTAGCCACATGTCACAATAAAACACATCACTCCTTCCCAATTTCCCTATCTGAAGCAGCTTCCTTGGGAGCTGCCCGTGAGGACCTGTGTCAAAAGCGTGGACTTGGGCTTTGTTAATGTCACACTCTATTTCCCTCTGTCCCTTCCCACCGCAGTGCGGAGCGATACGACCCTCTCACAGGCACTTGGACGTCCATCGCTGCCATGAGCACCAGGAGACGATACGTCCGTGTGGCGACACTAGGTGAGTGGTGGCACGAGGGACCTGACTGACCTCTGTGCTGACCATCCCTTGCATTTCTAATGGTGCCTTTGGATGTTTTTCTGTTCCAATTCCTGCCCCTTCCTCATCAGATTTCCTAGCTTAGGTCCATCCCTTTGCCATGTCCTGATCCTGTCTCTGCCCTTGCCTTCCTCCTAAAACTCCCTAACTGTTGATTTCATTATGTTCTGCAAGCAATTCCCCAAGGGATCCAATACCCTCTTCCCCACTTGTTCCTCAGCTCCTCTGTGTTCCTTTCTACATTCGAGCAAGAATTGGCTGAGGATGATGTCCCATCCCAGAAAGGGAAGAGAAAACCTTGTCACCCCTCTGTTGTGAAAGGGATAATCCAAGTAGTTATGCAGAGTCAAAATTGCCTCTATGCCACAATATTAAATGCAATGCTGGGCTATTTCCTGACCCTGCCGGCTGAATTCTGGCCTCGAGGAGGACACTGTGTGAGAACTGGCCACCTCGTTGTCCAGTGCAGATGTGGGTTGATGTGAGGACCTCTCCCCATCTGGAGCTGGACCTCTGTGGGGTACCAGAGCAGAACACTGCATCCCCCAGCCCGTGCCTGGTGACACTGTGTGATGTCCCCAGGCTGCTTCCCCCCTGCCCTGCTCTGATGTCAGCTCAGTGCTGACGCAGAGGTCCCTTCTCCTCCGTCACCAACTGCCATGTCCCTTGTCACCTCCCCTTGCTTCTCCTGCACCGTAGTTGAACCAGTACCACGTGGGAGGCCGTGCGGGCTCGGGAGCTGTGCTCGATGCGTAACTGATGTGATTGCCTTTGCAGATGGCAACCTCTATGCTGTTGGGGGCTATGACAGCTCATCCCACCTTGCCACAGTAGAAAAGTACGAGCCCCAGGTAAATGCAAGATAAAAGTGTGCCAAGTAACCCTTCTTCCTTGTCCCTATCCGGTGGGTGCCTGAAAGGGTCCTGTCGAAAGCAGAGGGCCACACCAGGGTGCTGCAGTGTCATGAGAATCTCGTAGAGGTTTTCTGTGAGCTCTAAAGTCACGACCATGACTCGTAGAGACCTGAATTAGCTGCAGCTCTGCTGCAGGAGCAGGCTGGAGGTCTCCGTGCAGGAGTCCTGCAAGCTGCAGTGGTGCTTTCCGGAGCCTGACGACAAAGGTCTCTTCTGGAGCAGCAGTTCTTCCCATGGGAGATGTTTTTTCACCTGCAAATTCTGATTTAGGTTTAGTTGAAAGTGATTCTGGAACCACAGAAATGAGGGGGCCCTGGAATTCCATGTTCTGTGGCCTCAAAGGCATTTCTGCAAGTGGGAAGAAAAATCTGTCCTGTGGGAATTTGTAACTGTCAAGTCTTGGTGTGCATGCCTGTGCTTCAGCAGTAGAATTCTCCTTTCTGTCATTTCTGACACTGTGATCTCTCAGATTTTGTATTTTTGGGAGATAAGAGAAGGCTTGCAACTTCTATAGACACGATGCTGTTGCCTGCCTGCAGCTGAACTGGAAAGCCAAGTTGCCCCGGAGCATTTGTGGCTGAGAGGCCAGATGTGCTGCAAGCCTTTTAGCTGATGCCCTAATCTGCGCTAGCAATTAAAAGCTTCTGCTAATAGCAGCACTTGTCTAAGGTTGCTCCTGACTTCCCCAGTGTCCCTGATCCTTTGGATGGAGAAAAGGAAGCGAGATCTCATTAAAAAAAAGCCTGTTTGGGGAGGACTGGTGTGCTAGGAGCTACTAGATCAGGCTTGGCCTCACAGGGGAGAACCAAGTGACTCGTTTGCGTTGCTCACGAAGTGACCGTGCTCCTCCCCAGGTGAACACGTGGACGCCCATCGCCAACATGCTGAGCCGCCGGAGCAGCGCCGGGGTGGCCGTGCTGGAGGGGATGCTCTACGTGGCCGGCGGCAACGACGGCACCAGCTGCCTTAACTCCGTCGAGCGCTACAACCCCAAAAGCAACACGTGGGAGAGCGTGGCGCCCATGAACATCCGCAGGTAAGCGCCTCCATCCCGACCCTCCGCAGCTGCTGGGGAGCCTGAGCCTCTGCAGTGCACGAGGAGGAAATGGCACGTGTGTCAGGGCACGTTGGGGATGTTCTGGCTACGGAGGGATCTGTCCTCAGCGCTCACTGCGGCTGGAAGGGGCCGGACAGGATAACGGGCTGAGGCCAAGTGGATGTTTCTTGGCTGAGGGCGAATGTGTGCTTGGAAGTTCAAGGATTTGAGGCTCCTAGGGCTTATGTTTGATGTCCAGTACTTAAATTAATGGTGGAGTCCGATATATCTGCTTAGATATTTTGATAAATTGCATAAGAGAATGTTTATTTTTTGGAATGGAGAGGAAAAGATTTTAATGTTTCTTCTATAACCCAGGTTGCAGAAAGTTTTTTCCCATATAAGTACATAAGAAAATGCTTCTCTCTGTTTCGCTAACTCTTATGCTAAACAGCTTGCTATTTATGCACTCCTATGCTATTTACGAGTGATGCTTCTCTGGTGGGAAGGGGTGTCAGATGAGGGGACCTGATGCTCTGTTTTGAGCTCTGCTGCTGGCTTTTCCTCCTGGATCCCAGCCAGTTTGCTTTCACTGAGCATTTGTGCGGCCGGGCACGTCCTTCCGAGGGGTGTCCAACTCCGACCAGTCCATATGAGCTTCCCTGCACCCAGCACTGCATTTGGCCTCACGTCCCCGCGGTCTCTGCACGGTCCTTGCAGGAGCACCCACGACCTGGTGGCCATGGACGGGTGGCTGTACGCGGTGGGCGGCAACGACGGCAGCTCCAGCCTCAACTCCATCGAGAAGTACAACCCTCGCACCAACAAGTGGGTCGCGGCGTCGTGCATGTTCACGCGCCGCAGCAGCGTCGGCGTGGCCGTGCTCGAACTGCTCAACTTCCCGCCTCCGTCCTCGCCCACCCTCTCGGTGTCCTCGACGAGTCTTTGACAAACAATCCGCTCCCGCTTTGCCTCCGGGGAACAGGGGCGCCTGGCCGGGCGCCGCGCGGGGCAGCCGGTCGCTCTAGTTGGGAAACGGCGGGACCGGCCACCGCATCCGTCCCCAACGCGGGACCGTCGCCGTCCCGGTGCCCGCGGTGGTCGGGAAGGCGCTTCCCAAACCAGGGCCCTTCTCCCAGGCTCTCGGGATGCCCTCAGCTCCGTTGGGACTCATCGCACCGCTCGCCCCAAAGGCCTGCGTTTCCCTGGGGAGGGGACAACTTTGCCATTGCTGCTGCTTGGATTCCTGTTGGATTCCCGACGAGCGCAGGAGGTTGCTCCGGATGCCATCCCTGGATGCGGGATGCCGTTCCCATGCCCAGGACAGGGCTGGGAACGCACGGGAGCTCCTCCGAATGTCACTGTAGCCAAACTCGTCGCCGAGTCTCTCGCGCACTGTTAAAGACTGAGAGCCCCGCGCGGTTCTCGATGGTGTCTAATCGATGCCTTAAAACAAATGAGCAAAAGAAGCCCGACTGAGGGATGAGGCCTGGAGGAGGCAAGGGATGGACATAAAGCAGGATTGCAACGTCCTCCGTTTCCACAGCTGGGTGATCCCGTCTCATCCGCGCCGGTTGGGATGGCATGAAGGAACTTGCTCCCGTCCCCGTTGCTCTCCGAGGTCGGCAGCTCCGCACGCGGTTCTGGTTCCCAGTTTGACTGGGAGCAGGTCGGCCACTTGGCTGTTTCCCTTTCTGCATCGCAGGTTTGGGGCTTATGGAAAGGTCTTGGTTCTTAAAGAACAGTCCAGCCTTGAAAATGAGGGAGGTTCCTGGCATTATTTGCTCACTTTCCACATTTTATTTTATTCGAATGCAATTTAAAAAAAAAATTATTGACTTAACAGCCATTTATTTTTTACACTCCCATGCTGTCCCCTATGTCATCTGCACTTAAGGCAGCAAAAAGGTACAATTATTTTTTTAATTGTCAGTGAAACAATGGTTGTGTTCCCTATGGATGTGTGGGCGTGTGTGCCTATGTGAGGTACTAAATGTACAGTGAAAAGAGCCTGGAAGGGACCATTTGCAATTAGCAGCTTCCTGGCAATTGAGCATCCACTTTAATTAACTAAACGGAACTATTATCTAAATAAATTAGGGTTGTAATCACAACTGCTAGAGCCACCTGAGCCATGGCACCTTGTGGGTGGTGGCTTTGGATGTGTTTTTAATGCCTGTGCTCTAGAGTGTGTGGATGAGCCTTGAACCAAGAGATACTGTCAGGGTGTTCTTCCCATTGTAGAGGAATGAGTCCATAGTGTTAAAATTCAACATTGGAAATATGGCAAAGACCTTTTTCTAATTTATTCTTTTATCCCTTTTCCCCTATTCCTTCCCCTTTCCTACTTAAAATGCTCAGATTTCACTTGTGGTTTTTTATTGGCCTAAATTTTTCAAAGAGCTTTTTTTTTTTCCTCCTTTTTTTTGGGGGAGGAAGGAGGGAGGCAAAAGGAGAGTTGAAGGAGAGATGGGGTGTCCAACTTGAGAGCATTTTTACTACAATCTTTCTCCTGGACAGAAGCCCATCTTTATAAACCCACGTGCCGTACCTCAAGTTGGGCACCTGAGATATCCAGCTGCTTCTGCAAAATCCAGGCTGCTTTTCCCTGCCCTTCTCCAAACACACAGGCTGGGCTTTCAGACCTGTGTGTTTGGAAACACGCAGCCCTGTGTCTGCCCACAGACTTGTGGAGATATTTATTTATTTATTTATTTATTTATTTATTTGCTGGCCTTCCGAGCAGATTCTAAATCGGCTTTTAGCCCCCATCTCCCTTGCCAAGGCTCTCCTGTTGCTGCGCGTTGCAGGGGACATCCATCCCCGTGGATGTCCAGGCTCTGCTCCTTGGTCCCCGCTTGGTTCCAAGCGGCTGTGACAGCCCTGACGTGTCCTCTTGGTTCTCTTGGGTGCCTGCTCGCGTGCATGTGACACGTCCATCCTTTCCTTCCCAGGATTTCAGTGCTCTGCTGGATCCCCATCAAGCCATAAGTTCCAGGTGCTCCTGGCTCTTGGTTCCTCATGCAGGAGGATCACTCTGAGTCCCGGGCAGCAAACGGTGCTGATTGCCAGGACGTGCCGAGACCTCCATGGAAAACAAGGAGAGGGAATAAGGACAGCAGGGAGCAGCTGGAGGCTGAAGGCAGCACCGTGCAATACGGAGGGGACGATGCAGAGGCCAGGAGGGAACCCTGGAGAGGTGGCAGGAGCAGAGGACAAGAGCAGTGACACTGGTTGTGATTGTAGACAACTTTACAGCTGCTTCTGCCTCTTGGGGGAGCAGATCAGCAGCTTTGTGGTTGCCCCAGGTTGGATCTGAGCAATATCCACCACCGAGCCTGTTGTGCAGCAGCCTGGGGAGCAGAGACCCTTTGGGGGCTCCGATGTCCTAACTATGCAGGTGCTTTCTGCTTTCCTGTGATGGGGAACAAAAAATACAAAGGAAAGAAAAGGGGAAATGGATCCCCAGCAGCTTGGGGGGGTCCGGAGCACCCCAAACCACACTGTGTGGACACAAGGTGTCAGCATCTGCCCTGGGACCACATCCCGGGGCTGGAATTGCTTCTGGTGCTGCAAACCCCTTGCCCAGGGGTGCGCGTCCGTGTGTGTCTGTGTGTCCTACCCTGTCCCAGGAGGGAGGAGAACCGTCAACTGTCTAGGTTGAATCAGTGGTGTCTTTGCCCCCGGATTATCCCTCGTGCAGTTGTCCGTGTCCCCGCGCAGGCGGTGGCTCCGTGCGCGTTGTCACATCCCACCCGCTGCCCTGTCCCGGGGGAGGTTCTCTTGGCCTCGCTGCTGGGCGGACCCGGTCTTCTCCATGTCAAACCGTCGTCGTTTTGAGTTCTTTATGTAAAACTCCGTTTCTCTGAAGTTTTTGCACTACGGGGGGTCGGGGAGGGGATACAAGCAATACAATGTGTACAATAAAGATGTTTTCCTGAATCCCGCATCCTGCACTGCACCTCCTTCCTTTCTCATCCCTGTTCTTCCCATCGCTCCGCAGAGCTGGAGAAGGAGCCTCCAAGCAGAGGATGTGCGTGGTGGTATTTGGGGGTCTGCCCTTCTCTCCCTGGTATAAAACAGGGTGTTTTAGACCCAGGAAGGCTGTGACCAGGGGGAAGGGATGAGCAAGATGAGGATGATGGGGGCATAAGACCATGGGGATAAGACCAGCTTGAAACGGGGGCTCTAGGGGCCAACAGGGACCTCTTGCTGCTTTAAATCCTGGTTAAGCAACTGGGGCTCACGGGGGCTCTCAGCCGCCTCCA
>JAWLRI010000038.1:0-12843 GCA_034781795.1 Crypturellus tataupa | reverse complement strand
TTATTTTATTTTATTTTATTTTATTTTATTTTATTTTATTTTATTTTATTTTATTTTATTTTATTTTATTTTTGTGGAGACCTGTTTTGTTGACCGTGCTCTGTCCCTAGAGCTCCCTGGGCAAGGAGGAGCTGCGCTGGTCCGTGCAGAACATGCCCGTGCAGGAGTGGAGAGGGACCCAGCGGGAATCCTTAGGCGACGTCCTCTGTGTTTCCAAAGTGAAGCTCCAGCACCTGCCTTTCCAGGTGGGACACTCGTTTGGGGAGCAACCTGCTGGCTCGGGAAGGGCAATGGGTTGAGCGCCCGGCTCACCGGGATCCCTCTTTCCCTTCCCAAGGAGCAGCATGACCGCCTCTTGGTGCTGTACCCCTCCACGCTGGTGATCGTGTCCGAAGAGCGCAACAGCCTCTACTTCAAGGTGAGCATTCCCGAGGCTTTTTGTGGCGGAAACCAGGCATTTTCCGCAGCGCTGGGGCCGCTGCTCCTGCTCCGGCTTCCCCGGAGCTCCCCTTGGCACGGTCCGGTCCTCGCCGCTGCTCCCGTGCCAGCTGGCAGGTGAGCGGGCACCGGGCTCCTGCAAAGCACCTTCCCATGCGAAACACCTTTCCCTCCCGCAGGAGCCCCGGGGGAAGGCGCCGGCTGCATCCGCGGCTCCGCGCGATGGGAGCCGCCGCGCCGCTGCTGGTAGCCGGCCCGGCTCCCAGTATAAGACGGGATCCGGAATCCCAGCCAGCCCTCCTGGGGACCTTACTTTCCAAACTTGTATTTTCTGCCCTTGTTTGCCCTTTTTTTTGCACAAATATACCCCAAACAGCCGCCCCAAGCTGCAGGGGTGGCATCACCAGTGCCCTATGGGCTGGGCTGGCGGATTAACTCCCTCCTTTGGGAATTTTGCATGGGATTTGCGGGCTCAGCCCGTGCCGCGCTACCTTCCCACGGTGAGGAGCTGCTCCCTAGGTGCGTTGGTGGCCCCAGCGCGGGCGGGACGTGACTCACCCGCCCGTGACACTGCAGCAGGAACAGGATTTTCCAGTGGCGTGTCGGGACATGGGGAATCTTCTCCCAGGACTTCTGCAAATGCATTTCCCTTCCCCACTACTTGTTTGCGAAGGAAAAGCCTGGCCCTTCTCTTCTGCTTGGGTTTCATGCAAGCTCGGAGACTCCAAACTCCGTGTTTGGTGCAAACGTGGAAACTCCATGGGAGTTCCTGCTGCCAAGGCTGCGGGTGGGATAGGGAGAGGAAGGCAACGGCTAAGGCAGAGCAGGAGGTTCTGGCTCAGGCTTTCCCAATGGGAAAAAGCCCTGGGAAAGGAGCAGAGGAGCTGCTGGATGCAAAAGCCGAACCACTTAGACACCAGGACAAGCGGTAGGGTCTGTATCCATAGGGATAAGCACTTGGATGTTGCTGCTGACCCGTCCTCGGCACCTACTGCAGCTGAAGCACCAAAGTCCACTTTGGGGGAAACTGAGTCACACTGCGTTTGCTTTCCTCCCACGATCAGCTTTACCAGGCAGCTCTGCCCATAAATCCCTTTCCTGTGCAGGGAAAATCCCGGTTCCAGAGTGTGCCTGCACATCCCAGGCACCCGCGGAGCTCCTTTCCCACGCGCTGGAGCTGTCACCCTGGCCACGGTCCCCAGAGCTTGTGCAAATGGGTCGTTTGCAGCGAGGATGCGACAAGAGGCTTCTCCCAGGCTCTTGCTTTCACCACCCCTCAGCTTAGGCAAATGCATCCTGCCCGGTTGCACCTTACGCAAGGATCCTCCAGCTGCTCTCCCGGGGCTGATCCTGTATCGTTTGTGCAACTGGAATTCCGTTTGGCGAGTCCTGAAGAAAGAGGAGACCTAGATCCTCGTTCAGCTGACAAATCCCTGTGTCCTTGTGCCGGGCTGTCCAGCATAGGGAATTAAACCATCCTCGATGACACACAAAATGCATCTGGTGGCACGTGGCAAAGCAGGGCCTGGGGCTGAGGATGGGGATGCAGGAGAGCTCTGGATGCTGCTTGTTTGTCCCATGGAGCCGAGGGCAAACCTGACACCAAGGGGAATTCGCCCTGGTACTCGCCCTTGGGAGCAGCTCTGCTTTTAAGAGCTGGTGCCCGATAACAAGCACTTTGCCATCGCTGCCCTAAATAAAACAGCCTCTCCAAAGCTGTTGGGCGATGGCATTTGGGATGTGCATGCACGGTTTGCTTGTCCGGTTATTCCAGGGCTGGGGCCAGGTTTAGCCTCTCCCTGAGCTCCCGGTTAATCCGAACACATGTGCAGGGCTTGTCCAGGGCAAATCCAACGGCGGGAGCGACGTTCCCAACTGCTGGGCAGCCCAAGAGCTCCTGTTACAGCAGCTGGCGTTTGCAGGGCTCAGCCCTGTGTCTGTGAGTCTTTGCAGGACATGGGTGGAAATCATAATCCAGCAAATAACGCCTTGTTCAGAACCATATTTGCAAAGATTTCTGCAGAGGGTAGCTGTTAATTACAGCTGTTAATTACAGCAAACTGTTGTCCTCCTCCTCTGCTTGCCCGATGCAGAAGGCTCCAGCTTGGACTGGAGCTAAAACCTCCTCGGGGGGATGCAATAGGATATGGGAGCCCCTGGATCTGCATTCCTAATCCTGCTTCTGTCTCCCAACAGGGTGAGCTCCCGCTGAATGCTGTGCAGGTGCATTTCGACGAGAACGAGAAAACCTCCTTTTTAATAGAAGGTGCGAGGGTGACGCAGCAAGGGATGCGCCGGCTGCAGCCACTGATGTCCCCTGGGCTGGTTTTGCTGGGCTGCTGGGGGTGTTTTCCTCTCATCAAGACTCAAACTTTGGGAAAGAAGCTCCTTGGAAACTTCCCAAGTCTGGACCAAGGGGAAAAATAAGGCAGGAGGGATGGGAGAGGGGAATTTGCAAGAGCCCTGTCCAGTCTTTGGATTCAGGGCAAGGGGAGGGATGGAGAGAGGGTTTTCACAAGAGAGTTTTTGAATGAAATGAATGAACGAAATGGTTGTCATGAAATCCAGAGCTCTGAGTGATGCTGTTTCACAGGGCGGCTGATCAATTCCATCCGGGTGACCTGCCCCAGCTATGACGACTACCAGGAGTGGCTCTACTGCCTCAAAACAGCCGAGTTCCGAAACGCCGATTCCTCCCTGTCCGGATCCGAGAGCTTCTCGGGATCAAAGCCGCCGCACGCCGGCCCGGTAGGAACTGCTGCGGGATCATATGGAAGTCAGTCGATATCCACGAGGCTTTGGGAGGGGATCCATAAGGGTATCCCGGGATGCGCAGAGACGGGGAGCACCCACCCGAGCGCTGCTTTGCAAGGGGCTGTTTTCTTCTCCCCCGTCCAGTTTGCAGGCAGCGGGAGAGGGTCCCTCGCTTCCGACGGCCGCACGAATTCCTGGACGTCCGGGGGGAAAGCGGCCACGTTGAGACACGTCTCCCAGCCCGGAGGGTCCCTCGCCGACGGCCCGGCCTGCGCCCTCGTGCCGGAGAGCAGGGCGCTCCAAGAGCCGCTGAGCCCTGGCTATTCCCAGCCTCTCCATGTAAGTGATCCCCCAAAACCTGGGATGTATTTGAGGACAGATCCTGCTTTGGAGCTCTGGAATCTGCCCAGGAATTCCTTTCTAACCCACTTCCCGGTTCGAGGGTTGCTGGTATCAATTGCAGAGAGCAAAACGGGGCTGCTTGGAGGACAGCAAGTCCTGGAGCAAATCCCAAGGGAAGGTGATGGACCTGGTCACAACAAGATCTTTTTATTTCCCTTTTCCAGTGCCTGGCACATGCCAAGGGGCCAAGCACGGGGCTGCGCGCGCGGGAAATACAGAGCAGGGCAGCAGCAGGGAGCCCAAATTCGGACCCTGCAGCCAGCACACCATGGGCAGGAGCAGGAGAAGCCTCCAAAACCCCATCCCTTGTGTCTGAAAAGCGGTTGGGATTTCAGCTGCGGGGTTGGGATTTCAGCTGCAGGGCCATTCCCCGCTGCTTGCCCTCCCAGGGGAGACAAGCGGGTTGCAAGTAGTGCTTGGAATGCCACGTTCGTGTCCCGGTTCTCCCCTGCAGCCGCACGGATGGAGCGTGGCGGGAGGTCCGCGCTCGGCAGCCTGCAGCTCGCTGGAGAGGGCGGCTGCTCCTCGCTCCCCGCTCTACACGGACCCCTACGCGCCCTGCAACGCGTCGGGCTCCAGCTTTCTGGAAGAGGTACCCATGGAATTGCTGCCGGCCGCTTCCCTGCCTCGGCTCGCACACTCTGGGCTCCAGAAATAGGGCCTGAGGCTGTTCCTTTTCCCGCTGTCTCAGCCAAAGACGTGGAAATGGATGGTTGGAGGGTTCTTTTATGCTTCCCTACCCTTTTCATCCGTCATCCCCTGGGCTGGCATTAGGTCCCATCCTACCACCTTCATTGCATCTATTTCTTCTTTCCCATTTAAGGCCTTCAGGACTGGTATTGAGAATAATTTGCAATGTAGACACAAAATCCTGTTTTTCCTATGTTGGAGGGAATAACCTGTTCCGAGCAGGGCTGGAGTAGAAGCGGGGATCACCACGTTCCCCAGCAGTTCCTACTGCATCTGGGGTTTATTTTCTTTCAGTTCTTGCAGCGTCACAGGCAGGCGGGTCCAGCCACCCCGGGATCTTGTCACCGTCCCCTCCAGAAGAAGAACTCGCAGCCGCTGCCAAGCGGCCACTGGCGAGAGGTGCCCGTGGCTCAGCGATACAGCAGCCCTGGCGCCTCCTGCGCGCTGCGCCCGGGACCTTCCGATGACGCCCCTTGTTTTGCAAATGTGAGTTTGCAAAGATTGTGGATTGCAGGGAAACACGGAGCCGCCCTGGAGCAAGGAACGTCCCCGTGCAATGCTCAAGCCGGGTCCCTGCGAGGCTCTGCACCCTTCGCTCTGCAATGGGAGCCTCTTGGGATGCGGGAAGCGCCGCGGGGCTGGTTTCCCTGCTGTGCAGCATCCCAGGGCTGCAGCACGGAGCCGTCTCACACCTCCGTGTCTCCTTTCAGGTCTCTTCTCTGCGAGAGGAGCATCGGGGCACCTCACTGCAGCCCCCAGGTGAGACCTTGGGGAGGAGCTGGTTTCCGCAGCGGTGCCCGTGTTACATCTCTCTCCCAATGTGGCCTGGGCATCTGCTGCTCTGTGCCACCTTCTGCACGGTGGCGTTGGAGCTCCAAGTGTTTCGTTCTGCTCTTTTCCAGGGGGGAACGCCTACGACCTGCCGGATCCCAGCTACGGGCACCGCGACTCCGTGGCTTCCCACGACTACGCCGAGCTCCAGAGCTTCCAGAGCGACTTCAGCTACGACAACCTGTGGGATGCGGAGGGCAGGGAGCCGGCGGCACCGAGGGGCTCCCCCGCGATGAGCCAGCAGCTCTACCAGGCCTGAGGACAGACCCGCACCGATGGGCACGCAAACACCCCCGGGCTCTTCTTACTGGGCTCACAAAGACGTGCAAAGCAAAGGGAGGGCTGGATCCCGTGTTTTTGGACTGCTAAATGTGAAGGTGGGTGCAAAGCCAAACCGGGACGGCCTCTGGAGAGCCCCAGAAGCTGCATTTTTGCAGCGCTGAGGAGCCCACGCTGCGGCTAAGGAGCAGCACGAGCTGGTGCAGTAAAAGGAAGGACAGTTTCCTGCTCCCACATAATAGGAATGGGGTGTCCGGACAGGTCAGTGACTCAAAGAGCAAAGAAAAGGGCTGGTTGTTGGCTGGATTAGGTTGATCATTTGCCTTTTCTCCATTTGGCTTTTCAGCATTTGGCTGGTGGTTTTGAGGAGCCGTTGATGCCTTTGGAGATCTATTAGATATAGAGCATCATGGTAAATGCAGTCAGTGGCAACAGCTGTGCTCATGGTTATCCTCCTGCAAGTTGAGAATTGTATGACAGGGATGGAGAAAGCAGCCCAGATTAGGCAGAATAGGATGGTCTTACCCTTTTACACAAAGAATAATATTTCCTTCTAGTGCTGGCTCCAAACCATGGTGGGGACCTGCAATATTGGCACCTGGTACCTTGACAGATGACAAGAAAATGCTGCCATGAAATCCTCCAAGTGTCTTGTGTTTACCAAGGGCTTCCCTGGAAAGGATGCTCCAGACTCCTCTAATGGGACTGCGTCCTTTCCTCCCAGCCCTCTCCATTGGATTTGCACAAAATGCTGCCTATAATAATTAGCAAGGGGAAAGGAAAGAAATTCCCTACAAACCAAACTCCTGTAACACTCCAGTGGCTGCAAACAGGGGACAGAGTCTCAGCGTTATCATTTTCCAGCCTCCCAGGCCAGATCCTTCAGCACATATAAGGTCACCAGCAAATCCAGATGTTTTTACCTGAGGCTTCAAATTCTTGACCTTCGTTCCCTAAATAGGCTGCAAAACAAACATATTGACTAAATCTCTCCTTTTGTTCTTTCAGTGGTGCAAACAAAGCAGTAGAGGAGGTCATTGTACTTGAATACATATATATTATATTTTACGCAGATATATATATGTATTTTTTTTTTTCCAGAAGGTTTCAAGCAAAGTTTACATGCAAGGTTTGAGTGGATTATACGTATTTAATGTGTAAATGTGGCTGAGTTAAAGATCTATTTAATTTTATAGCTGTGCATGGCAGTCGGTGCTCTAGAAGGGGCGCTGGGTGCACATCTGAGTGCGTGGTGGTTTTGCTCTTCTTGTGTTGTTTCAGGTTTACTTTCATTTCGGAAAGGTACTATATCTTCTATTTTAACCCCCAAAGGCTGTATTTGTTCGGAACAGAATTGCACTAGGGGATATCAAAAGCACAGGGTATTCTTGCAGGTAGCTGGGCACATGTGCTTCTGTGAACATGGTGATTTTTGGACCGCTACCATCGTCTGTTTAATTGTGTTTAACAACAATATCTGCAATATATCCAAAGGGGAAAAAAAATATTACTGTAAAAGTTTCCTGGTGGATTTCTGTGAGACTGTACAATTACAACATGCCTTCAGGAACACTTTTCTTCTAATTTTGTTTGTCGTCACCTGGTATAATGGGGAATTTTTGTCCATTACTGCTGTGGCTTATGCAGCACCAGATGAATGAATTAGCCCGTTTCTCCTAGAGGTCCTTGTGTCCACGAGAGCAGCAGGATTTTCCGGAGCGCCGACTGTCTCCAGTTCAGGTCATACATTTGCAAGCACCTAATCCCAGAGCAAAGTCTCCCATGCATTTGTCAGGCAACGGCTAGAGGTTTAATGCAAAAGCTGAGCAGACTTTGCTTTGCCCCATGCTCTGGGGTCTTGGAAAGGAGCTCTGGGAAAAAAAAAACAGATGGAAAACAGGCTGCCTTTGCTGTGGAATTGGGATATCTTTCTGCAGCCTGTGTGCACAGGGCTAGGTGCAACATCCCAATTTTGCCAAGACCTTAGGCACACGTTGCAGCTTCCAAGGCAGTTTTAGTCCTGTCCCCCGAGCTGCAGCTTTCCTTCCTGGCTACGTCTGGGCTAAATTTGTCACCCTTTCGCGTGCTGCCCTTTCCCCACGAGTCCGGCTCCTTTCTCACGCTTCCAGCGTGTCTTTGTGCGCAGCTGCCGTGGTCTGTTCGGCTCCGGTTTCAGTCCTCCCTCCAGCTCCGTGTTCACGTGTCCGCGCTCCGGAGTTATTGCCTTGTCTCCGCGGGACTGTGCAGCTACTTCCAGCTGCCATCCCGGCACGGAACAGAGTGTCTTGGGAGGAAAAACAAGCTCTTACCAAACGGGCACCATCTGGGAACTGGTGTTGCGGGTGCAGATCGGAGTATCCCACCCCGGAGCCCTGACATCCAGCTGCTCTCCAAGGGTTTCTGCCTGTCCTTGCTTCCCTGGTACCCGCTGGCAATTCGGGCTGTGACATTTTTGCTGTGACAAGAATGACGGCAAAGAGGTGGGGAGAGACAGAGACCTATTGCAGCCGCGTGGCGCAGGGCGTATCGGGGCCAGACGAACCACGGAGGCCGTTTTGGAGGCTGCACCTGCCTGACTTTTTCATGCGCTTGGCAAGACAAGGGGTCACATGTGGCTGCTCTGTGCAAGGAAACGGCGGCGAGGGGAGATCTTCAGGAAAACTTTGCAAGCTCAAGACAGGAGAGACCAGAGCAGCTTCCCCCGGTGCTTTGCCCGGGATTAATACAGGGCCTTTTGACATAATTATTTATTATCTGCTAGCCCCCAACCTGGAATTGCTGGACTTGGCCAGCAGGGAAATTAGCTGCTCCTGCATCGGAAAAAGTGATGGGAAAACATGATTTCCTCCTTTTTTTGTGTGTGTGTGTTTTGGTTTGGAAAAAAAGCACAAAATTTGAAAAATTTGAACCAAGAAAGACAGCAGCAGCGACAGTTCATGCTTCAGTCTGGGTGAGGAACCAGGCAGGAAGGGGCAGTGCCCCTCTCTAACCTTCTTTTTTTGCTCAATTCTGGGTTATTTAGAGCCCCTCAGGAAAGTCCTGTATACCGAAATCCCCCAGTTCCTCCAGCTCTTCCCCCACTGCCCACCCACCATGCCCAGGCTGCTGTATTCCCACCTGCCACTGGGAATGTTAATGGATTATAGCTGGAAAAAACACTAAACCGGAGATTTAAATGTGGGAGCATTCTGGCCGCTGTTGTGTAGACACAGATATGTGCACAAAAGTGTTAAATGAGATACCGAATGTTTATTAGAAGCTTCCAATATATTTTATCTGTTCCCTCCCTCATAAAACCCCTTATGTTGGATATATAGTTCCTATAGGCCATGTAGGGTCTTTCTGACCCAGCACGTACGCTTCCCGTTTCCTCCTTCCCAACGTTCCCTGTCCTTGTCACAGTTCCTTCCTGAGGAATTCCCTGTGTCCAGCCCCTCTCCCTGCTGCCGGGCAGCCCCTATCCATGCAGCATGGACCTTTTCCCGGCCTCTTCCCGGCAGCTCCTTCCCCTGGGATCCTCGTTGTGCTGGGTGCTCCTGGGAAGAGGCACCGCATTGCCGCTCTGCTCCAGCAGAAACAACAGCAGAGCAACAGAAACCCCATCCCGACCTCCGGAGCTGCTGGGACTTCTTGGAATGAAATCCAAGCGAGTGCCCATGGTGAGCACAGCCGGTCACGGGAGGCCCAGACGTTGCCAAGGGAGTTTTCCTCCGCTTCCCTTTGGATGCTTCCCTTTTCTCAGCCCAGCTAGCAGGGTTCACACAGTCCAGCTTCATCCTTCTCAGATCCCTGTCCTCACAGATACCCCAGCTCCCTTTCAGGAAACAAAACTGCTTCCTTTTGCTCTCCCCTCTTCCACTACCTAAATCCTCCTTTGCCTAAATCCTCCTTTGTCCTTGGTGACTTCCAGCAAGGAGGATGCACAAGCAGCTAGGAGATAGCACAAGTATTTGAGAAGTCCACAGAGAAAGAACAGAACCAGCCCACACCGGGCTCCTGTTCTGTCCAGGTCTAACCCCCTACCAAATGATAAATTAATGTCCCTGGAAGGATCCTGCTTCCTATAACATCCAGTCCCTTTTAGAAGGGGCTCCGGAGAAGACTTGAGGTTGGGATCCAGTCTTCCAGCACCGTCCAAGAGGTCAGGGTGCCTCTCCGCCTTCCTCGCCCGTCCTGGGGATCGTGTCACCCGTGAGGCATTCCTAGGTGTGGGATTTTCCTTCTGTGACCTGCCTCCTGAAGTAGCGGATGGCAGAGAGCGTGCCAAAAGACGCCAGGAACACTGCAAAAGAGGCCGACATTTCCAGGGTGAGCTCGGATGCCTCTGATACAGGTTGCATTTGGCATGTCTGGTGACCACTCAGAGCTGGAAGGAACCCGCTCGGAGGAGAAAAAGCATCTGCTGCGGCACAGCAGCCCTGGGATGTTAAAGGCAGAGATATTCCTTACCTTGGAATGTGCCGGGATCTGGTGCCAGCCCTGCTGCAAGAGAGCTCTTGTTCCCAGCACGTTCCCATCCCACCTGGATGCTTTTATATTGTGGGAGAGATCGGCTGCAGTGTCACCAAAGGGAGGGACATTAAAACAAGGGGATGCATTTTCCATGGAAACAACTACAGGGTACAGGTTAGTGTGGAGACGTGCATAGGAAACGCCAGGAAACCCCACCAGAGCTTTCCTTCAGGAGATTCCCCTCATTTTCTGCTCGGTTTGGACCAGGAAGATGCCAAGAGAGGTATCTTTCTGCAGGGTGTCTGCAGCTATTCCGAGCCCAGCTGATGTTAAAAAGAAATGCCCCAGAACAGAACCAGAAAGGCAGAAATCCAAAAAATTAACTCGTGAAGAACACAGCCAGGAGCAAACATCTCTGAAGCTTCAGTTAAGGTTTTTAGCTTGGTTTATAAGGGAGGTCAAATTGCCCTGATCCCTGCCCAGCTGAAAAAGTGAATCTATTTGGGCAACTCAAGTTAAATTATGATCTTGATTTACATGTTAGAGCCTGGGACAAAAAAAAAAAAAATAAGGAAATTCAGTTTGTTAGAACCTAAAATGTCACAAGGAACTGCTAGTTCAGGACAGGACTTGCAGGAAATCATCTCCTGCCTCCTCCCCTCCTCATGGTGCTTATAGCCCTCTCGTTTATGCAATCACGAGGGCACGAGGCCCCTATCCCACTTTTCTCCCCCTCCCTGCGGCCCTATCCAGGATCTGATACTAAGAAGGCAAAGAAGAGCAGGCCAAAAGCTTCTTGTGATCATTGCACGGAGCAGCTTTAGCTAATGAGCTATTCTCAGCCGCCCGGGTTGTCAGCTTGGTGTGTGACCTTAGCAAGGAACATTCCTCCCTTGGAAAACACATGGAAAACGCTTGTTTGGAGCGCCCGTCTCCACAGTGCTTCTGCACTGGACCCTCCTACAGAGCAAAGTGCTGCTGCAGGAGTTTGCTGCTGTGTTTGAGCAATGACCCCATGTCATTTTGAGCCAAAGTTCACCTCGTTCGTGCTGCCCGAGCGTTATCTCTCCCGTCAGGTTATGCTAATGCTGGGGGTTGAGAGCAGAGGAGCTGATGGGGCTCAGTTTACTTAAAGGACTCAGGGCAGCAGGATAATGCTGCAGCTAAGCTGTATTTAGGGAAAAAAAAAGAAAGAAAAGATTATACCTTTATAGCATGTTATAAAAGTAAACGTTTGTTCCAGCTGGGATGAAGCAACTTGGGGTCCTGATGCAGCTACTGCCTAACAGGGATGTTAAAGAAATATCTCACATGGGTATGGGTGACTGTCAGAGGGTGATGGAGCTGGGAATGAGATATAGGAAATATAGGAATTGTCCTAACCCATAGCTCAGGTTAGGGTCAGCAGATGCTTTGTGAGGAAAGGGACAAAGTGAGCAGCAAGTAGTATTGGCATTTCCATAGGAGAGAGGTTAGAAAGGACCAGGACACTTTAGAAAAGCAGGAAAACAGCACCATAGGTGTGTCAGTGTCCCAGTGCCAGCTCTTCCATAGGGCCTCCTCGGCCCTCTCCCGCCTCCTTACCCGTTTTCCATGCGTCCGGAGCCTGCAGGTCGGAGGTCTTCACGGCCCAGGAGGCGAAGGCGCAGAAGACCAGGCACATGTCCTTGTGCGTCAGCGCCAGCGGGGCCTCGGGCCTCCCTGCGGGAACAGCAGCGCCAGCAGGACGGATTACATTGCCCTTCGCTGCAACCGGGTCGGTTTTTATCATTAAACTTGGTTAAAGAGCTTGAAATAAATATTTGTTAGTGCTATGGATGGGCAGGGAGACACTGCTAGGACCACAGTACTGTTTTTATCTCTAGAGCCCAACTTTTTAGCCCTCCAATACGAAAACATGATGCCAGAGTAAGTTCCTCTTGTCCCTGAGCTTATTGCATCGCGCTTTTAATTAAAGCTGCTTATGAATTAGCTACGGCCGCTGCAAGAGGGTTTTTTCTCAGTGCGAACGGAACGGAAGCTCCGTTCCGAGTCCCCTCTGGGCTGCCTCATTTGTTGCTGGCTTTTAATATCAACCACGCGGCACCGACAGCGTGTGAGCGTGGAGATAAGCATCGGGTCAGACATGCTTTCCCTTTATTCCTATAACGCCTATTCCCGTATAGCCCTGGGAAGCGAGTTAAGCCCAGCACCTTGTGCTGCGGATCCCGGTGATCCCGGGGCTGCTCCCTGGAGGTTTCCAAGGCAGTGGGAAGCGGGGATATGTTACCGGGCACACTTACCCGGCAGGACAAGGGCCATGTCCGGAGTGTGCAGCCCAGCGTGGCCTCTTCCCAATGGAACGAGCGGGAGCGTCTCTGCGGATCCGCTCCCTGCTGGAGCTGAGCCCCGTCCTCGGAGGAGACGCATCGGCCTCCGCAGGAGCGACCGGAGGGCACCCAGGGCTCTCCTCACCTCCGAGGCCGGAGCGGGAAGGAGGAGCCCTCTCCCGTCGACCCCACTCCCAGGTCCGTCGGCAAAGAAGTGTTCGTAGACCTCGGGGACGGAGATAACCAGGGACTCCTTGGCCGGAGCCGCGCCGGGGTCCTCCCTTTGCAGCCCATCCAAGCTGCTGCGCTGCTCCCGCTTCTCCCGCTTCCTTTCCCCGTTTCCTTCGGGTTCATTGAAAAAATACTCGTAGAGTTCCGGCAGGGAAACGTCCCTCTCCGAGGGGATCGTCCCCTGCTCCGCGGGGCTCTCCGTGGCCCCTCCGTCCCCCCGCGGGTCGCAGAACAAGTAGTCGCACATCTCGGGCCACGTCACCTCGGGCCACGTCACCGCGGGGGCGTTGAGCCCCACGGGGGTCTCGTTGGCCGGCCGCCCCCCGGCAGCGGCATCGCCGGCGTCACTGGGATCAGGGAGCTTCCCAGCCTCATCCCGGCGCGTGTCCGCGCGAGGAGCCGCTGCGGCGGGAGCAGCCGCCGGCACCGCGTCCCCGGGCGCCTCCTCGGGGCGCTA
>JAWLRI010000035.1:1557357-1590124 GCA_034781795.1 Crypturellus tataupa | reverse complement strand
TCCAGTAAGAGTGAGCATTCATGGGGCATGACTTGCACGGTCCTGAAAGGAGAGCAACAACAGAGCTCATTTTTTTTTTGCTCCTCCTTGTACTCTGAAAGCTACCAGTGGATTTGCTAGTGTTCATGAGAGGGATTTCTAAGGCATTTCCCCTTGTGATCTTGGACCTGTGGGATGGTTTCTCTCTGTTCGTCCCCTTCCTACTCCTGCCAGTCAGAGTTAAAAAAAGCCTTAGTTGGAGTCAGTTTGGCAAGTGTTGATCCTGCTAATCTTGAGGCAAGCCAGGTTTGCCTCCACAAAGCAACATTTGGAAACAATACCTTGAGCACTGAGGTTCTTTCTATCACAGCCATGTCACTACACATGAAATGAATTAAGGCAACATCAGGGTTCTGGCACCCAGTCACTTTGCACATAAACTGCCTGAAAAGCAACTGGATCTCCTGGACAGCACAGCACCAAGGAGGTGTCATTTAGGGGCCAGGCCAAGCTTCAGAAGCGAGCGTACAGGTAGCACCACAAACAAACAACAAGGTTTGAATCTTAACTGCTCAGTAAATTCAGTTTATTGTACGCACATGTGTTCAAGGGTATTGTTCTGTTAAAGGCTAATCTCTTATTAAACTCATTCTCTAATCATTAATCCAAGGGGGCAGTTCAAGTACTCTTTCTGCTGGGCCAACACCTAAGCTGCCTCATGGGCACATGGGCACCTTAGTTCATACCCACCTCTACCCAGATGCACCTGGGCATACACAAGCCTGGAGAATATTGATTATCTCAAGCAAGAATCAGGACAAATGATTTATTTCCTTTATAAATGCTGTGCCTTGAAGTTCAGGTTTAGAGCTTGATCCGTTTACCCAAGGGTGCCAGGCCTTCCAGGAATGCCTTGTTTCGCGCTGCAGTTGTGCTGCTCTTGAGCCATCTGGGAATCCTAAAACACCAGCACGCTGCGAATACTGCAACGCAAAAGAACAGGTTAGGGACTGCAGAAAAGCCCCTGTACCAGTACCAGTGAGGTGCTGCTCTTCCCTTTGAAAATCTAGGATATTACTGCTTCCTGCAACTCCCGTACGACTCCAGGGTGCACGAGAGCTAAACTGTCACTTTTCAAATACAGGGCGAAACTTAATTTCACTTTTGAAAGGCCCTGAATTTCCAGCTAAGCTACTCAGTCTCTTCACAACTAACTGCCCCGAGACTCTGCAGTGCAACTCACAGCAGCAGTGCTGAGGTGCTTTTACAGTAAGCAGCAGCTATTTCCGTGTTCCTGTGCCACATCCTTGAACATTTTTTGGGGTGTAATGTACATCGTGTACATCACCCATCACATGTGCAAGCTTTCAAAGGCTCCTTTGGTTCCCTGCTCTTTTCCAGCAGGCACAGGATGGCCATTTTGGGCAGGCTTTTTTCCCTCTGGCATCCCCAAGATTTCACTCAAACTCAAAAAAGAAAAAAAAAAAAGGAAAAAAGGAAAGAGAGAATCTGAAAACTGCCCTGGAGGAAAAGGCAGGGACCCTGTGTTCAGACACCAACACCCTTGGACCACATTCTATGTTGAATAATACCCAAGGGCACTGTGGGTTGCTTTCCTCACACTCTGCCTTAAAATTCTGGACTACTGTGCAGCTCTCCGATTTATCTATATAGAACCATTAAAAATAACAATCTTTACCTCTTCCCTTTCCGCAGCAGATCAAATCCCTCATTGATTTGATTAAAAGGCAGTGTGTGGGTTATTAACGGATCCAGAACAAACTTTTTCTCAAGGTAGTCAGCAACCAGTTTAGGGACTGCATCTTTACTTTTCCAGCCTAAAAAAGAAAAAATCCAGACAACAGATAACAAAAAAAAAAAAAAAAAAAAAAAAATCTTGTGAAAACAGAAATCTGAACAGATTAAATTCCTAGGCAAGCCCTCTTTGGCAGAGCAGCACAATGAGCTCTTGCAGCATATTTTACCTTCGGGGCACAAAGTACCAACAGGTGACATGCTCTAAAGCTGCTTTACAGTGCGTTCTAGCACCTATGAGGTACCCACCCAGCAGTCTTAACTCAACTACTTGGGTTTATAGAAATTGAGTCTGTAAAGAACCCAGTCCTTTCCGCACATCAGATACAATTTCAGCATGTTATTGACACTACCACTCTTTTGTCTCCCAAGACACATCACACACAAGCCTGAGCATTCCCCCTCTTTCTTTCTCTCTTCCCTCTCTCCCTTTGTCTGCCCTGTGTCTCTAATTCTCTGTTTCCCTATCTTCAATTCCCTCCCTCTCTTTAGCTCTGTCTTCCTCTCTCCATCTCCCTTCCTTCCTCATTTTCTCACCCTCCTCTTTTCCCTCTTGCCCCATTTTCTCAGCCCATCTATCTCTTTGTCCCACTCTACTTCTCTCCCCACCTTTTTCCCCTCTTTTCCTCCCCTGCTTTCCTCTATTCTTTGCTCTCCCTCTCCTCTCCCTTCTCCCCCTTTCCGCTTTTTCACTTTCTCCTCTGCCGCCACCATTCCTCCCTGTTTCTCACCTTCCATTTCTCCCGCACTCTTACTCTCATTTTGTCACTTGTCCAGTCTCATGTTCATTCATCTCTCACTTTTTTTGCTCGCCCTTTGCTTTCTCACGCTCCTTCATTCATTTTTGCTCACTCATTCGCTTGCTTGAGGCTTTCTCTTGCTCTTTCATACTCTTCCTTACTCTTGCTTTCCCTCCCCCTCATGCTTTTGCAAACTTTCCCTTTCTTACCATTTCTGTCATTTGTGTGCTCTTGCTCATGCTGTTTTACTCTTGCTCACACACTGTGTCTTACTTGCCCTCTTTCATTCACTATTCTTATGCTTACTTGTGGTTTCTGTACTTGCTGATGCTTTTCTCACTTACCCTGTTGGTCAGTTTCCCCCTCTGTCCCTCTCCCTTAGCCCCTGCTAGCTGTTAATCACAATTTTCATAACATATTCCTTCTGTGCTCCCTTGGCAACATAGTAGCTACCAATACTCTTCCAATAGCACAGCCTAAACCATCAGTTTAGATCCATCGCCTTTGATTCAGAATGAGTTACAATTTTTCCAAGTTAAACAGCACCTTTCCAAGGTCCTTACCTCCAAAAACAGATCCCTTCCAAGTACGACCACTGAAGAGCAGCATGGGGTCAAAAGTGATCTTTTTGGTTGCGGGGGGCACCCCCACAATTACGCTGACTCCGTAGTTGAAGTGGCAGGAAGCCAAGGCCGCAGTCTGAATTTAAAGCAGAGAGGGTGACACTGGGGTTATGCAAGTCCTGCTGTTGAGGTTCAACACTGAGATCCTCCTCCTCTTCCTCCTCCACCCAGGGTCCTGCTAACAACACATTTTGCAACTGAGACCTTATCAAACAATTTCTGAAGGTCACCCCATCCTATCTGCTGTCACAGGTCAAACACATCATAGCTGGTTGGTTCCTCCTTGCCAGTGATTAACTGCTGCTGGAGAGGAGTCACGCACTCAGATGCACCCTCGTCTCCCTGGGTCCTGGCCCTTCTTCTAGGCAGAAAGCTCAGGGGCTCCATCCAAGTTCCCCTGCTGTCTCTAGAGCTCAGTGGCCAATTGCTGCACTTCATGGCTGGAAATTCTATATAACACACTGCCCGTGGCACTCAGCCCCTCATCCTTGGCGCTAAGCAGGGCAGAGAGGGACATTTGACCAGCCAACTCCTCCTGTGTCTGTGTCTTTCACTTACCATGGTCTCAGTGAGGCCAATCACTTCGAAGGAGTAATCCACGCCGACGCCGGTCATCTCCATCAACACCTCGTGGATGGGTTTCGTGAAGTCTTTAGGGTTGATGCAGTCGGTGGCACCCAGCTCTTTAGCCTTGGCAAACTTGTCCTTGTTGATGTCAACAGCAATGATGCGGGAAGCTCCAGCCGCCTTGCAGCCCATGACAACGGAGAGGCCGACTCCTCCGAGGCCGAAGACAGCACAGGTAGAGCCCGGTTCTACCTAGGGCAACCACAGGAACACGGCACCCTGTTACATTCCAGGTGAAATACAGTGCATTTGTTACCATCAGCACAGTATCACTTATGACAGCTCTGGTAACTTGGACTTTACCTATTGAGAAGGAATTTGCACATGCACTTCAACTAACAGGGTAAGCAGATACTCTGTTAAAATCCTGTGACTGAGATGAGTTGTCACTAAAACACACTTGAGACTAGGCTCTTCTTACAGCTCTCAGCTCTAGGTTTAGAGTCACGCTTTTATGATGCTCTGTGTTCCACTGCTGTTAAAACCTGGCTGTAGTCTCACTCCGTAGGAGACTGTCAGCTGTCAAAGTCACGTCCAAGCATTGCTCCAAATTATGAGCTTTCCATACAGCAGACTTCCAGGTATTCCTTAAATTACAGCAAAATAAATCAACCTTTTCATAAGGTTCTAAGAACTTTATGGATGATAACAGCAAGCACAGACTGGGTGGTATTTTGTATTGCAGACTTCAAAGTGCCACAGAGAGAAAGAAACTGAAGCAAAAACTTCTGCCCACCATCAGGTCAGCAGATAGAGCTTGCACCTGCAGCTGTCAAGCTGAGGACCCGCTCCCAGGCCTCAGTCCTTCACAGGGCCTGGAGGGCACCAGAAAGAGCCGCAGCAGCACCCACCTTGGCTGTCCGCACGGCAGCCCCGTAGCCTGTTGAAAAGCCACAGCCAATCAGGCAAACCTTCTCCAGAGGAGCGGCAGCAGGAATTTTGGCCACAGCTGTTTCGTGCACTACTGTATATTCTGTGAAGGTACTTGTACCAATAAAATGGTAAATCGCTTTCCCTTTACAGGTAAACCTCGTGGTGCCATCAGCCATTAATCCAGAAGGTGCACTAAAACTGTTAAAAAGATCATGAGAAGTAATGGCAAATGAGATCTGTTAAGCATGGACAGCTTTTGTATAACTAAAATCAAAGCAGGGTCATAGGTAACCAAGAAGACTCACTCGCTTTTAGAGCACAGATTGCCCTTGGTGCTTATGCAAGAGCTGCACTCCCCGCACTGTGCAACAAAGAGCGGAATAACCTTGTCTCCTAGAAACAGAACAGCAAAGACAATGGGGTTAAAGAAGAGACAAGAAGGATGCAGGTAAAAACATTAAGCACATGCATTAAATTCAAAGAAAAATGAGCACCATGAGTACAGTGCTAGACTTGGAAGATGCAGCGTCTGCATGTGCTTTAGAAGACAGCATTAGTGCAGGGTTACAATGGCCAGTTCCAATATGCAGAGGAGCTGATGTCCTTCCCAGGACAGAATCTGAGCTGGGGAATAAGAGCTGGCAGCTGCTGCCATTCATCAAGTACCCAGGCAGCAGCGCGTCGCATCTGCCTCTGCCAGGCAAAGTTGGCAAAGAGAGGGAAATAAAGCCTGAGCCGCTAGGGCACAGAGTTAAGTGTGCTGAGCAAACAAGGCTATGACCTGTGCATAACAAAAGGGGAAATTAAACATTAATTTGCCAGCCCCCAAGTTAAGATTAGATCTCATTTTTTTCTAGCGCAATGATATGATTAACAAAACTGCATATTAATTCTCAGTGCAATGTTACCTACTGTGATTCTCCCAATATAGCAGTGTGGTGCAAATCCCTCATTTAATTCAGACCATCTTGTGATCTGACAGTACTAAAATGTGGCTGACCTCTAACATGTTGAAAGCTGAAGGATATCCTTGATTTCCTCTCAAAAGTGGAAAACACCTTACAGAACACAAGAATGTCCCTCCATCCCCAGTTAATTTAGAAACTTAATCATTAGAAGACAGAGGTACTGTCTCAGATCACTTGGAAATATGATTGCCAGAACTGGACAATCAAGGAAGTTATCAAATTCTTGAAAACAGATTTAGAGAAGTGGTTTGAACTATCACTGAAATCTGAAATACAGGTAGTTGCTTAAAGTTAGAACAAGCAGAGAGCAAGAAAATGTCTTCTTATCATACACAGCAACCTGCTTTGGACAGGCTTCCTGCTTTGTTGCCAGTATGAACAAAGGTAGTGATAATAAACTCTCTAAGGCAGCATTTCTATATAGACTCGATTCATTGCATTTTTTATCTCTAGCACTTAGCTCTTATTGGAATTTCTTAGCCAAAACAAACAAACAAAAAAAAAATAGATAGAAAATCTGGAAGTAAAACAAGATTGGAAACTTGGTAAAAGAAATGTGAACAGTGCATGGTGTTATTTAAGACACTCCTGGAATGCCTCTAGGCTGGAACATTTTCCTTTGCAGAACAGGTACTCACACATGTCACAGTCTTGGTTTAAACCAGGGTGTGAGAACTAACAATGGTGCGCAGCACCAGTTCCTACCTGGCTGCACAGAGGTTACTCCTTCCCCAACACTCTCCACAACACCAGCCGCCTCATGGCCCAGGATTATGGGAAAAGGCATCACCAGTGCCCCACTTATCACATGGTCATCGGAGCGACAAATCCCTGTGGCCAAGATCTGTTTTAAAAAGAAAAAGGCAAGAGTATTTCAGTATTTAACTACGTCATATACAGCAGTCACTTGCTGCCCTCAGAAATCACCTACACCAGCAATAAACCTAAGGAGAAGCCCCCTGTGGTTGTGTCATTCGCCACTGCCACAGTCTATAGTAGTCTGATCTACAGAGCAACAATCTCCTAGGGATGGTCACTGTGCGCTACCAACAGCAGCAGAAGCAATTGTTCTAGCAACATAATTATAATTATTTGTGCAGAACAAGATAAAATGAATAACTCTTAATTTATAGCCAAAGATTCTGGCAACCCATGACCATTCCACATCATATTTTGCCTTTTCTTCCATGTAGCACAGCTAAAAAAGAATGAAATACTTAGCTATGCTGAACTATTTCCTAGAATACAAGGTAAAAGAGAATTTCTTGCCCCACTCTATAATGGACTACAAGTTTTGTCTTTTACGATAATTTTGTAGAATCACTCATATCTTAGGAAAGAAAAAAACAAAACAACAACAACAAAAACAAAACAAAAACCCTCCCCACCCTGACAAGACTCTAGATGATGTTTTCCCCAAACGGATCCTAAAAATCTGTAGAAAAAATGTGTTTAACAGCAAAGGAGCGTATAATTCGTAACAATTTACTGCTTTATACCTTTATACGAACTTCATGCGCTTTTGGTGGGGCAACCTCTACTTCCTCAATGGAAAATGGTTTATTCAGTTCCCACAAAACTGCTGCCTTACATTTGATAACCTGTGGAAACAGCAAAGGGAAAGAGAATGGCACTTGCACGTCACCGCACTGAACCCCATCCTTCCATATGTATATGAAACTCCTGCTTGGATCTTAGGCTGAGGGAAAACTAAAAAAAAAAATCTTCAGTGCAGCATAAGATCATATGTTGAAAAGCTCCTTGTAATGCAAATGTCTAACTTAGTCATATTTCTGTCATATAAAACTTGTACCAATACACATAACAGTCTCCCATCATTGTTGCTGCTTCATTTCTCCCTTAGCTAGTATGGCTTGGGTAGGCAGATAGTTCCACATTTGTGTCTTTCTTGAAGGATTATTTTTGCCTGGGATTACTGCTTTTATCAGTTTGTCTGCCTGTATTTGCATCTTCTTCGAGATAACACACTGAATCACAACATTTATCATGTCACAATATGGCTTGAGTCTACTTCCCAGAATTACCTTATTATTCAGGTCACAAAAGCTGAAAATGGCATTAAGAGCCTAGTACAGGCCTTATCAGCACCTGCTTGTGCAAAGGAATCTCAGACATGAGGTGAGGGCTGAGAAGACACCTATGTAAACTGCTGCGATACTACTAAGAGGAGCGGCAACCCAGGCACCTCCACGCAGTGCTGTCTGCCCCAACACATCCTGCTTCTCTGACAGGATGTTTAGTCTGCAATAAACTTAGCTTTTAATGCATAAAATGCAAGTACCACCAATAAAAATTTACAAGTGGAGACAAAGGTCATATTTTCAAGGATCACATTTTCTACAGCACTTATATATAAATGCTTGCTCATTTATATCCCGAGTAGCTTGATAAGAATTTCGCAACTTGTAAATGCAAAACACATGCAATGTTCATGAGCAAAAAGGTAGCTAAAAACTGCAAATTGTTTGGAACAAATGAATCTCTCATACAATTAAATAGCCTTTTAGGTATGTTTTCTGTGCTATTCTGCTGGATTCCCTCCAGTTGCACTGCTTACAGCAGGATGCCAGCAAGGCCATGGCCACACGCTTTCACCTGCTTCATCTCCTCTGTGAGCACCAGCTGTAATTCTGTTCCTGTTTCCCACCACCCTCACGCGTGAGTTACGTGGCAGAGATGGATCTGCACCGCAACGCGTCGCGCCCAGCCTGCCACGTTACCCCCAAGATAAACACAGTGTTTTAGTTGTGCCACAATGTTCATTTTTCTTGTTAATTTGTTTGCTTTTATAACAGTGAAGACAACTGGCAGTGGCACAGATGATCCAGGTGCAATCTGAGGGTTTGCTCCAGTTTTTCATGTAGGCGTTCCTACGCATTCGCCCAGAGTGCCCGGCTGGGGGTGCAGGATGCTGTACTCACACCAGCAGTGCTGGAAACATTGCCTGTCACTTGTCTTTTAGGCAAAGTTGTGAATTTTCATTTGATTCCCAGCTCAGAGTTGCACTGAGCGTGACAGCTGGTATGTTTTGGCGTTCATTAACTGAAGCTGTGATCTTATTTGCATATCCAGACTTCCTGCCTGACTGAACATCTGCATAATTCAACTCTCCAATGTAACCCAGTATTAGCAGCAGCTCTTCCTATTTTAAATTGGCCAGTCAGAAGTTGAAAATAATTTCCTAACCCTGAGGAGGTCATGTTTATTTTGGTGACATTAACTTATGCTGTCTCAGTACTTTTTAATCACGTTTTACAAAGAAAAAAAAAAAAAAACACACAAAAAAAATCCATAACTTGGAATAGCAGAATGTTGTGCTCTCTTTGCAGAGTTATTTCTTCCAAGAGCATAACTGCCATTTCCTGGGAGAGCACACTGGCCTGCAAAGTCAGCTCTGCTGTATCAGCTTCCTCATAACCTGCCCCTAGACTGCAAGCCACCAGCAATTAAAATTTGCACCTGCAAAGAAACTGCCTTTAAATGTGCTCCTCATCTGCAACAGAGAAGCCTTTCCAAAACAAACAGCTCACTTACTTTGCCCGCGGTGCTCATGTTGGCTGTCGAGTGCTGTGAATCCTGCTGTCCCTGGTGTCTCACACGAGGAGCCCAGTCAGCTCCGGGAGCGTCCCGAGTCCCGTACAGCTCCTGCAATGTGCTCCTACTAATACATTGCTGCAGCCTCCCAGCCAAGCCTCCCAGGGCTGAGCCCCACCTCTTTAACACCCAAAGCCGGGAGCCAACAAGCCAGCCCCCTCCTGAGGGCTGGCTCCGCACGGTGCTTTTGCCACGTGCCTCCCTGCCCTCCCCTGCTCTCCCGCTCCGGTCTTGTGAGTCTTGCCCTGACTTGGAGCTGTCCCCACCCTGCTCCCTCGGGACCTGTGAGCGCAAGGAGAGGAAATGGCTGCTGCGAGGGACACACCAGCGAGCACGGGCTACCTTGTACAACCTGGCCTTTTCCCTGCTCTCAGCCAGGCCACTCTTTGAGTTGCTCCAACGCCCATGTGATTAACTAAACGCGGTGATTGCGCAAGCTCCTGAGGAGGGATGCACCGCTCCCCAGCAGCGGCACTTCTGGGGCAGCTCTTCTGAGCTTCACAACCTGGCTGGCTGCTCATTAACCCGGAGCACAGCTCCGGGCGAGCAGCAGCCAACGATATCTGATGGGATCGGCAAGGGTCCTGATAGGAAGAGCCCAAACCAACTGGGCAGCCAAAGGTGCCGTGTGAGGGTGTGTGTTTCATACAATGTGCAACAGCCTGTTCCTTTGGCAAGTCGCAGTGCGACCTCTTGGCTTCATCACTGCAGGGCAGCGGCAGGCCCCACGGCTTCTCATTCCTGTTCTCACATAAAGGCTTCACACCAAGTCATGGGATAAGTGCTGATCAGCACCACGCACCTTTGCTGTGGATTTCCACCTGCAAATGTATTGCCCAATCACGCTCACGATTTTGAAATTGGTATTTTTCCTTCACAAACAAACAAAAAGGAGATAAACTGCCACGTACAACCTGACCATCTAAACACTGGGGTCTCTGAGACCTTCCTGCGTGCCTGTAATGAATCCAGATGGGGGCTAGAGCACAACCAGGAGCAGGCGCTGGGGAGCTGCGGCTGCAGTCTGCCACGGGATTCTAGCTGCATTTGGGCAGTGTGGAGGAAAGTGCTGAGCACATCACACACTTGGTCCTGCTGAGACTGAGGCTCTCAACTAAACCCCATGCCCAGAACAAGACACCGTGACTTTTTAGGGGGGTTATCAACATTGCTCACTGTTTTTACTTCCACAAGAATGTGTTTGACCATGGACAATTGCACCTAGTTCTGGAAGGAGGCCTGGGCCCCTACCCCTCCAGGCTGCTGCAGACACCTCATGCTGCAGACCCAGCTCATCAACTGGGCAAGATCAACCACACGTGTGCAAGGGCAGCCTCAAAAACCAAACACTCCTTGGGTAGCTCTATAGTCCTCTTCTAGGGGAGAAATTACACCTTACACATGCAGAGATCTTGTCTCTGATGGTGAAGTGACTGCTAAAGAGCCCCAAGGAGAAGGGCTGGCAGCTCCGGATGAACACAGGCAAAGCCAGGAGCTTGCCTAGACGCTTCCTCATCTTGTTAGATTGAAAAATTGGGAGAAGTGGCACTATTACAAAGAGTGGCATGACACAAGACATGTCTAAAAGCCACTACATTCTCCCAGTAATACCTTAAAGACGAGTTGTGCGCACCCTGAGCAAGGACGGCGAGAGCAGCGGGACCTGCCTTCCTCCAGCCTGTGCAGCAGGGGCCACGCTGGCTGCGCTGCTCGGCCGCATCGTGGGACAGGCGGCAGGCACCGGCTTGCCGGGAAGCTGCCCCTTCCGTTGCATCACCCTTTCTCTACAGGCCCCTGGGATCAGGGCTTTGCTTCAACAGTGACCAGGAAATGGGTTCATGATTCCAGGAAAACAAAATGATTCCTGCATCCCATCCCAATCTGTATCAGGCAGTTGTCTACAACTCCTAAGCTTAACTTCTTATTCTATTCCCTTTTACACAACTAAGCATAATGCAATTATTTTAGCAGCCTTTTACTTAATTTTACCCAGCTGGCCTTGGGGCAATTATTTTCTCTCTCTAGTGATTCATTAACTTGAGTAGATACCAGTGAAATGCTAGTGGAAGGGGCAGAAGGAAAAGCCCAAAATGTGAAGTTGCTGATGGTCGTAGAACTCACAGAAAGGATGTGGGGGCAGCCTGCTCCAGGAGCGGCGCTTTTCCAAAGGGAACCTCAGCCCTGAGCCCCCCAGTTTGCGGCAGACAAAAAAGCCCGATCTTCCTGAAGCGCCACCCTCCGCCGCGGGGCAGCTGCCACGCTCGGCAGCTCTGCATCCTTCCAGCTAGAGGTTTAAGCAAGTCTGTGCCCAAGGATGAGGCGTGCGAGACGCCACCTCTGGTGCCCATTAGTGCGGAGCCTGCAGGGAAGGTTCAGAGCCAACAATAGCTCAAGTCGGGCTCAACCCCCTCAAACTGGGCACCGCCAATACCCGAGGCTGATACCGCTGTCCATGACTACACAGTGGAGCTGAATTGAGCAAGCCTGGGGTGAGGACATCCATGCTGGGAAAGCAAAACCCTTCTGGAAATGCATCCCAAAACCTTTTCAGAACACGGGAAAATAAGCCCACCTGCACGATCCACTCACAACTTGGAATTTTTCAAGGGAAACTGTATTATTTCTTTTTACTAACTGGAAGAGCCAAATTTGATAGCTGCAAACTGCAGTTCTGAGGGTTTGTGGGTTTACAGGAAATATTAAAACAATTTGAAGAATTACAGATTAGAAAAACAAACCAGAAAAAACAAAATATCTAATGAGAACACCAAATCAGATACAGACCCCCATATATTCTTTCCAAGGCATGTTTTTCATTTTCCTGGGAGGTTTTCTAAAAGACACCCTAGTGACTAAACAAACACAAATGATAAAGCACAGTTTACATTATTTGCAGTAAGAATGCAGTAAAAGGGAAGGGATATGAGCCAACAATTTTATTACTCACTGGCTTTAGAAGTGCTCATGAAACACGAGGCACTGCTGCTCCAGAACCAAGAACCTGGTCAGGAGGAAAGGCAGGAAACGAGACAGTCCAACCTCGCCCCTCAAAGACTACACATCTCAAGCTGTACATCTCAAGGATTTGGAAGACATTTACCTCTATTTTTCAGAGTAGCTTAGCTCCAAAACTGCAACTAATTTAACTCCTTCCTCTCCCCTCTCCCCACAGAATAACGGGGTACTCGCTAACAGCACAAACCTGCAGGAGTTAACAGAACAGTCAAGTGTTTCACACCCTGTGCCCAAGACCTAGGGGTTTTTGAAATCCCAGCTTCAGGCTCTACGTTATATGTAGGTGTGGTGCTAATTCACAGAAGCCACCAAAGTTGGCACAGGTGCCAAATAGGAGATAGCCCAAATGCAGGCAGGACACAAAGGGAACTTGTGCACTAACGTGCAGCACTCCTGCCAGCGCAGGCGATGGTCGCACGGGCATCACTCTCCAGAGCTCTGGCAGATTTGTGGCATTCCAGTGGGGACTCAAGAGGCTGCTTCTTGGCAGGAGGGATGGAGAAGCTGGGCTTGCTTGTGGCGTTGAGCTACAAGGCCGCAGCCGATGGGCACACGGCCTCCATTCTGCAGCACCAGCGCTGCCAGCTACTCCGAGAGAGTTTGCCCAGTTCAGCCTCAACTTCCAGCAGGCAGCCTTGAGCGCGCGCTAGGGAAAAGGGCCTGGCTGCAAGGCCTCCCTGGCTGACCAGCCCAAGCAGGAGGGCCCTGCCCACCACAACCTGGGTGTCCGGGGGGTTCAGCAGCATCCCGAGACCAGCTGCCTCTTGCACGTTTGCCCTGCCTGGATACTCGGCCACCACTTCTCCAGTTGACCTGGTGAGGTTGTGACACTCAGAGAACATAGCGAACCAAAATGCCGCTCTACTTCTCTGGGGTTGGCTTTTATCCATCATTACTATTTGTTTTGTCACTATTTACATACAGTTGCTATTTGCTGATCCAGGCTGTTTCTCCTTGTAAATTGATTTTAGATAGCAAAAAGCATGACTATGATCTAACACCGAGATGGCCAATTCCTTTGCTTAAAAAACATTTGATCCCACGCTATATCTTTGTATTTCCAGGAATAAACATGATCCTGAACACAAAAAGAACAGCACCAATCTGCCTGCTCGTGTCCCCTTTCCTGGCTAAAGGCCTTAAAATCATGATGAGAAACATAAAGCTAGTGTATTCTTGCCCCCGCTCTCTTGTAAAGAACAAGACAGAAAAGCTAAATGTGTAGCAGCCTTGGGGTCGCCTTGGGGTCCAACATCCTGAAATGGTTGCGGAATTCTGGAAGATTTCTAAGGAGACCTTGGAAAGGGTACCAGAGGAGCTAATCAGTGTAGCAGGAATCTTGTTTTTGTCTGTGAGGTGCCATTGCAGACATCCCAGGTTAATCACCAGTGGCCAGTTAGCAATGCATCAAGCCCTTTCCTAGATTTTCTTGCTATTAACAGATTTCAAATGCAGTCCCATGACTATATTGGAATGACCAAACGGTCAATGCCTGAAAACACATTTTCATATTCAACTTTTCCCACTAATCCTTATATAGAGGATTTCAAGTGTTGAAAACGAACAGAGCAATTATGTAGCACTTGTGCCCTGGAAAAAAAGTCATTACCAAAACACTGCCTGAGTGTGAATTTTCTTGAACACACAAAGCCAAAGACAGGTGACTTTAAAGTCCTCTGTACAGCCGGTCTTTGTTCCATATACAAATGTTTGTTCTCTGCATAAACTTATTTCTGATCCTTAATATTCTTCTCATTTTAGACAGACAAAACGCTAAGAATGTAAAGTATGATGTGGATGCAAGCACTCCAGTTTTCTCTCTGCTTATGCCAGCAAAGGACTGTTGCTATGATTACAGCCGTGCACAGCTCAAAGATGTCATAAGAGATGCCAAGAACACTGGAGATTCCAGCATTCCTGTATCTCCCTTCCCTGTTCAGGGACATGGATCTGCGCCTTGCAGAGCGGTTCAGCGCTGCTTGCTCAGCCCCACTGCTGCCCTAGGCGAGCCGGGACCACGAGGTGCGGCGGGAAGCCAAGCTGCTGCAGCGGGAAGGCGCCTGCGCCACTGAGCCTCCAGGTACCTCCAGCCTCCCCCTGCTACGCTGGCCCCCGGCTGGATTAGCAGCCAGTGCTTTGCGATATAACTGCGTTTACCCTCGGTCACTTAAACAATGACATGGTGCCGTGAATACCGATGTGGCAGGGTAATACCCCTCTGTCCCAGGAACATCCTCTGTCAAGCAACAATCATATACAATACTGTGACGTTTCTAAATAATCAATGAGATTTTAGACTTGGGGTTTTCAAAACAATTAAGAGTGCCACAGAAAACTAAAACAATTTAGCTAATAATATCCTCCTACACAATCATACTTAGACCTTAGAGAAGGAAACATACATAGAAACATAATTCTACTTATGTTGAAAATCAGAACCTCCAGAAGCAGAAGGCATCTTCTGCTTCTACAAGTTTTTAATACACTATTTTTAGCAAGCTTTTAATTTTAGAAACAATACATTGTATGGCAAGTATACACATTTTTAAAAAAAGGAAACTATAGGACTTTTGAAAAAGCTTGTCTCCCAGTTAAAATATTTTCAGGGAAATCAAAGTTCAATCTAAGCACTATGGAAATACCAGGAGACAAGCATGTTTATTTTTTTGTATCAGGAGATACAGGTATTTTAAATGCTTCCTATACTAGGAGGCAAAACTAGGCATCCCACCATTTTGAAAAAAAAAACCTCTGGCCTCAAAACTCTACTGATCAAGTCAGTAGAGTTCTAGCAGTATAAATCCTGGTAGTGAGGTGGAAATTTACTTTATGAATTCATGAACATACAAGTGTCAAAGAAAAAACTAAGGAGCGATAAAGAAAATAACTATGTGCACTCTTGATTAGCATGGAAGAGCATGGGAAGGAATAACTATGTCTGTTTTGGCCACACTGAAACCTGGTTATCTGGCAAAGCACCTAATTCACTTCAAGAATGATTTGTATAAGGCAGCAGTTTGCAGCACTAGCACTAAGGCACCTGCGATTTGCCAGTATTGCTGCATGTGATCAAAATGCCCTTTAGAAGGTAGTGCAGATCATAGTTAAGAAAGTATTTGCTTAAATCACCTGCCCTTCCTTCTCTTTTTATTATTTTTTTTTAATTTTCATGCTTTACTTGCTATCCCTGAAGCACCTCATCATCACCAGGCATTCCTTGCAAATAAAAGTGCCCACAAGGCACTTCTACAAACTGTAGCTTCTTTTCCGCATCCTCATGCACTAAAGATGTGGCAATTCCTGGGCCAAACACTGACCCTGCCTGGCCTGAGTTTTCACTGCTTACAATGCACTCGGTGCCAGACCTTCACCTCTGGAGTTTGCGCTCTCTGCTTTCAGGCGAGCCAGCCTCCCATTGGCCGACCTCGGGCGCACATTGCAAAATCTGTCCGTTCACTCGAGTTTCCTCTGAGCCACGAGGAGACACACGAGGCTAAGCGCAACCAGGCGGCCGCGCCAGCCCTTGCTGGGCTGCTGCCCGTGCAGCCTCTCGTGCCGATGCCTGTCGTCTTCCAGAGCGGAGGTGCCAGCGCTGGGAGCTGCACCGATAGAACTGCGGTCACACCTGCCGCTTGCCAGGAACAAGCGGCATCTGAGGTGGCAGAACAACCTGATACAGCACAAAAAGCAAAACTTAGGGTGTCCTAGCAACTGCCGAGCAGTGACTACTGGGGCTGCTTTACACTTTATTTTATACACTATACACTGAGCCACGAGAACACCACGCTCAGCAATGTCACAAGGGAAACAACATTTTTCTGTTCTGATTAAATAAACTTTGGTTTGAATTAACAATAAAAGAAGCCTCTTTTTAATGTATTTCCACACAAAAAGTGACCCCAGCTGACTTACAGCTGAAAAGTGATCACAAGCAGTATTAGATGCCTTGGAGTGAAGCAGTAGGTAGTTTGCTTCCATCCTTCTGTGTTTAGAGCTTCCCAGAATGCGTGCAGAAGAGGGAAAAACAAATAAAGCACTAACAAGAAAAGCAGTAATTGAAATTTCTGCTACCTTACTATTATCCGTGTCACTTCACACTCTATTTCCCTTGCAGCATTTGGCCTCACCTGATGAGCTGAAGGGCCAATGTGCAAAATGCAACTCTGCAAGAGAATAAGGAAGGCTACATCATGAATATCAATTTCAAGCCACAGCCTGAACCTCAGTTCAACCACAACGTGCCACGCAACAACCCACATTACCCTCCCACCAGAGGCTCAGATGGGATGTACTTCTTGTCCAGGCACGTCCCCCATCCGAGGACGGTCTGTCACATACGAGGTAAGAGCAGTTCATGGGCCACAAAGCTGGCCTGGACAACAAAGAGAAATGTGACTGCTGGGCGATAACACCCGTCTTTCCTGTTCCCAGTATCTTGACAAGAGAAGCATTTCACCAGAGTGCACCAACTCAGAGATAAATCCCCTATTTGAAACCATGATTAGTCATAACTGAACTCTTGAGTCCCTCAGGGAAAACAAGGATATGCAGTGTTCTTGGCATGGTCTTGCCTGCTAGAGAAACGCCCATTGCACATACAGGAGCAAAGGACATCTTACTCAAGAAAACACTGAAAAAGTTCTGTTAAAACACACTTCACTATAAATTTGTTGGTCACAGCTTAGAATGTGCCCCAGGTGCACTCGAGTATGCATGTTATAGTATATATGCTACACATGCACTACGTAGTATATGTAATATATGGTACCGGTACTATACTGACTCCAGTTACTACATTCATTTCAACCCACCATGCATTTTTACTCATCTCCAACGATGGAAAATCTCAGCATTCAATTCTTTACAAAGTACAACTACAACCATTTCACAAAAAGAACGGTGCTAATTCCTTCTAAGCTAAATTAATTTCTCCTTCCTTTTGCACTCACAAGCGCACCCCGAGTGCCAGAAATCTCACTTAGAGAAGTCTTTTGCACTCTCACCTCCATAATGCTTTCAAGCAGCAACACATTGCGCAAGGCGGCACATAACCAAACCAACCTGCTCTGCTACAAACACGGCTGCTCTGCTGCCTGGCAGGTCTGGCTGTGGCTGCAATTCCTACCTGAAAGGAATACTGGGAAAAAGACCATTCCAAGAGCACGAGTAAGAGAAGAAACAGGATGACACAAACTAACTTGTTACTCTCATTAATATTCAGCTGTAATTACTTCCTGTTTAGTATGTATCTTATGCCAGGTATTTGTTAGAACCAAGGTTCTGAAAAAAATCAATTGCTTAATAAAACCACTTTCTATTTTAACATTGACTTATTTTATACAATAAAAATAAGGTGTTCTTTTTCAATGCCTATTAGCACAGCTGAAAAAGGAGGATTCTAGCTCTTTTAGTGAATCTACAGATTCACTAAATTTCAGTCCTGTGTTGAACTTTCTCCTCCACTGAAAGGAACCGCCTACCTCCAAGGCCTACCCATCAGCAGTGTTTAAGGAGGAAAAATTCCGCCCTACATTTCAATGCAAAACTGTAGTGGTGTTCCAGGAACCATCCTTTTACTGTCAAGACACACAAATCTGTGTTTACTTTGTGAAATACAATTAAACATGAAAGCCACCAAACCTGCAGTAACAGAAGAATACAAGCCCCGATAAGCGAGAAGAGAAATGCTTTCAAAAGCGCTTCTGTCTGAAGAGGACTAGAGGTTCTTACTGGGAAGGGAACACCAATTCATTAAAAGGTTATGCAAATCCATGATGATTAACAGGGTAACGAGATAGAAAATAAATTTTATTACTGCATATTGCATTCAAAAAAAAAAAGATACAGGAATACTATGCACGACTCTATCATTTTTCCTTTTAAAGCATGCTCTAAAATTGGAGATGATACTGACAAAATGATCCAGGACATGAATAAGACACTGCGGAATGAACGAGCTAAATCTGTTGGGAAAGTAGGGCAGAGAGACATACAAACACTTCCCATAGCCTGAATAGCCCAGCTACTGGTCCTTTCTTGCCTTAAAACACAATGAATTTACTCAGAAACAGCACAGTTCACACAGGTGAACAAGAATTAAAACTCTCTAATGGCAGCTGAAAACAAACCCATTAATTTCTGCTGCTCTTACCCAAGGTAAGGAGCTTTTTAAGACAGGCACAAGAGTGACCCAATTATCGCAGCTCAATAGGGTGTTTCACCATGTCAGGCCACTCTCCAGGCCTCGTCTGGAGCATCAGCGCTGCTCCAGCAGGAGCTTTATGGCACTGCGCTACTGAGTGCTACTGCTCATGTGGTCTGCTGGCTACCACAATCCGCTTGCTTTATTCGCTCTTTGAACACCTCCCTCTGTCTGTTGTGCACTCATACTGGCTAAGGCCAGTACTGGATTTGCAAGTTTTATCACAATTTGGTGGTACTTTTCCTGCTAGGATTCTCAGATTCTGGAATTCTGGATTTAGTTCCCATTGACTCACTCCATGAGCTCTTTATTTTTATACACAGATTTATATGTTTGTTTTCTATTCATCCACCCTAAGCTCCCTTTGGAGATTACCTACTCAGTCTGTGTGCAGGCTTGCCTACGGTAGCAAACATCATTTCCACCCCTTCCTTTTTGCGCAGGATTAAACAACGTTCCTATCTGTGCGGTGAGGGAGACGGGCAAATTTTTAAGAGAACACGAACCAGCCAGCAGTCTGCCAGGTGATCAACGACACGTGTCAAGCGGGCACACGAGCAGCACCTCCCCCGCCAACAAGCACTTGCCCAGGCTTGAGGCTCGCACAAGACAGGGGTTCGGCTCTGCACGGCCCACGACACGTGAGTAGGGGACACCAACCTGCTGATTTAGGCAGCAGCAGCACCTCAGCTGCTCAAGGTGGACAAAGATCAGCAATTACTGCACCTGTGGGTAAAGGTTCTTCAACTTTGCTAGGCCTCCCACCTCCTCGGAATTAAATTAATTTGCTATGCAAAGTAATAAAAGCAAATAAAAAGGGAAGGAAACATAGTCTCTTTAAAGCTTTCCAAAATACAGCTAATGTATTTCAGTTAAAAATGGCACCCTGGACATGATGTAAGGTGCATCTCACAGCCTTTATTTTTTAACTTGTGAAAACAATTTGCCTGTTAACTTCCAGAACAAAGGGAAGGAGAACTTGGAGACATTCTTAAAGGGATTCCAAATACTCCTACTTCACTTGAAAAGGTAAGTCAAAAATTAACATATAATCTGATTTCAGAAGTGTGAAAGAGTGCTAAAAACTGCTATCAGATTTGAGTAGTTCGGGTTGATAAGGAGGACAGCTCAGACCCAAAGAGGCATGTGAGGATCCAAAGTGGAGAACACTACTGCTGGGGATAGCCAGGGTGTTAAGCACAGTGGTAACCACATTAGAAATGTGCTGTTCAGCTGAGTCTGCATCTTTACCCCAGCAGCTGTGACCGAGTCTGAACACATGCTGTACTAGGAGCAGAAGACATAGCTCATATGTTCTGTGTTAAAGTGAAAAGGAGAGATCCTTAAGACACAAAAGTTCCCAGCTGCAAAATAGTGGTTAGCCCTACGACCATCTTACATTCCAGCTTTGTTTTTATTTCTGTGAAATAAACTTCTTCAGATATTAACCCTCCTACTTACCTGTACAGTACAACAGCTGCAAAGACGCGTTCATTAAGCTCATTTTTGTGCCACACGTGTTGAGCCTGCCTGAATTTCCTGCTGCCTTTACAGTGAATTGCAAGGTATGAGGAGGAAGCATGAGAAACGTGCAGCAGTGAGCTCCAAGGAAAACACACTTGTACTGGAGATGAAAAATATGTCCCCTTTCTGACTGCAACATATTAAAGATATTCAGCTTGAAGAAAATATGTTAAGCTTACAGAGCAGATACATATGAGGCTAGTCAGGAGCTACAAGTTAGCTTGCTAGTTATATAACAGTTTGCAAGTAAAGCAGGTGAAATAGTTAAAGCCAGCTCATCAAAACAAATGAATAAGTTACAACCTACTCAAAAAGCTGAATTACTTGCCAGAACAACAGCGTCTTGGGCTCTGCTGTTACACCTCGTCCCTTCATTTGGTTTAGTTCAGGACAGCTCTTAAGTGATATCACCAACGCATTCGTGTGCTGTGGCTGTTGCCGTGCTGTTTCTGACAGAATACTTTAGTAACGGCCAGAAAGAATATTTGCATCATAAGCTTCACATGCTGCCAAAACTTTTTTTTTTTTTGTAATTTTTTAAAAGCAGCAAATGTCTATCTGACAGAAGACCAGAATTTTTCTCTTTATAAGCTTAAGGAGAATTTTCCACTCTTCATGGGATAAGTAACTGTGTAAACACTAAGGACAGCATATTATCACCTGCCACTGGAAGCACCTCAATGCAACCCTGGGAGAGAGTTTAGAAAGGACAAGCTGAGGAGAAGAAACTTGGAAGAGTTTCTTTTTAGTTTTCATATGCAGCCGTGCAGTGTTCCATACAAAAGTCATGACAATTACTTCTGAGGACATGGGAAACATTCAAAGATCCTTGATGCTGAATAAGGAACAGCATGGCATTGTTTATGAAACCACCAGTGAAAAAGAAACAGCAGAAATACAAAGCACATGTAGATCACCGATATTATTCCAAGAAACTGCAATTTCACTTCCTTTGCAAGTAAGAAAAAAAAAAAAAAAAATCAAACTCTACAAAGAATAATGTTCACTTAGTCTCAAACTGGTGGGAAAAGCCTATCATACTACATACAAAAAGCAAGTGCAGGAAAACTCTGCACCAGAATCATTCCAGAAGAATAATTTTGACAATGATTCTTTAGATTATTTGCCAGCAAGTTTGGCTTTTGCTGACAGTGTCTTGTTTAAGAAGTAGGAATTTAGATCCAGCTTTCCAGATGCATCCATAACAAGATTTTCTCACTTGGATTTACCCCAACTCCTTAGTCTTAAAATGCAGTTTACCTAATTACTCAGCTCCTCTGCAGTAACAATGCAATAGCTGAGCAAAAAGGTAATTGAGCTATAATTTTATTGAGCATTTACTTTGAGTTGCTCTCACATAACTGGAGTTTGCTCTTAGAAATCATTAACAGACCAGTGCAATGAGTCGCATTACAAATCCCATGCTTATGCATATGCCAAAAAAAGGCCAATGGAAGAGTTGCTGCGTTGCTGCTGGGCAGGAGAGGGCACTGCGAAGGTGCTTTGCAGTAGAGGCCCGGAAAGTAATGATTAGTTTTCTAGAACTTTCCTCTTTTTTCCTGTTTTTAACTGTCTCTGTTGTTTGTAGATTCCTGAGCTGGGTATAGTAAAGGCTATGCTTAATTTTTACTATTCACTTATATAACCAAAAATATAGCTCTACCAACTCTACTACACTGTATTTTGGCTGCAAAGTAACTATATGTAATGGCCAGATGCTGTTTCATAGCCATGTTTGGGAGGCTACTGTTGTTCATAAATCCAACAGCTGCCTTTTGCTTTTCCTCCAGGTTTCCTCACTGCTTTTGCAAAGCAAACCTGCCGAGTGCTTTAGGGTGCTTTTGACAGACTTGTAAGGCTGCTCCCAGAAAAGTGAAGAGTCACTCAGCAGCTACCCTACTCATGCTAAAATGCAAACAGTATCTAGGAACCTCCCTACCTCAGCAGGTTTCCATTAGTTGTTACATTGAGTCTCTTTCATTCTTAGACCAAAATGCAAATCTCTCCAAAACACAAAGCTCTTCCAAAACACTGTGGATTGTTCCACATATTTTCTTGGCTAATAAGGGGAAAAATCCAATACCAGGGATTATGAACATCTATTCTTGCTATAGGTGAGCACGTATGAGAGGCTGTAACAATGTGCACATCTCCCATTTGTGGCTCTAGTCAATGAAGGTTCTAAGTTTTAGTCATGTTTTCTGCTTCACAGCCTTGCTGGGGGCCAGTGTTAGTCATCCGTTTCATACTGCCTTTAACTGCTGTATGCATGAAGTCGAGCTATTTCTTTATACACTGTTTTCTGCTTTGGAAAAGCTTTTGAAAACTCGACTCCAAACCTCTGCACCACCTGCAACTAGCCAGGGGCTTCACGCTGCTTCCCTCACCCAGCCTCCCTCTCCATTGATCGCCTTGCGCCACAATCCTCATGTCCGAGAGGACGTGAATTATACCCCAAGCTACCTGGATCAGGGAATAAAGGTAAGACATCGGTGCTTAGCATACGGTTTCCTGTGTTGTTGCACATTCTTATTTCTCGAGAAGTGTGTTATTTGTCAGATTGTTATCCCTAGTGTGAATTCTATTGACATAATTCTTTATTGTGCATTTATTTTGAGTTGCTCTCATAGGACTGGAACTTGCTATTAGAAATCATTGATAGAGCAGTGCAATTAGCACACGGGCTGAAACTTGTCCTCTAGAAAACTGCCTGCAAATGCTGTGTGTCGTATCAAAAGACTTTATAAGCATACTAACTGCTTATGGTTTCCTTGAGAAGTCCCTGAAGGGCTCTACGCATCGTACCTCCCAGCATCACCTTTTGCAGACAGCTCACAGGGCTGCGTAACACAGCAAAACTGATGGCCATGTCTCTAGGCCATGTGCACAGCTGTAAAACTGCACATTGACAGAGTCAGAGCAAAACTGAAAAATGCACCCCTCCTCCCCCCAAAAAAACACATGCTGCCAATGAGCACCGGTAATCATAACCATCCTGTACATCTTCTAGGTGCTGGAGAAACTCTGCAAACTCTTGCAGACAGATTCTCTTGCAGAGATCCAAGCATGGCTCTCAAGAGCAAGTATCAAAGGTAAGGAATGTAAATACTTAAAAGTTTTGAAAGAACTACCCACCTGTTTACTTGCGTAAAACCATGAAATTCTCATGGACGTGAACTGAATGGGATTGTGGAGCTGGAAAGAGCAGGTTCCAACGAAGGGCACTTGCCTCGAGTGTGGCTGTGCTGAGCAGTAAGGTGACTGTGCACAGAAATTGGTCCCTGAGACCCCAGCCCGCTCAGCTCTGGGGCTGGGTGGAGAAGCGAGCACTCCCAGCACAGCTCTGGCTGTCGTGGGCTGGGCAAAAGGCAGGAGTGCAGCACATCTCTCGCCCGCTTTGAGGCCTTTGGAAATACCACGCTGAGGCTCAGATAAGGAAACTCCAGAACTGGCCCCTAAACATCCAGATTAGCAAGGGGCAACTTATCCGCTCTCTTCCCATTTCAGAAAAGAACTTCATGTCCAGTCTGATTCACTCGGAACTGACTGGCAAAGACCTGCTGAAATATCAGCCACATGCAGTGAATGAGGATACGGCAGAGAACACGAATATCCACAGTCTGCAAAAGCCTCACTGTCCTCTTTGGGGGGATGCAGAAGAAACCAACCAGCCTAGGTAAGGCTTGCAGGGAGGTTGCTAGGATTAGGGATGAAATGAAGTTCATACCCAGAAATGCATGTTCACATATATTTGCCTTTAAAATAAACCTCATGAAAAATGCAACTTGGTTGACAGAATTTTTTCATGCACAGTTTGGATCAAATGCGCACTCAGCTACAGATGATCCCATACTCCTTGGGAATTAGGGGCACTTGAAAACAGTTTAAAAAGTAACTCCTGTACATATGTACATGTAGGACATATGTACATGTAGGCAACAACATATGTCCTACATGGTTTGCAATAATTATAAAATAGACTTTCTCTCTTTTCCATTCAGGCCTTCAACTAAAGAATCAGAAGCACATCAAGACAAGAGACAAGGTAAGTGATGGGAATTGTCAATATTAAGACCCAGCATGTCTAGGATGCTACTCACTATGTAGGGACTATGAATGTCCAGCAGCTCCAACTTCTATCTTCACAGCAGGTCCAGAATTCAGTGACAATGTGAAAATGAAATAGAAGATGGAAGTCTAGTTCTCTAAGAGCAGGATATCTGAGACCTGCCATTGTTGTGGTCACTATATTGGTTTCTCTGGATAGAAAAAGACTTATGTGAATTTTTTAATTGGTGCAACTCAGAAATAAAGCAAGATCAGGGACCTGGCTAGCTGCTTCAGCCTCTTGCGAGAGCAAGCCATAGCAGCAAGAGGTATGGATTACCACCTTTTGCCCCACTCTCTTCAGTGAGAGCCAGGCTTTCTCACTCAGGCATCTTCAGCCACCAAAGGCCACTCGCATCCTTTTCATAGCCAATGCAAGCCAGCAATAGAGGCACTGCTGGGAAACACCCCATTACCTCTTTGCACCCCTTCTGAAACCTGGGGGCCAACACAAGCCAGTCACAGAGTAGAATGCAACTAACACAGCCATTTACGCTGGCTTAAAAACTACCAGCATTATCATTGTTTGTAACCAAACAATGGAATACAAAGCAGAACAACTCAGTAAGAACAAGCAGATAAAACGAAAGACAACTCTAAAGCAACAATCCTTTTCCAAGTGACTTTCTTGCTATGGACTACATCTGCTTCTATAATTCCAGCCTAATAATACAGAGCTTTCTTTTACCTTTTTTTTTTTTTTTCCCTCCAGAAAGGGAAGATGACCTTTCACTCTCACGGCTGAGGAACAGAAGCCCAGCACGTGCAGATCCTCTGGCCCCAGGGAGACAGTGCAGCCGGCAGGGCTCAGCAGCAGTGGGAGCTGCTGCTGCCTTGACGCTCCACCCCAAGTCCCGCCTGCGCAGCAAGTGCCCCCCAGCACGCACACATCCCCTGGCTAGGGCAGGCCCTGCTCTCCACAGCCACTGAGGCAGCTCCAATGCCACCTTCGCATGAAAAAAATGTGTACTCTTTAGCCCTTGTAATATGTTTATAGATAGCTGGTCAGGCTGTCCTTTAAAATAAAATAATCTTACACTCATTATTTTAGTCTTGTAGTGATTCAACCAAACTGTCCTGTATAGGTAACTGTGGAGCGAGGTGATTAAAAAAAAAAAAAAAAAAAACACACACCACAAACACACACCATTTTTTGGCATCAGATTCATGTTTCTGCATAATTCATATGGCTCTTGTGTTTAGACAAGAGCTCTTGTCTGTGACTCTACAGTCATAGACACACCAGGGCAAGGGGAGAGGCGCACAGAGCACTTGCAGAGAAGCATGTCAAGCTCTAAGCATCAGAAAATAGACGGAATTTCCAAAATCAGGTCTGCACAATGACTGACAATGTCTGCCTCATAGCAAGGTGTTATCTACTTCCATATTTCTTGTTACTAGTGGAGTAACTTCACAAGTTTTACCATCCATGGGAGAAGAAAAAACAAATTCTAAATCCACCATACAAGCCACAAGCCACTGAAATACAGACCAGCAACAAGAGAAATTCTTCTGGGTTTTACCTAGGTCTTTCAAGTAAACTCTGCAAGCAGAAGAATCAGTTTTAACTTTTTAAAAACACAATTCATTTTTTTCTGACAAAACCAAAGACATGATCAACTGAGCACATTCCCATTCATTTCCCAGAGTAAGATTTTTCCCAGTGAAGATAGGCTCATGAACACATCTGTCCAGTTGCAGAGGGGAAGAAGTTATTACATGAAGGGAAGGGAAGCGAAGCTTACTTAGCTCAGGGCACACCGCAGCATGCTCATCCAAAGCCTCTACCTTCCTTTCAAAATCATTTCTACCCATTGCAGTGGGTCCATTTGCACTTTCCTCTGCAGGACCTGGGTGACAATCTCTGCTTTCTCTCAGGGCTCACAGAGCAGTTACTGCATGAACCCAAGCATGTGAGAGCACTCAATGAGATAGGCTGGTGGCCACAAACCAACAGATTAGTGAAAAGAGTCTTTGTGGGTGGCCAGCAGAAAGCTTGTCACACAGAACCAGCCATTCCTCGTGCACACTTGCCAAATCATAAAATAATGCAAGTATCACTTTCCCGTATAGGTAATTTGTATAGCTGTGCAAGAGCATAAGCCTACGGGCCATGGCTATTGGCACTGGAGAATCAAAGTGAAGGCAGCTGACAAACACTTGTGGGCCATATTCTGACTGCTTTAATCCTGCATAAATCTCTACTGTGAGTGTTTCTTATTAGTCTTCTCTTGGCATTGGGTTGTATTAGCTAAGCCTGAAAAACTTAATAATGCCTCTGAGGCCTTAGAGACACATTAATGAACGGAACCAAGAGGGCAGCAATGGTTTTAAAAGAGCCTCTCAAGGGCATGGTTACGCTTCCTCCACAAAGGAGGCAGGCTGTGAGCAAGCCTGCTGGAGCTAGAAGCGGGACCATTTGCAAGGACTGTTACAGTCAATCGCATCTGTCATCTCCCTTCCCCAAGCACGTGTTGCTGCTGTGCGTCCCCAAACACGGCTCCCCAAAGGGCACTTCCCCTTTCGGGCCAAAGCAGCAGGAGAAGTTGAAGCAGATCCCTACAGACACATCAGGATAAAGCAGCGACTGAGATTCCCATAAGACTGCTCTAGTGAGGAAGCCAAATTTCTCTGTCCTATAATAAAATCAGATGTCCCATCTTCTGGACTATCATTTGTCTCTACCGCCAACAGCTGGGAGCCTGCATTCTTTAGGGTGCCTGCTGTTACTGAGGAGGTTCAGAGAGTCAACTAATCTAAACAGTCATGCATCCATGTCAAGTATTTTTAAACGCTTCCTAAAGTGCTCAGGTTGCAATCCATTATTCCTCCATAAGAATTTATATTCATCTCTCCGAAAAGGGATAGGCCAGGCCTCTTCAATAAATATGTAAAACCTCTGCAACGTGCAGCAAGTATGAATAACAGAGTTAGATATATACCATGATTACTAAATATGGACAAGCTCTCAGGGCTTTCCAGAAAAGCAAGGAGCCAAGCTCAACTAGCTGTGAAGCAATTTAAAATGATTTCAGTAGGCAGTTAAGAATTAAAACGGTAAGAATCATTGGGTAGGGTGAAAGAAAAAAAAAGCAGCACAGCATGCACATGAGAGAGGAGAGTGAGACAGTTGGGATGCTTTTCCCAGGTGTGCCAGCAAATGGCCACCCTCGGGAACATACCTGCACTTCCATGCTGCAGTGAAGAGCACTTCCCAGTTTGTCATGATGGACAGTGAAGCTCTGGTAGAGTCTGCCGGTCATCTAGCTTTAATGCTGCAATCAAATGCAAGTTGATAGTTTTGTCCTAGTTACAGAAAAAACATCCTATTCAGTCTACGATGTCACAAGCAGTACAAGCTCTCTTCCTTTTCTAAAGGGGTGTGTGCACGAGTAATCCATTTAATTTCACTGGTGACTATGCAAGAAAAGCTGTGTTTTAAGTCATAACACACTTCCTTCACATTCCAATAATATTTTGTCAGCAAAATAATTTCAAGGTTCCTTTGGACCCTACCCGAATGCCTCCATAAGTCCCATGTGAGGCACATGTAAGAAATACTCAAAAACAAGCAAGCCAGTTGCTGTTAAAATGACCACAGATTCATAATCAGGTTTAACTATGTGCATGAACATGCATGCAATACCTCAGCTGTACAGGGGTAACTTAACTGAATGGCTTTACACATGTATTATGGGAGAATTAGTTTAAGAAATGGTTGGTATACCTGTACTGTTTTTTTTTTGTCTTCATTAAAGAAATAAAAACAGCTGTGTTTTTGTGCCATAGGCAATCTAGTTTCTGCACAAAAGCCATCACACTCTTGCATAGCGGCGCAAAGTAAATCTGCAGTTCATGCTTTTAACAGATGAAACTTTTCAACGGTCATTTAAGAAGCACAGGAGGCAGCACACGCTCAGTATATAAAGTCACAACTAGCTCACTGCCCACCCTGTACAGAGCAGCAACAGAGGCAGGACTACAACCAGAGGCATGCCTTATATGTACACGTATTTCTAGCCCCTCTTGTTTGCAGCTAAGAGATGAACAGTTACAATGATTTGGTCTTACACTCTTCCAGCAGTTGTGTGAGAGCTGCTTCATTCAGCTTAGATTCAATGCATGCTTGTTCAATCCAAAACATAGATCACAGCTGCCTGCCTCATGCCTACAGAAGGAAGCCAGGGAACAGGCTTCCACGTGGTAACAAAAACACATTACTTTAGTGCTTTTTTTCCCCCCCTTTAAGTTAGTTTAAAATAATTAGAATAGAGCTTCCAGTCAAGAGTGAAACATTTTTCTTTAAAGGGAAAAACAGTTGGTAGAAAAAGCAATTAATACAATGTTATGGTACATGGTAACCAGTATTCTTGAGCTGTATTGTTTTGAGACTGCAGGTAATTTTTGCCAAGAGAGTAATAGATAATAAGGTGTAACTGAACCACGTTAACAAAACAAGGACGTGTGTGCTACGCAAGCCACAAATGCACACATGTGCAGATACTCATCCCACTCAAAAACTCAAGTGAAGAGTACTGCTTTAACTGCACATTCCTATTTCATTTAGTGACCCCAACACGCTGAACACAGCAGTATAAAAAGTCAGTATGGTTCATGTAATAAAGGCATCTCAGTTGCTCGTGATTGTCTGTTGAGACTCTCAGGAAACATTGAAAATTTGTCTTTGAATGGCCACACACATTGTGCAACAGGCACTACTGGCACAGGATTTGAGGTCATATGCATCTTATTGTACACTGCTTTTAAGAAACATGAGCACGTAAATGGACAAGGTTGCACATAAAGCAAGAATTACTAATACTTCAGGTTTTTGAGTGTATTCTCATATACAATAAAACTTAAAATAAAAATAGCTTCCTTAGTAAACAAAATAACTTCTGCCATTATATATATATTTTTCCTCCCCAAAAAAGCTACTTAGACCAATGCTTTGGGGTAAAAACAGCATTTATCTTTACCCGTACTGTCCAGCAGGTCAGGGCCAGCAATGCAACTACTAAGCATTAACACAATTCAATATCAGGAGAGCAGCAGATGGTCTTCAGGGTTTAACTACTTCATGTCCCAATTCTACCCATGAATAGAATGTCTCCTTTTTGCCCATCTCATCCCGAAGCCTAGTTGCTGTCCAAGTCACTGTCTCCACCTTCTTTTTCAGATGGAGCATGTTTGGATGAATCATTGGCTTCTCCCAAAGGAATGGCCCCTTTCCGCTGTGGCAAGACACTGAAAAAGGCTTCCTTCCAGTCCCTCTTCTCCAGGTATGCAAGGATGATCTCAAACACTGCAACATCAAGAAAGATCATCAGCTCTTCTACCAGGAGACAACGGCACTGGCAGTAAGAAAACACACACACACCTTCAGAATAAAAGCTACAGGCAGAGGCAGACCAGGCCATTCTGCTACCACTGCTGTCTAAAGCCAAGCCTTGAGTCTTCATTTGTAAAACAGGCTCTCTGCTCCCCTGATTACTTCAGTCTCCTTTTCTGACATTGCTCCAGTTTGAGGTCATTTCTCTTTGGTTCAAGGTTCAAGTTGGCCTCCCTAGTACTCCAGGTCTCTCAGGTGCCTTTTATACTAGAAGCTTTTTAATGTTTGACAATAATATTGCTCTGGGTGCACTTTAACAGTAACTTTGATTTTTCCCCAATTGTAATATATGAACAACCCAAAGTCTTCCCTGAAGTTTACTGTATCCTTGCTGTTATCTTTCTTTCATTTCCATCTTACAAAATCTGAGTTTATGGCATAAAAAAATACTACTGAATTTCCTGTTGCTTCCTTCATACTAATTAGCAGGTCTTCCTGACTCCTCCTGTTTCAGTTCAAAACTTCCTCTGACTGACAATACATCCTAACTTTACGATATACAAATTTCACGAGCATTTTCCTATTTAGAAAAATCTCAGCTGTCCAAAATTGTAAAAGTGCTTTGAGGAGCACCAAAGCTCTTAGCATAACTGAGTACTGCAGACATGGTAAAGGCAGAAGGATGCCCCTGTGGCTGATGAATAAACCAGATTAGTGTGAAAAAACTGGGATACAGAGGAGACTGTTCAAGCTTGAGACTACAAGAAGAGTGCTAACAGGGCTGGAGAATGCTGACTTCCAAGAATGCACCCAGTGCAAACCTTCTCAATGCCAAGCAAGAGCATATGGGAAAGGATCAAAGGAGCTGTGGGGGAAAAACCCTTATGGGAAGACAGGCAAGAATTCAGAAAGGGAGGTGGTGCATGGATCTCTTACTCGCCGAGAGTCACATTACAGAAAAAGAGGCTCATGTTTACCAGAGGTCCCCTGGATGCAGGTTTACTTGACAGCCTGCTGCTGTCCATGACAATGATTTACAAGAGCTGTCCATTTTACTAGGCTATTTGCCTTAGCAGTACAGTGAAATTAGATCTCTCCCAGAGAGAAGATTAATGCCACTGGAAGCTACTGCAGAAAGTCTAAGTGCCAAAACCGGTGGTTTAAGGAAGAGTATAGTAAGCAAGCATTCTCTGTCCTTTCTTTAGGAGCATCCTTTATCTGCATAGTGAAAAATGAACAGATGGAAAGAGAACAGACTGAGCAGGACAAGAGAGATATCTGCAATGTACTATAACAGCAATAAAAATATTAAGAAAGGACAGAAAAAGGTAATGGAAACAGTTACTAGCCTTCACTGCATACTGAAATAGAGCAATATGGCCAAATAACACACATTACAGACTATTACCCTTAGGACACAAATCTGAATGGAAGGAAAGGAAAAAAATTCCAACTATCAAGCAAACTTGTAAATTTGTTTTTATTAAGCATAAAATGCTTGATATGAAACTCAAATCTTTAAGCTTTATAGTTTCAGATCAAGTTAAAAATAAAACACAACAAAAACACTTAAAGCCTGCCAGTTGTATAACATCAAATAAAATACATTTCAAAATATTTTCACAGTTCAGGCACTGAACTAACTATGAGGACTTCTCAAGTCGAACTTGACATTTAAGGACGCTGTCTATCTGCCACCAGCAGAGGGCACCACTTAAAGTGCTTCAGAGACTGACAAGGCAGTTAAGAAAGAATTTCTTCTATGGGACTTTCCAAATTCACACCTCTCAAAAATAGTTCCACAGGAACCCAATAGGTCTCTGCCTTGTCTGCCGAGCCACATATTGTGCTTTGCAAGCCTTAAATTGTGGACTGAGCGAGGGAGCACAAACGCCAGAATAACCAAACTACAGCAGAGGAGGTGAGAAATTACACAGTGTTACACAAAGTAGCAAGGTGGATTCATTTGCAGCAAATTTCTGAAGTCTTAGTAGATATATCCTTCACTCCTACACAAGAATTTACAAATTAAAAAAACCAATGTTGATACCCTGCTTGGGTCTACTTATTCATGTAAAGTACAGTTATCCCTGAAAATAATCCTTTTTCATTTAGATTCTATGCGAGTCAGGTTACAAGACACACCAGAGCCTTAATGCTAGCTACTACAATTAACTCAATTGAGTTGGAACTACAACTTTTTGCATTCTTTTTTAATTTTCTTGACGGAAAATCTTAAGCAAAATATTGCTACAGTACAAACTTTATCTAAAATAAACAACTGAAACTCTCTATGTAGAGTGCAAACTTCTGGATAAAGCCTCCAAAATGCTGCCAGTAGAGGTCAGTATAAGATTATCGCAGAAAAGCACTCACAGAGCTCCAGCTTTTACTACTTTTGATGAACACATAAAACACATATAAAAACACCAGTAAAGATCAAGTTCTAGAAACTTGAAAAATGCTACAAAAGCTGTGGTAATTTCTAATTCTACTGACACACTAAAAAAATGGCCTCCAAGGTATGTTCTCTGCTACACTTAAATACTCTTTATCTTACAAGTGCACACCTCAACCATCAATGCCATCTTAAGAACATAAAGTTACTGTCAAGAGAGGTGTTCAATTGACTAACAAACCTGAAACCTAAGGCAGGATAAGATAAAAGAACCTGAAGACTTAAAGACTTGCATACTATCAAAGAAAATCCTATAAGGGTCTGAGCAGGTACTTTAATGATAGATAATAAATAAGTAAATACTTAAAAGTATGCGTTTTGAGAAATAGGTTAAGCATAACTGTATACAAAGAAACCAGACAGAAATGCAGTAAGAAAAGCTCAGCATAGGATAGTTTCCAGATTTTATTTATCCATTTTAGCTTGTTAACAGGGCCAGGATGGCAAGAAAGTCAAAAATTACTCATGGGAGATGTTAACTGATAAGGGTTTGCACTTTTAAGTGACTGAGACACTCCCACAGCTATCTTTATTTATGTACTCTGATGTTTAATTATTTTTGTAATTACTTTATTCCAGAAGCAGCAGGATTCAAGAAAGGTTAAAATATTAAAAGAAGGTGTCTGCCCTGTGATGTACATTTTGAAGGTACTATGTTTACTACTGCAGGTATATTCTATAATACTGTCATTCAGTGAGGTAAGACTTACCGTGATTGACTGCTAGCACTTTCCGACTGTTCATTTTCACGAAGTTTCCAAGAGGCAGTTGTGCATGACCAATTCCTAGCTCTACTGCTTTTCTGTAAGTAATTCCCTATTGGAAAGGCAAAAAAAAAAAAAAAAAAAAAAAAAAAAACAGTTTGACTGAGAATAACCATTTAGAATCA
>JAWLRI010000035.1:1512053-1557347 GCA_034781795.1 Crypturellus tataupa | reverse complement strand
TTTCTGTATGTAATTCCATTTTGGAAAGCCAAAAAAAAAAAAAAAAAAAACACACCAGTTTGACTGAGAATCACCATTTCGAATCAGCCTAAACAGTTTATCAGAAGTATTATTTTCTGCCAGAGTCTTGATTGCATTGTCATGCTTTGGCTTTAAAGATTTTTTTTTGAGGGGGAGAATACAGTTTTTGCTTTTCTTTTTAATTATTTTTTACTTTTTATAACCTAGAAACTCCTGTGCCCAGATGGAATAAAGTGGTTTAACAAGTAAATGCTTCATACTCTAATGAGTCTCTAAAGCACCTGTTTTTACTCCCTTCCAGCCTTCAACTGTGGACTGACTATTGCAGTATCATTTGGTAAGGCATACAATTCATCCTTTTTAATTTAGCACACCTTGAAATATTTATTAGGTTTTTTACTAAACTAAAAAAAAAAAAAAAAAAAAAAAAACAACTTATGCAGGAGTGTCTTTAGAGGCCAGCAGTGACAATATTTTTATTTCCAAGCAGCATTCTCTACGGCACTCCCAAGCCCACGCAGCATGTTTCCACATCTAGGTATGGAACCAGATCCCCGAGGCATATGTGTCACTTAGCCAAGTCCTCCAGAAGGGTGAACTTAAAAAATTTAAAAAAAAAAAAAAAAAAAAAAAAAAATCAAGACTCAAGTATTATTGTTGTTCTATATTTGGGCACATACAAGCATAGATTCAGCTGCATGCTGAGAAACCAAAGCCTTCTGTCTGAAAATATGGCCCTCGGTAAGCTGAGCAGTGTTAATAATTCCATTCCAATATTTAAAATGAAAAGATAAAACGCTAAAAAGTCTCAGCATGTCTGCACTCTGGAACACAAGCCATTGCTACCACCACAAACTTTTGAGTTTCTTCAGAACTTTTTGAATTAAGACTTCTTTTTGAAAGTTTTGTTCTTTTTATTAGTTTACACATGTACAATACTAATGATAAATATGATATTTCCGCCACTCCCTCCCTGCCCCTCCAAAAAAGAAGAGGCTGTAAAGAACTGCAGCCTCTGTTTACCTTGTGGTGATTGTGATCCACCAGGCCTCCTATCACATAGGCTTTCTTCTCATCAAGCTCACTAAGCACGTCTGGGGAATCTGAGGTAAGATATACTAGGTCTTCTTTCTTTATTAGCTCACTGTAGTGCTCTGTTCTAATTTCGATATCCTCCAAAACACAAGGTAGTTAACAGAAGTTACACTCAATAGATGAATTGTTGGACAAATCATGTTTTACAGAGCTGAGATGGAACCAGCAAATATAAAGCTAAGAATATACAGGTCATTCTATGCCCCTTATTTTACTTTTTCTCCTCCACAGTGTAGCTTTCTACATAAGCAACCCACAGTCCCTACAAAAGATCTCCAAAGATCCATTAGGAAACTTGCTGAAAGCCCAGGAGAGCTGCAGAAAACCTTAAGTTCTTGTGACGCTTTTCAGAAATTACCAAATGTTTTCTAGTAATCCTAACCATTTTCAAGTCCTCCTTTCTAAAAAGGAAACAAGTGCATGCTTAGTTAACATTAATTGTTTAATGAGAGGTATGTGCTCTGCTTCTGAAAAGCAGTCATCGCACAAGACCTGCTACAATGAGATGTTCAGTGGCAAAGCAATGGAAATAAAAAGCACAAGAGGACAGGACTTCACAGTAGTACTTTTTACGAGAAAAGAGCAGCACCATCGAGAGAGGCAACAGCTTGAATAACTGCCTTGTCTAGGCGATCGGACAATGGTATCTATTCAATTAAAGTAGACATGTAGAGTTGCAAAACCAAAAAAAAATCAAACAGATTCAAGCCAAGCAGTCTTCAGTATAGTCAAATAATTTAAGAGCATGAAGAGCCACACTTCTTTAACACAGTACTGTTCTGATGTTTTGGGGAAAAATAAATTTAAGTAGTACAGGTCCTTCACAAACAAGCTGGTTAACATCCTTCCCCTCGCCTTTATACAAAAAAGAGAGTCAATTATTCACCTTCCAGTTGACCCATCCTTTGTCATTTTCATTCATGTTGTTCTTCAACTGTCCTCCATGGCTGGTCAAGTAAAACTTAGAGAAAAACCAAACAAACAGAAAGCACATAACATTTAAATGTTAATCTGCCAGTTATCTTCCCTACCGTGAAAGCCTTTCTACCTCCTTAGCTGATAGCAAAAACTCCTAAATTACTATTTACTTAGCAGAAATCATACATAGACCATATTTATATAACCAGCAACACATTTAAGAGACAAGCATGCACATATGTAGTTCCTCTTTTGTTGCTGTTTGTATGTGTCATAGATAAAACTTTGTATCCAAGTATTTCAGTAGCATGACTACATATGATGTTCTTCATCTGCATGTACATGCTTTCTCATATGAGCACTGATTTGCATGATAGAGGGATTTAAAAAAAAAAAATCAGAAATACTATTTATTTTAATATGCCATTTTTAAATAAATAGTTTGCCTCCTGCAATTGTCGCCAGTTTGGGTCACTGCTACCCTTCTCATCTGCTTTGCACATGAGACATGGTTTGACACAAGTTTGTGTAAGCATACCTGCACAGGATGAAATGCTTTGCGGTTTTCTGCATAACATCTCTGAATTTGCTTGTGAAGCTTCTTAACATCCTGCATACAACATAATTTGTTTTTACATAGTCCTTCAGACAGACCACCATAAAATGCTTTACCATGAGCCAGTCAGAAGCTGAAGAGAAAAAAAGGAAGCTTTTAACTGGCAAAAGTGACTACTCAGAGACAGAAAAAGCACATGTATCAGTCTCAAAGGAAAAAGAGCCACTGAGGGGATTACTCCAACATGGATATAGGCACATCTTCCACACACACAAAAATTAGACATTCTTATGCATGTACTTGATCAGCATTATTCTGGAAAAATGAAACAAAAGACATTTAATTATACATAATAATATACTCAAAATTCATCTGAGGAATCAAGCAGATTTTTCACTTTGCAATTACACTCAAGTCTTTCAAACAAAATAAAGACTTGAGACTGTACAGTATGTAGTTAAAAAAATTAAAAAGCACAATTAATGTAAAAAAACAATCACACACAATGTAAGTAAGTTAGTGTCTGGTTCCAGCATTTTGGCCTGAAAATTTGAACAGGTAACTAATACCATATAAAATGCAACAAACAGAATCGTTGGTCAGGATCCCTGATGTAAGATGCCTTAAACGCCTTTAGCCTCAGTGTTCCACAAAGAAGGTCTTATAACTGATTCTGATTTTAAAACAAAATGGGATATTTTGTTTTACAAAGGCTTCAGCTTAGCAGGAAATGCCCAGGCAGCATCCCTTAAATGCACCAAGAGGCTGCTCTGACCTTTTCTGGGGTGGTACTGAGGAGCCTTACAAAAAAATTTGGCCAGTAATCTTAGCTGATTTGGTGCTACGTATTTTGCATTACATACAGCAGGCAGCTCAGATAGACTCTGCAAAGCTTCATTTTAGCAGTCTTTCAGGGCAGCAGCAGAAAAGCTCCAGGTAACAGGGTGAGGAAAGGTCTACCTCAGACACTGAAGGCTGCTGTCTTACAGGAGATAGCACATTAACATCTTCCTGTTTTAATGTTAAAAGCTCAGTACCATCATAGTACTAAAATCTCATTTCCACAGATCATCATTAACACTGCTGGGAGCTTCAGACCCACTTCAAAGGAGAAAGTAACTAAATGTAGTAATTACAACCCCTCTAGCAGAATCATTTTGAGGTAGAATTGTGTGCAAGTTCAAGGTGAGCGCAAGGCACAAACCATTTCTCTGTTTCTGTCTCTGGAATCAAACCAACTTACCACAGATCCAAGAAGACAAACAAGACCTTTGGCAAGCTTACACAAAGGTATATCCCAAGCCCTGAAAAATTCTGCAGTTAGTTCAAGTTCTAGGAGTCACCATGTTCTGAAACACGCTAACTATCCACTGCTCCAGAATACTTTTTCTCTCAAACCACATATCAATTCAACATCTGTATCTGACAGGTAAATTTCTTTTACCTTTAGCACCATCAAGTCATCAAAACTGCAGTCCACAACGAGGCGAAGCGTACTAGGAACCACTTCCTTGCGCATACGCTTTCTGTCATTCCCTTCATTATTGGAGTCCATTTTTGACTGACGCTCTAGCTTTCTCTTCTGGCGCTTTTCTTTTCGTTTCTGCCTGACCAAAAAAATATAAATAGGTACATATATGCCCAGGAAACAGACGAAAATATACTTTTATGATCAAGATGGCTGTCCCAAGAGCAAGGTAGTTTATACTTATTTCTATTGCTTAAATTGGTTATTTAAAAATATATATATATTAAAAAATATATTTTTTTGCCTAAAAAATAGGCTAACACCAGCACAAAACAGGTAGGTCATTTATTCGCAAAGTACTGGACATACCTACAGAGACAGGGCATACCTAGGCAGACAGGGACCATAAATCCAAGTGAAGTCAATGGAATGTGTTTCACAGATTTAGGAATGCTCTGAATCAACTCATGTATCAGGAACAACCAAAAATACTACCAAAATTACAGCAGCAGAACAGCTTCTGTTCCACCGAATGGACCGCTTCCAAGATTTTTGAAGCAATTTTTTCTTCTTCTCCCTCACCATCCAGTGGGAGCAAACAGCACAGAATCAAGCTCTAGAGAACACTTAAGAAGCTCTTTGTTAACAGCCACTCTCCTGGGAGGAAATATTTGGTGTTAGGATAAACCAAGATCACCCTTGGCAGATACACTTTTTTCCTCAACAAGAACACAAATTCCTCACCTACCACAAAACATTTTAGCCTGTCAGAAGGAAATTTTTATTCAGATTTCATGCAATTCACCAAATTTGACAGCAATAGGGGAACAGTATACAGCCAACTCAGAAAGGAACTATGCCACGTTATTTCTCCCTCTGGACAAATATATCAGAAATACACAAGCAAGTTGGACTCCTTCTTGGTATCCTCTTTGAGGGGAGGCACATGTCTAGCATGAGAAGATCTTACCTTTGCAGTTTTTGATGGAGCAGCCTGTGACTATCCCTTTAAACCAGGTATGGGAGAAAACCAGCTCAACTGCCCTGGCTTGCTAAAGTAATCTGCATGCAAAATCTGCTCACAGAAAGCACTACTACTACTGGTATTAGATGGTATACAAGATTCTAGAAAAGCCATATTTCAAACCATACCTGCGTAGATCTTTCTGTTCTTCCCACTGTTGTTGCTTCAACAGTTTCTTCCTTTGCCTCTTGGACATGGCTTCAAGATGTTGTGCCTTTTCTGAGCCTGCCTCCTGGCTCTCTACTTGACCATCATTGGGTTTCACCTTTCCTTCCACATCAGGAATCAGTGTGGACACCGTATTTTCTGTTGGCTCCTCGGGACTCTCTGCTGGCCTTTCTGAAGACATGAGCTTTTGGTTGGCTTTATTAACTTGTTTCGCAGTGTGTGGTAAATATTTCATAAAAAAGCAAATCTTTTCCCCCCAAAATTCTGTAAGAAATGAAACGGAACTTGTTAGAAGTTATTATACGGAGTTCAATTGGATTAAGTATCACCCTACAACTACCACAAACCTGAACAAAAGTTATAAACGAGAGAGGCCTTTTTTTTTGCATAAAGTTTTGTTAATATCTCCAAAAACATGCATTTTTCATGAACATGCAGAAAAGATAACTTGCATTCAAGAACATGCTTAAAATCCAGCCTACTATTCATCTCCAACTATTCAACATTTTTTAATTAAAAAACTGTGCAAACGCATGATATTCCAAGCTGAAATACGATGAAAGTCTGCTGTTTTTTTTGCAACAGCTAGGGGCAGTTCAAAATGATCCAAAAATGGTGCAGTAGAAGGGAATTTTGAAATTATATCTGATGCAGTGATTTTCAAACAATGAGCCTTATCACTGGGAATCTCAACTATTTACTGCAGACTTCCCAAAGTCAGCATTTTCAGAACAACGGGGACTTTACTACATACAGAATAGCAAACTAGAGTTTGTTCCTCAAGCTTTCCTATACTGTAACTTTGCTATTTAAAAGCATCATCTTTGTTTTCCTCCTATCTCCCACATCACTACACAGTAAGTTCATACAAATAAATAAACAAATCATAACGGATCAAATAGAAAACATAGGACTGCCCTGCGTACACAAGATATTCTCGAGTACACAAAGAAAGAGAAAAAACAAAATGCAACTTGTGAAGTAACTAAAACAGTGTGCTAGAGAACTATAATTTTAAAAAGCCTAAAGCCATTTCAGCAACAAACCATGTGCAAACAAGTTCTGCTTTTTCAAATTTTATTTTTACTGCTTATGCTTGAAATAACTGTCTACTGACGATGCAGCTTTGGTTATCAGTAGGCAAAAAGTCTGCACTGAACACAGTAAGCTGGAGGAAGAACAGATTAAACAGACAAAATTACCTACAACCACTCCCTCTCATTTTCAAAGGTGACCAGTATTTATCCCCTGTCCCCAACAAAGATTGATAACGTTCTAGACATATCCCTCTTTTGCTCTCCCTAGAGAGCACTGCTTCAACAAAGCTAACACACATTTCCAAATCCTCTCCCTTCCCCCCTAAAAAACCTCTTGCTTTTTCATTGACAGCCATATAGCCACTTAAACAAGAATAAATAAGTAAATAAGTGACCTCCAAAGAATTAACACGTAATTTCCTGTTTCTGCGTCCTACCCACCACGGCTCTCAGAAACCAACGTGCCAGAAGGCACAGCCCCGCGTGGTGCGGGTGCATCTACACCTACCCAAGCACCCTGCAGAAAGGGCTGGCTGCTTTCACACGTGCCTGAGTACACATCATGTGTATGTAACAGACATATTCCATAGATACACATATATACACGCGAACTAACACCACGCATCTTTGCCTCATGCCCCCTAACTACCTCGCAACCCGACACGAGCGGCCACCTCAGCTCGGCTGGGCCTGGCTCGGCTCGGCCTGGCCCGGCCCGGTCCCGCTCGGCCGCGACACGGCGCAGGCAGCAGCTGAGCGCTCCCAACGCCGCCATGGGAGCGGAACGCCACGTTCCCCTCCCTCTGCGCCCGAGAAACGCAATGCCCGCGCCAAGCACCGACCTCTCCACCGGCTGCCTCGGCCACAGCGGCAGCGCGCAACCAACCGACGCGCCGCGACCGTTAACGCACGGCGAGGCCGCGGCGGGGGCAGAGCGCGCGCAGGCGCGCCTAGCGCCGCCGGCCAGGACTTCAAATCCCAGCGAGCCGCGCGCAGCGCAGCCGTTAGCGCCAACGGCCGCGCGGAGGGGAACGGCTGCCGTTTAACGGCTGCTCCCGCCTGCCTCGTGTGGGCGAGAGGACAAAACGACGCCCGAAAGCTCTGGCGCCTTTTCTTCGTGTATATATATATATATTTTTTGGTCTTTTGCAGCCAAAGGCAAAAGCCTTTGCCATAGGCACTGCCCGCATGCCTGGGTAAGCGGCTGCAGGCTCTGAAGAGCAGCTAATGACCCCGCTGGGAATAACAGTAATAATGACTGTGCTCCCTCTCCGGGGGCTGTGGTGCCTCCACAGGATTAAGAGGCGCGAAAAGCAAGAAAACATTATTTTTATCCGATGGTTCTGATGATATTACCGAGTTCACACAGAGGCCAAAGAAGTATTTTTAAATAGTCACATTCCTCAGGGCAGAGTTCCGCAGAACCACAAGCAATTCTACATGCATTTTGTCCCTTAAAAAAGAGGTACGTGCCTTCGCATTTGAGCTTTTAAGAGGCCACCATCAATCAGTTCTTTAAAATTTAGTGCCAGTATCCAGCTAACAATGACTTTTTTTTTTACCTTTGGACAACTTGTGGAAAGAATGCTGCACAAGCATCTATTTTGGAGACCAGGATTATCATATAGGAGAAAAATGTATTTTGGGCAACCTAAATATATAGATAATCTGTCCACCTCTAGCTAGCGAGGCTCATGAAGTTACCAAATGTATCGGTGTACGCTACCATGAAACCTCTTTCATGTGCATCAGTGTTTATCTCAAGTTTCATTGGTTCCAGATATACACAGTCTTTCACTTTTAGTGCTGGTTTCAGATTTACGACTGCTATATTAAATTCATAAAACTGTATGGGGTCTCCAGATTAAGACACTGACCTTTAACTGCTCTTCATGTTTAATATTTGGCTTAACATGCAATTTCATTTCTGATTCTTGTTTCCTTTGCTCCTTTAAAAATAACTAGATTTGCATCTGCTTTTTGCTAGCATCTATTTAAAACCTCATTCACATTACTTTTAATATCTGGATTTACATACCAGAATGACACAAGTCCACGTGCATTACTTTGCCCATAAAGGATCTTCCTTTCTATTTGGTCATTAAGAGGCTGCAGACTCGTTATTGATAGAAGCCCCGAGAGAAGCTTGTTTTCTCTTCTTAAAATTCACAGTATTCTGATGTGCTATGAAACAGCTGCTCAGATGTTTTGATTTACAAATTCATTTTTCTCATTTTGCAGTTTCCCAAGTGGCAATATTGCTAATCCAGACCCTTACATCCTCGAGCAATGCAATGTTTTCTGTGCTCAAGTCTGCCGAAGTGCCAAGTGATGACAAGGCAAAATGAAAACAGTCGGAATCATTTGGAAAGAACTATCTAACAGGATGTAATTATTTGATATAACCATAATATGACATTTCAAGATGCTCATTCGAGTGATGAGTTTCCTGGAGTGTTTTAAAACATTTGCAAAAACAGCATTGCAGGGCAAGCAGCAGAATAGGCAGATAGGAAAAAGAGAGCAGGGGCATTTGGGCACGAGCTGAAGGGGGATGATAGACATAGGTACTTTGGTGGATATAGCTGAAAGTCTATGCTGAAAGCCAAAAGCTTCACTCCGTTTTTTTTTGTGAAAAGCATTACATTAACCACAGAGAATGTGGGGAAGTCTCATTAGTTTTATTAGGTCACATAAAGATATGAGCTTTATTGTTTGGACTCTGGAAACTGTGCAGCAACAGCAATACCTTGACCCTGGAACATATGCCAGCATGGCGTGAGGCGTACATCAAGGTTTGATCTTGCAGCCTCTGAGTGCAATGGACTTTGGTGGGTGCAAAACTCTTTCACTACTTAATGCTGACCTCAAGGATGTTATTCCTGATTTTCTCCTGATATAACTGAGATGAGGTTCAGGACCTCATTTTTTAAGTTAGTTTTAGGAGTAGACTTAGGGGTAAATGTCTTCCTGAAAATACCAAGTGGTTATGATCCATATGTATACACATACGTATATATTCATGTGAAAATGTACGTGCTTTATATTTCTCTACACATTTGTGGTAGCTATATCCTTACATGCAATTCTTTTGGTGTCCACGGGAATACAACAGCTGAGGATCTGGTGTCTAATATTCGAGAGTAAACTTAATTTGAGAGAAGAAATGCATTTCCTGACCGTGCCCCCAGATTTCAAACCAACACTGATTCCTAGCTGGTGGCAGAAATGTCTTGTTGCTGGCAGTTAAATGCTGAGGCAGCACTGGTTTCCTTGGGATATTTGTAGCTAGCAGGCAGCCAAACATCCTAAAACTGTAATAAGACAAGGAACACTCCAGCATGCGGTGGGGAAGCTGTTCTGTGACTGGGAGTTATTTACAGAATATGTTTTTGCAGATGGGTGGAGAAATGCTCTCTTTTTACCTCACAGAGTGGAGAGAGAGAGTTTGGTAACGGCTCACAGGTATCTCTCTGTATAAATAGGAAGGAACCCGTCTGCCCTGGTGACCTCTCCACGACTCTGACACGCTGCATACACCAGGCAACACGTGGTGGTCCGTCCCCTGGCACACCAGGATCTGCGGGACAAGGGTTCACTCGGAGCCCTCTGGCAGTGAAGGTTGGCACTGTTGTGGTGTGACACTCGCTCTCAGGGGAAACAAGGAAGCACGTGGGTTAGCCAGAAGGGGCTTATTGGGGGATGCAGTACAGTGAACTTGAGAAACGAGAAAAAATATGGGTAAAAAGGAGAAAAACAATCTGGGGCTGCCTTCCCAAAGACTGTAGTGCCAGGCTTGTTGCTAACTCTACCAAAGCAATTAGTCTTGAGCAGGGTGGGAGAGGCTGGTTTAATTCATCTTTTCCAACTTTAACCTCTAATTACGTAATATAGGGACTGCAAAAGAAAAAGAATTTTCTGGAAAAAATACAATATAGCCGTAACTGACACCGTGCCCCAGTCTTTGTAATACAGTATCATCAATATTTTTAAGGCAGTGCACTGCTTCTAGACTCTTAAAAACTGTCTGTTTCTAGGATTACTGACAGAGTTAGTACAAGTGAGCATGGAGCAGCGGGCAGGATCTGCCCACACACAGACCCAACAGACCCAAACTAACTTTCCTTAAAGTGGCAGCGGAGTGGAAAGAGCTCCTGCTGACTCTGCCAGGATCCCCCTGCTCAGAAGCTATGGCTACATCGGTTTAGTATTCAAAACCGAAAGCTGAGGTGAACAATAAAAGGGGTAAAACCCACCAGATACTTTGGTTCTTAATGATTAACTGGAAGTCCTTCAATGAACTTAGTACCTGAGAGTGGAATTTGGAGTCTGACCTTTACTACATCTAGATAAACAGGGAGGCAGATTCGGCGTCTCCCTCTGCACGCTCCCCTCCAGTCTGAGCGGTTCGCTCCTCCGAGGCTCTAACGTTTAATGCTGCGGTCAGGAGCACAGGCGAGTTGAGCATGATTCTTCTCACCGTGCTTTTCCTTTGCATCATTTCCACATACTCAGCCTCTGTTAAAGGTAGGTCCGTGCCGGGCTTGATTTGTCATTTACCCAAGGACTCAGTGCAGGCGTAGTCAGTCTATGCCTACTCGTGTATTTTGCCCCAGAAATGAACATCGTTACTCAGGCACTCGAGTGATGCAAAATACATTTAGTAATTACAGTGGTCTCAGCGCTTGCACTGTTCTTGCAAGCACAGGGGATAAAGGGACAGTATTTTCAGGTGTGCGGAAGCAGCGGTCCAAGCCAGGAATCTGGGCATCTTGACCTTGCTGAGCCAGGGCAGGCCGAGGGGGCAGCAACTTGAAAGACGCTCTTTGCATGCCTAGAAGCTGAGCACCCACGGAAGTGCTCTGGTGGATGGGAGCCAGGGCGCGCACAGGACTCTGTGTTAGGGAGTCCCTAACAAGCATCTCATTAATTTCATAGGGAGCTCGGTCCGCAGTAAGGCATGAAAACCTGGGTGTCTACACAGGCTCTTGGAGCAAGGGTTTCACTCAGGTGTCCTGCACAAAGGTCAAGGGCAAAAAACGTGGGGACCGCCTGCTCCAGCGGTGCCAGCACATGAAGCAAAGTTCCCTCTCAGCAGTGGTGCTTTGTGTGAGGTCTGGCATTACGTTTACAGGACGTCTAGGACAACCCAGTAGGTGTTCAATATACAAGTCCTCCAAGACACTCACTGCAACAGCAGTCCGTGCTCTAACAGCAGCAGCCAGGTGACATCAGCTAAAGCTTAACTCTTCTAGTGAATGAAAACGACCTCAGTGGGAGGAAAGGGCAGGAGGGAAGCAGCAGGTCCTGGGCTAAGCAGTTGGAAAGGCTGCAGAAGTGCTTCCATGGGTGCCTCTTCCTGCAGGACAGCCGGGACACACCGTGCATCTGTGTAAGTAGAGGGCAGCCACCCTCCTCCCTAGACGCTACCCTGCACAGCGTTTGGCAGGCAGTTCCTCTGCCAGTGAGTGTATTTCTCAATGCTGCCAAGTAGCATTTACGGGTAGACACTGGCAGGCCAAATTTCTGGTGTCTGTTCTCTATAATATTATTAAGCAAAGCTCTTCCTTGATGTGAAGGAATATTTGGCACTTTACATCCCCAGGTGGACTGTGCAAACATTTTCTGATCAATTAATCCTTCGATCAGCTCTGCGAGGTCTCATTCTCTTGTGCAGAGAGGGAAAATTGAGACTGAGAGCTAACTGGCCCAAGGCCAATTAGGGCCGCAATGACAGAGACAGGATTAGTCTTGCCTTTCAGTCCATCAGGCCATGCTGCCTTTCAAAAATACTAAATGAATAAATAAATATTCTTTAATTTTATGTCAGCTCAATCAGCACACATGAAACTTTCCTGCTGCAGTTGCATTTGAAAAGTACTTTCAAATAAATGTATTTTGTTGTTGTTGTTTTTAAAGCTATCCAATATCAGAAGAACTGGCAAACATAATTTATGGACGTAGAGCCAGCTTGTAGCTGGAGATGCACATGCCCTGCATGCCGCACGTATTAATAAAAGGCACAGGGCTTGACAGCTGTCTCTGCTCCTGCAGTGCAACCTTCTGTATTATACAGTATCACGAGTTAATTATAGAATTGGCATGTTACCCTTAATGACAGACACTTAACATTACCAGTCAAACTATGTGTTATGCACTCCACCTTGAAAGCTGTGCAGTCCCCGCAGGCACTTCTCACCCCAGGACAGCACAACAGAATCGCCTTCTTTACGTCTGCTTCTGCTCCCTCCTCATCGTCAGGACATCTGCCCCCAGCTGAAATGGAAACAGCAATAAAGGCTTGAGGGATCACAGCATTTTTTTTAAGGTTTCAATCAGAAAGGTGTAGGAATATTTCTTCTTCAATGCTACCAATGTTTTTGCCTGATCCCTGCTCCTCCTCCTATCATGATCCTCCTGTGAATCATCCTTCGCCCTGGGTGATACCAGGCTTGCAGCTAAACATGTCCTCTGCGCCATCTTCCCCCAGCATTTTCTGCCTATGGAATGGGGAAAACTTTTGGATGCTGATACACTTCTGTCTCCCGAAGTACTCTGCAATTGCTCATCTCTCCCATGGCACTCACAAGAAGCTGCCTGCCTGCATCATTTGCTCTTAATTTCCCTCAGGAGGGAACGGTTCTTCTGTATACGAGGACAAGCAAATTTTGAAAGGGAGAAAAATGAACTGTTGCAAAAATAATAACAACAAAAACACATCTAAAAAGTTCACCTGTGGGCTGAACTGTGGGAAAAGAAGATAGGGGTAAGGTGCCTTTAACTGAAAGGAGAGAGGGAGCTAAACCACAGACATCCACCATAACTAATAAGACATATGTCTCAGCACTTAGATCATCTTACTTGGACGTGCTTTCCCCCCACCTTTATCTTCAGACAGGACTGAGTCATTGGGAAGCACTTAGAAGGCTGCACTTGCAAAATCCCAGCTTGTACTAAATCTGTGGTGCTACAACTTAGTTCTGCTGCAAATGAAGAATGTTTCACACTGGGAAACAACCTTCTCAGTTATTCCAAGGAATCACAGGTCTTCGTGAAAGGCACTGCCAGCCTCTGGGCAGGCACTGAGCACCCTCTGCTCTCCAGGGCAACATAGCTCCAAATGCAATGGAAGAGAAGAAAATGGGTGAAGCAAAGGGACTAGGAAATTCACAGTAAATCTGGAGGAAGGGTTTTAGACTTCTAAGTGCTATTTTTTAGTAGGTTTAAAATAGCCCCATGCTAGCATAAATACTTTAACATCTCTAAAAAACAAAAAACAACCCAACAGTAATAACCTTGAGCTCTTACATGCAGGCAGGCCAGATCGTCAGCTGGCATAAACTGTAAATCAGATTACTTCCATGTAGTTTGGCAGTTTACACATGCTGCAGACCAAATGTGCTGGCGTTGCCTTTTTGCTTAGAGAATGATGCTCTGAAGCTGACCTTAGCATGGTGCTGTAACATCTGAGTGAAAAGGGCAAGAGAAGCAAACAAAACCCTAAAAAAATGAAGTTTTGGTAGATTTTTCTTTCTTTTCTTTTTTTTTTTTGTACTTGTCATGAGACAGAAATGCACCTCCTTGAGGGCAGCACTTTGCTTTCTTGCTTTAACTTTGTTTTCATTTGTACGCTGCACCTACTGAGCTGCCCAAAGAAAGTCCCACGGGTTTCGGCGGTGCAGCAGCAGGGTCTGAGAGGCCAGGCCGGTGGTACTGACAGACAGCACCTAAGGTCCCTGTGTGTGTATTTACTTAGCAGAGGTAACAGCACTCTGTGTGCCGCCAGCTTCTCCTCCGGTCCCTCTACAAACTGAGCTCATCAGATTTTCTTCTGTGCAGGAGACCTTTGTAGCCAACCACACTGAAGGAAGGAAGCCCTTGAAAACAGTGAAAAGCAATGACATGTACAGCCTTCATAACAAAATATTTAAAGAATTTTCAAGAAGAAATTGATTTTCCTTAATAATGTTTAAAAAAATGCAGTGACTTTTTTTCTTAGTGCAGTTCAAAGCTCAAAGGATGCAGCTTTTCCTTCATGTCAGAGTAAATACAAACACCACGAAGGCTTTCATTATAGGTCTAATTCCTATGTCTGAGGCTATGTAGACCCCGGGACACTGGCCTTACAGTGGCCACATTTCCCACAGAACTGTGCATGAGAGAAAGAAAAGATGGGGAAGAATGGGGGCATAGGGCACTCTAAGTAGTTTTACAAAAGAAAAGAAATTTATAAAAGCAACACTGAAACTGAAGTCCTTGGGAATGGTCTATCCAATCTGTTGTTAATGTAGATGGAAAAGTATGCATGTTGGAAACCTGGATTTCTGCTAGGATTGGGAGTTTTATAGCTCTTAAAACACCTCATTATAAATATAACAACAAAAGTATAGCTGCAGGCACATTTCTTTAATTTGAAGAACAAGAGCTTAATTATTTGATCTCAAAAATATTTTCCCAATGTCCTTTCCCAATTATGGCAAGACTCTCAAAAGAAAAAAATCCCAATAAATGTGAAAGAAGTCGCAAAGAACAATTTGCATTGGCTCCAACAAAAAATATTAGTACATTTCAAATTGATAAGCATATAGTCCTTATAGTATGCTAATTTTCAAACCACTTTGGATTATTTCTCATGTTACAATATCCAGTGTAAAGAAAGTGCCCCCTTTTTGTATTTCAGTGCAAAAATCAGAACAAAGTATTTTATGGACTTTCTTATCTTAATGTTAATTTAATCGTAAAGAGCTGCATTGCAGTCCCACTGGGATGGCACCTGTAAGCAAGGGTAGAGGGATCAGTTCCATATGTCTTTTGTTCACAATCATAGTTTTAAGTTTTCAAAAGGTGATTTTTAGATAAAATGAGAGATAGATAATTTCTACATTACTCATAGGAGTGTTTTTCATCCTGCTCTTTCCAAACAGGGCACACCACTGGACCAAGCTTAAATAATGACAAGATATATAAATTTGCTTATTCATCTGAAGTGTTTGTTGATCGCGTTAAAGCATCACTAGAGAGAAGTGCAGGCTTCCGGATTTCTTCTGGTGTGGATGTCAACCTTTTATGGAGAAATCCCGACAATGATGATGACCAGTTGATCAAAGTTACGGTAATTAATGCCATCATTAAACTTCAAACATTCTCAATTCTTACACATTTATCTAATTGTTTAACTGACTATGTAAACATATAGTTCTTGAAGAACATGTTTTCAAAAGATGAGCTGCCTTATTCTTCAAGCACCTCATCAACTACAGTTTCTTCAATTAGCTGTCTCCTATAGAGTGAATTTTACAATTTACAAGGATGTACCTAACATCATAACCCAGAACTTCAATCTATCTCCTACATTTTGAAATTGCTTTGTGCAACTTCATAGCTTCAAAGAAATTCTGTGCAAGCATCTATGGGAATGGGAGTAGGTTGCCTGAAGTTCCTGCTTGTTCTCTCTCACCTGAGCATCATGACACGTGCTAAATATGAACAGGTTTTCATGCTTATCCTTGCACTGATTACTTCCCCAGTGGTGATTTGTGTTTTTTTTTTCAACTATAGAAATAGACATCATAGAAAACTAAAGATCAGAACCATAAATGAAGCAAGAAGTGACTTACTAGGAGATTTAGTCTATCCAGATTTTACCAGCCCCATGCTAGACTGATCTCTGCATGATTTTTCTCTGCTTCTGCTTTGCTAGATAAGAGATGTCCAAGTTGAAAACGTAAACGAACGCCCAGATACTAAAAGCATCTTCAAAGGAAAAAGCACAGAGAAGATCATTGGGAAGAACTATTTGGAAGCTTTACAGAGGCCCATGGTTCTTCAGTTAAGCCGTGGAAAAGTAAGTCTTTTAAAATCCACACACATTCCCTGAGGAAACCAGAGAGAGATCTTTCCCTACAGGCTTGGAGAACTTAACAACTAGCCACTCGCACTCCTTAGCACAATATAATCTTTCTTTCTAAAATATGCTAGTATGGAACAGACTGTAATCTACCCGGACAAGGGGCTTATCCAGCCACGGTCCCGTATGCTTTGCGAACACCACGCAGTATGAAGTAAACAGCATATTGGCCCCAAATTATTGTGTGTGTGTGTGTGTATAGAGATATATGGAGATAAATATAGAAATACATGCATGCCCACACAGGTGCTGTGCAAGGCTTCTGCTGCTGACTTCACTGAGGCCAGGACTTTATCCAAGGCAGAAAAGGAAATACTATTATGAGGGTGACCATGCCGAGACCGTAGAGATCAGTGCTAATAACTTTAAACTTACCTCAACTGTTTTAGCGCGACTGCTTACCCACCTCTCTGGCTTGCTCATTTACCTGAGTGTCACCTGCCATCTCAACGGTTCCAAATTAATGAGCTCGATGCTGGAACAGCTACAGCCTTTCGCGTTGCTTCTCTGCCGGCACACTGTCTCCAGAGATGAGCAGAGCAGGGTCTGTGGGCGAGCACGCCTTGGTTCGCCCACGGCAAGAAGCGGCGAAGTGGGAGCCGAGGCTGCTCCTGCCTCCTCTCCATGCTGGTTTTCCCCCTTGCTGGCTGTGGCCGAGGGCACGAGGCTGTCCCAGGCACAGCCCAAGCAATGCTGGCCAGGTGAGGGGACATGGGCAGAGGGGCAGCGTGAAAGGAGGAAGGTTGAAGGTCACACTCCCTTTTACTCATCTGCAGAGCTGATAAAGGGCTGCGACACCCGATCCCAACAGGATCTTTACCTAGTGCTGTAAATAGGCACTGAGCACATACTCTGGCCGCCAGCTCAGCCGACTGAACTGCAGCTGCTATTAGGCCTGCTCGGCAACTTTCAGACTCAGCCCTGTCATCAGTTTTACACAACATAAAATGAAACAGGACAGCACTGGCTCCCAACTGTACATATCCCTAAGGGAGGCTTGAATCATCCGAAGAACATGGTCAACATACATCTGCTCCCAGTACGCTGCAAACACAGCCTAAGGCTGAGATGTAGTATTAAAAAGTTGGGCTTTTGCCTGTGCAGCGGGTTCTGAGTGCTGCTTTTCTCATTTCTCTGTGCTGTGGTACTTTCATCCCTGGCACAGTGACCTCCCCTTCCAGGGCTGCCCTGAGATAACGCACCAATAGTGCTTACAGTTCCTGAAAAAAGTGTGCTGTTAAAGTACCTTGAATGCAAAGTGGAGGTGCAAAGTCTTTCACAGCCAGAGGAGAGGCTTAAGCGCAACAGTTGTTCCACGTAGTTCAAAGGTTGTTATGTATATGACACGTCCTTTGAGTCATTCTAACGTGATTGAGCTATGATTCACTCTGGGGTTTTTTGTAGCCTGTGATTAAAGTGCAACAGATATGTGCATGAAGAGAGGACGGAGGCAAGATGGGATGTAAAGCCAGAGTATTTCAATCCACAGCTCGACAGGAACCATTTTATGGGAGTTATGAAGAAAGAATAAGGAACCTGTTATGTTTGTTTTCTGATTTTCCTTCTAAATCCTCTCTAATTAGCACTGAAGAAAGATGCTCACAAAACTGAGGCTCTATTTAGGTGCTGCTGAAGTCTGAAACTTCTTTGTGTTGTTAGTTATCAGCCAGTCACCTGCAGCTTCTGGAGTCTGCCTAACTCAGGAGAGCAGGTCCAAAGTTCAGCTTCCCAATCAGAAAAAGTAAAGGGAGTTTTTACAGAAGGGTTCCTCACTTTTTCTTTCATATTTAAACAAATTTAAATGGGCCGGGTTTTTTAAGTGTTTGTTTTATTCCTGCAGGTAAAAAACTTCTATTCGTATGAAAATGACCCTGGCCTTGTCCAAAACCTCAAGAGAGGTCTGGCTAGCCTCTTCCAGGTCCAGCTGCACTCCGGTGCTGTCCATGAGGTATGGTGCAATATGTGGTAAGACACTTGTTATTAGGGAAACCTGAGGAGCCCAGTCTGCTCTAAAGGGCCTCTCTGTGGCTCCTGTGGACTTCAGAAGGAAGCATAAGAGAAATCAGCCCCTTAAGCAGGCTTGAAGGTGGGGAAATAAAGTTAATCTTTTGAATATTTGGTGATAAAAGTCACGTTGCTGAAGTTAACTTTAAAAAAAAGGTGAATTCCATTTGCTTTACAATATCCTTATCCATTTAACAGTTTGGTAATAAACCAATTTATACCACAGCACTGTAGAAGAGATTATAATGCTGTGGTTTGAAGCTGGTTGGTTAACAAGGCATTTAAAATCATTATTTGAAATTGCTATTAACATTGTTATTATTTATTAATTTATTATTGGTTTTATTACTTTATTGTCTATTGTGTTTATTACTTTTTATTTAAACTATTTTAAATCAAAGAGTTTTCACACAAACTTAGCAATGGTTCAGCTGCATGCATTTAATCTGCATTATACAGTTAAATTTTTGCATCTGCCAACATAAAGAATGCTAGAAATTACCTCGATTTCCTGAGTATAGTGCCACCAGCCAGGTATTTACTATGTGTGTCTGATTTTAAAAAACACTGCTACTTTCCCTCATAGCCACCTAATGAAAAATATCTCTGCCTACCCAAAAGAGAAAGTTAGAAACACTGACATAAGGAAAAATAAAACAGCAGCCCCTCTTCACCTTCAAAACTGGTAAATGAGCGCTAACCGAAGCAGTGCAGTGTCTCGGGTACATGATGCCAGCAGGGCAGAAAGTCTCTGGAGGGAGTTCCCAGGTCCAAGAGACACAGTCAGGAAACTTCCAGAGTGGTGTAGGAGTCCTGCAGCTCCCTGTATTTTCAATTCCTAGAGGTCTCTCTTTGAGAAAAGAAAGGGAGAGAAAAATAAACAGGAAAACCCAATAAGAACAAATGTAAGTCAGAAATGGATGACACACAGATACTAACTGTACTCTCTTTTTCCAAGGTGGATGTATCTGGGGAATGCAATGTTACTTACCAGGTTCGGCAAAATCAAGTGACTAAAATTAAAGCCCTGGACTCCTGTGAAATAGGAAAGGCAGGATTTACCAGCCCGTATCAGGTACCATTTATTTAACAGAATAAAATCCGTTTTGCCTATTTTAAATATACCCTTACTAGCTATTACTCATTTTTTCCCAAGCTTTTTCTTGCATTACAGAAAACAAACTCTACCTATACATTTGCAATGTTATGAGTACAATCCTGCACCATGCAGCACCTTTGGCTCAGCTGGCATTCAGTGCAGCACAGCAATTCATATGCAGGCTGGAGAAGTACCGAAGTGTAATTTTTACACTTGCCACAAAGTATCTAACTTGTTCACACACAAATCGGTCCAAATAGATCAAGCCTGGTTTGGTTTCCAGGTACACACAAGAATAAAGCTTACTTATTACACATTTCCCTGGGAAAGCTTCTCATTTTATTTTTAGTAAGGCTTTTTTTCAACTAAAGGTATTACCAGGCATGTTCTCAGCTGCAGTGTATTCTGTAACTTCCCCTGTGGCTTTTTGTAATGAATTTGAAACACACGGTACAGCAAAAGTGACTAGATTATTGTAGAAGAAATTCCTGAGAACTTAGGATATCCTGGTTTGCAGGTGTAGGCTGAGATGTTGTCAACTCATGGGCACTTTTCTAATTTGGTTTTATTTCATTATGAGTTTTGCTCTGATTTGGAACTGTAGGATCTGGTCTATTCTGTCATTTACTGATGAGCCCTCCTTTTGGTTTATTTTTAAATTATTTTCAGATTTTAGATGTTGGCACAAAAGTCACATCAGCCACAATTTACGTGCTGGAAGACAGTTTCATCAAGTCCATTAAGGCAGAAGAGAATTATGTTTTTTTTCTGAATTCCCGACGAAAAACAAATGCCAAAATAGTTTCAAAGTAAGTTGGGCAAATTGACTGTCACTGATGGCAGCAGGATTAATGGTTCAACTCAGGTTACATGTGTACATGCAGCCATCACAATTTCATGGTCTAAGACTGTAAACTCTTAAGGTAGGATTTAGATCTGTTTTGTATCCATATGGTACTTACCCCAGCTTTGATTGAAGGTTCTACCATTCTGGAAATAATAAACAATTGCATCTATAAATAATGAAATGAAAATAACCGGTAGTCAAACCATTTTAAGCAATGCATTACTCCTGTAGGCACTCTGCTTCTATACCCTCTCCTTTAAGGAACACTTCAGATGGAGCTGCATTTCTAATACATGAAAGTTCAGAGGTATAGAAAGAAATATCTGATTCATGGAAAGGAAACATCAATGAAACCTAGATCTGTGTCTGAAACACTCAAAGTGCAGAGGTGGAAAGGTTGTGGGTTTGGTTGGTTGGTTGTTTTTTTTGCTTCCTTTCCCCATTATTTCTGCATTTCTTCAAAATGCCTGAGCTCTAACGGTGTTTTCAATGCCTGGGTGTGCAGGCAGAGACTGGAGCTGAAGTCGGTGCACGCTGGCCCTGGCCTGGTGGCTGCGAAGCAAGCTGCAGGAGTTATCCAAACCTTGGACTCCCGTTACGTAGCGCTGCCACTGGTAGCCGAGACCGTCCACGCCGAGTGTAAAAAGTGCCCCTCGGTGAGTAACCATGGCCTCACGGCCTCTTGAACGCCAGGCTAGCTGAGCAGACATGTGAGAAAGAAGTCTCTGTTCCAGCAGTTCACTAGTTGATGTCAAACATAAAACACCGAGGTGGTGTGGTGGTGCCCTGACTGGCAAGGGTATTTTAAGATCTGTCTCTAGAAATACCTAACTTTTTGCTCTCTTGGATGATATAGCTCAGTGCTTCTCAGCCTCTAGAAAAGACAACAGCCTTTCGTATTTTCTCATCTCTGCCAACTGAGTTGGCCAGAGTTTATTTTTCTGCGTAATGGAGTGGGAAATGAGTATAAGGATGGATTGCCAGTGTTCATTCACTGTCATGAGGGAACTGAACCTTTCCCAGAGATTAAAGGTAGTTAATCCAATCCTTGCTCAGGCTAAATATCTGTGGACAACATATAATGCCTGTTCTCACTGCCTAACCTTGTAGGAAGTCTTTTATTTTAATGACTTTAGAGGTATTTTGTAAATACAAAATGGGGTTTTATTATTCCTGGCAAGCCAAATACTCTCTTTATCTCTCCTTTGCCACAATAAATATCACCTTGACATTTTACCTTTAGAATATTTAAAGACTACCAAAAATGTAGTACTAAAAGAAGGTTGCAAACCTACTTTAAAGAGCTTCATCTTTTGCTTTGCTGACAATATTTGTCACAAACACTAATATAAACTGCTACAATGGTTGTTGGGAAGATTTTTACTCTTACCATTGCAGAATAAATTTAGCTGTGAACAGGAACATTAATTTAAAGATTGTTCTCAATCGTTTTTCAGCAAGCAAGCTTCTATTCAGCACATGTAATGCTAAACCTCCAGAGATATTCCCTATGAGCACAAATACCTTGCTATGTTGGAGCTCATGATAGTTATTTGGAAGTAACATCACCCTGTAATAAGTTAGCTTGTCTAGTGTTTGTGGAGCTGCAGAGAATATAAAAAGAAAAGGCTGGGGAAAATGAAATAGAAATGATGCTGCATGGGTGCTGCAGCAGCCCTGAGCAGGGAACATCAAGGGCAGGTCCCAGACTCTGCCCACCAGGGTTTGTGCTGAGCACGCTTGTCCTAATAGTCCTAGAGACAATATTCAAGCTAACAAGCTAACAAACATGGGGTGTATTTCCAGAGCGCTGCCTGGGGACTGAGGTATGTCACTATAAACCTAATGGAACGGGGAGAATGAAGTCCTGCTTTCTCACTGTATTTTACAGTAACTGCTATGAAAAGATGGGGTCTATAAACAGAACACTGTATCCAAAGCAGCAGCATAACATTTGGTACTTATATATCATAGTATACATTAATGCCATGCTGACATGGCATGCCCTGCAGTTTTACGTTTTCAAAACCTTGTTTTCAAAACCTTGTACAACGTGTAACAAATCTTATCTTTACCTTTATGAATCTGCTGAAATAGCCATTACTCTATTTCACAGATAGAGGCATTAGGATCTGTGAGATTATAGCAAACAGTTGTATGGCCCTAGGCATGTAGTAAATGTAAATGTAAACGTTGTATGTACCACACACACGTAGGTATTTACAATATGCTGGGTTAGGTTCTAGGTGACAAGAGGAGCTGCACCTTGGAGTTCAAGTATCTAAGCCAGCAAGGAGCATTTGTAGCAGGAGTGTTCTCTCACCTACTCACTAGGTGCACATCGCTAGTACCATACGGGCCCCACTGCACACTCCTCGCAGCAAAATAGACAGGATGAATGAGGCTGGAGATTCCTTGCTGGACTATTGTGCAGCTTCAACAGAGGGAATAGAAAGTGCCCCGTATGTTTATCCATTTCAGCTTACAATAGCCACATTGACCTTGGTGCTAAGCTGTAATCACCATTTGATATTAGCAGTTCCATCTGTGCCTCAGATCATCAGCCCCTCCCAGCTGGTTATTAATCCCCAGGAAATATCCTGTGTCTCAATCAATGTTGCCTAATTACTGTTTGTTACAGTTGATGGAAGTTGCACTCTGTACTGCTGAATGATACTTCTGTTTGCCGGCAGGTTCAAGTTTTATTGCCTAATACAAGACCCATGAAGGGGGATGCATTTTAGTAAAGGTCAAATGGGAGTTAGGGATATTTCCCACTTAGGAAAACTGCAGTAAACACTGCTGCAAAGAACAGCTGAGTTTTCACCAAGGAATGTTCTCGATAATTCGAGATAACAGAGGCAAAGGCAAGCAAGAGAGGAAAGGTCAAAATACCTGCCCCAGTTTCTTATGGGAGTGGAGCTGGAAGGACAAAGCCCTCTCAGGCCTCCGTTTCTAACTGTGTAACACAGGTTTCTAAATGCCTGCTACGGAGAAAGTTTGGAAAGTTACTAGAGGAAGGATTAAAAACCTGCTGAAGAGAACAGACTGCCTCGCACTCTAGCTCACTGCACACAGACATTCTCAGCTCCTCACAGGGCAGAAACTTTCCCATGGGATAGTTTATTCCATTAGCACAGCCTCTAGCTTTCTCAGAAGCATCAGCCACAGCTGCACCCTTGCGATCCCTATGTCTTTCTAAGGATTTTTTAGCTCATTTGCCCTGTTTGTGGTAATTCGTACGAGGCAGTGTCCACGCAGAAGGACGTGGTGTGCAGCACGCATGGCTATCTGAGCAGCCTCCCAGTGAGCCAGCTCCTGTGCTGAGGACCTCTGCATTAACTGAGGAAAGCTAGAGGTCTGCCACAGCACCTACAAACCCTGTCATATTGCTCTGGTACCACATCGGTACCAGAACCAGGTCCAAAACGTAGTGTGTGGAATAAATGCAGCAGCAGTGATAAGTCAGTAATAACAAGCAGAAGTATGCAGAACCTATTCACCTACTGTTTTATAAAGTAACCACAAATCCTTCCCCGTCCCATGTAGTCTTATGAATAAGAAATGTGTGTTACAAGACATTCAGACCTGTCCCATTCAAACCTCTTATAAAACTATCATCTTCTAAGAAAATATGATTCATTTGTGAATTGGGAATTGTGCACCTTAAAACACTGATTGAGAAGAAAATGAGAACATTAAGATAAACTCTGCATTCCCTGGAAAGCACAGTTCATTTGCAGGAGAAGAAAATTCACCTTATTCCAGTTACATACTAGGCATTCAGGTTTAGCGGTGAAGTGAGGGGAAAAAACACAACTATGTCTGCACTACAGGAAGGTTTGAGAGAGAATTGTGCTGGAATATCATAAACAAATTAAGTAAAATTTAGATGTGGGATCACCAGTATATGAGATTTCAGCTAATTTGAGCAGTGGCTGGCCCATATATCTCTATTTAGTTGAGTCTGATTTTTGAAAACCGAAAACACTATTTGAAAGACTGATACCACGTGGATTATTTTTCAGCTTTCTGAACACTGGAAGACCATCAAAAAACATTTGCATCCTGAGAACCTTTCCAAAGCTGAAGCAACAAGAAGCTTTTTGTCTCTCATTCAGAATCTCAGAAAAGCTACAAAAGAGGAGATACTGCAGATTCTTAAAAGTGAAAATAAGGAACTCCTGTAAGTCACCATGAACAAACTTTCAAAATATTTCCGTTACTTAAAACCACAGAAAAGCAAAATGCATGTAAACAGATTCAGTTATAGTGGCTACCTGTGCAAATATAGTGTTCAGTTTTGTACTGGAAAAGTACGTTCCCAGTATAGATATCAATACTTTCTGGAGTCTATTTGCTATCTACAGATGGAAGACTTCAGGGATACTGGTTTTGCCAAAAAGAGTAATAAATTCTGTCTCTTACCTGCACTTGTCAACGCTTCTTCCTTTCTATATGTAGAATAATCTTTTCAGTATTGTCTAGCTCATTTCAGTGATATGTTCATTTTCACTTCTTCTTCATAGTCCACAGCTAGTGGATGCTGTAACATCTGCCCAGACCCCAGCATCTCTGGAGGCCATGCTGGAGTTTCTAGACTTTAAGAACACAGAAAGTACTCTCCTGCAGGAACGGTTCCTGTATGCCTGTGGATTTGCTTCTCACCCTAATGAAATGCTCCTGAAATCTTTAACTGTAAGTCAAAAGACCAAAAAGAAATACAATAGAATCACTACTCTTGAGCCTCACCTGTGTCAATTGGAAGGAGGAATGCTATCATGGGATTTCCCAAATTCTTTTCCTCTAAGTGTCACGGCATATGCCACTTAAGCATATGGCCTAAAAGTAACAAAAATTCATAGGCACTCATATATAAAGTTTATTTACTATGTAAAATGTCCCCAACATGTTCTTGGAAAGCAAATATTGTTCTGAGTGTTAATAGATCAGTTTAAGGAGCGAAAGCTCCTCAGAGTCCTGTCACCATTTAATATTCTTTCTTTTAAAAACAGCTTCAAAATGAATTGTGCCATTGGAAAAACTAATGGTAATGCAAGGGGAAAAAGGCACTGAGCTCATGTAATGAAGGAGCAGTGACGTGCATCACTGATCACTGCCTTTGCATTGCACTGATGTACACAGGAATTGAGGGCATTCAGCCCACTGCAAAACGTGGGCTTTTTAGACAGTGACTAACTATTGCTTTTGAATAACAGACTAAGTTCCAGGGTGAGATTGCCAGTGAAGAAATCAGAGAAACTGTTGTCATTGTCATGGGAGCGCTCATCAGAAAGCTCTGTGACAGAGATGGTTGCAAACTTCCAGTAAGTATTTGCTTTTCACTGCTAACCACATTCTGATCTGGGACACAGGAATGATCCTTTTTGATGCTACTGGGAGATCAAAGGGGACACTGGTAGCATTTCCCTTCTGCTGTAAAGTAACACCATAAACTCTTGTGCTTAATAGACAGAGGAATTTATATATATATATAGCCAATGTTAGGGTTTAATTTGATCTCTCTCCTCATTTTTGCAGATTTCTTTAGCACAACTTCTTCCTCACTGCCCAGTCTGTCAGCAGAAAGCCCTTTTGCTCAACTGTCCAAAAGCTTAGCATGTCCTCAGAGATACACTAGAGAAGTCAGGAGCTACATAATGTTTGAAATCACCCTAGATGATCTCAGCTCTGAGAAGGAAAGTCATTGATCCGCATATACTGAACCTTGCCCCAAATGTGCACAGAACAACCCAGGAAGGCTGATCTATCACCTTGATCCTAGATTGAGTGGCGTATTGAGGACATGCTGGGAATGTAGGATGAGGGTGATCAGATAATGCATTGCTGCTGCCCGTTGGATCTGGGGGCATTCCAGATTGCAGCACACTGTTGACAAAGTACAAAGCACCCGAGCAGCTCTTAGAAATTCTTTTAGCCTTTCCCTGTGAGTTGCCAGGCACTCTTAAGGTGGTATATTAAGAAACACTGAGGAAGATTTCTTTGTTTTTTCTTTCTCTCTCAATTGTGCCTGCTGGCTCTTTGAGTAGAACCTATGAAGTCCCTGAATCAGAACAAGAACAGCTATTGAGTGATAAATCCAAGTGTCACTGAGATTACTGGCTAAGGCTTATAGGAAGCTGTCGACCTACAGCTCACAAACGGCACGTTTGCTAAGCCAGCACAATAATGCTTTAGACCAAAATATGCTAGAAACCAGCCCTGACACTCCTATTTCTGGAGGATGATAAGGTGGCTTTACGATCATCTTTTTAACCCACTCCTGATTTGCTTTAGGCTGTTGTGGAAGCCAAGAAGCTGATTCTAGGCAGGCTGGAGAGAGCTAAGAAAGGCGACAACGTGAAGATGTACCTGCTGGCCCTGAAGAACGCGCGTCTGCCCGAAGCAATCCCACTGCTCCTGAAGTACACTGAGTCCGAAGATGGGGCCATCAGCAGCATCGCTATCACCGCCCTGCAGAGATACGATGCCTCCTTCCTCACCAAAGAGGTAAGCAAATGTACTGCCCAGGAAAAGTGAAAGAGAGGATATTAAAAATCAAATGTAAAATGAACAAAGTTCTTTTGTCAGTCCTCACTTTTTAAATATGCCCTACATATATGTTCTGTCACCACAACTTCATTTGTAACAAAGATGTGTCACAAACTTCTCGCCTTCTGTTGGACATGGGGCTGCCACAGATAGTATCCAGCAGGAAAAAACTGCAAGATTAAAGATAGCCTTCCCCTGAAAAGTCCAGGAAATCTCTCCCTTGATCTTATCACTAACACAGTGTTTGAATCTCCTAGTTTATTTATTTATTTACAATCTCACTGTCAAAAACAGGCTGTATTTGGGTTGTGGTTGAGAACATGTAAGAGATGTTACACTGGCCCACGCAGTTGCTGCCTTAAACACGTTTAACAAATTCCATGAGGACTGTGAAAAACAGTGTGCTAAAATACATCCTAATATCTGAGCAATAGCTACGGACCCTGCTAACAAAAGCTAACAAAAATGAGATTCTAAGATGGAATTTGCCCGGTTATCTACATGAGCATTGAATGTATGACCTGTTTCCTGACCAGGTGAAGAAAACAATGAACAGGATATACCACCAGAGTCACAGAGTGCATGAGAAGACAGTGCGAACTACTGCAGCTGCTGTCATCTTAAACGGCGACCCATCCTACATGGAAGTGAAAAACATCCTGCTGTCCATCGGTGAACTGCCTCCGGAAATGAACAAGTACATGCTGTCCATAATTCAGGATATAATCCACTTTGAAATGCCTGCAAGGTACATTAAGTTCAGTGTAAAGGAATACAGCTCGTTCTCACTCCTTTGCCTATTAATGCAATGTCAGAGAAACTGACAGTGCGCAGTTTCCAAACAGTTTCTGCTGGAAAATCTAAGAAGTGCACAAAAGGATGACACTCCTTTGTGCCACTTTTAGGTACTGATATTTTAGAATAAATCCGTACATTTCAGTGACATTCTTTTAACAGTTGATACAGAGGAGAATTAAGTATCTAACTTTCACTACTATTAGGTGTCAAGCTGTCTTTCATGCAGGAGGAAATTTCTTTGCTTGCTTTTAATTCTCTCTCTGCATGGGGCTCTTGCTTTATATTTTTGAAGAACAGCGAACAAGAAAAAATTTATGCCATATTACCAGAATAGAAACAACAAATTACCCCTCCTTCTGACCAGCATCAATTTTCAAGCAAGACCTATGTTTGCTTTCCTTTCTATGTGTGAGTAGCTGTAGGGAGTAGCTGAAATTGGAGAAGACATTCCAGGAGAGGGCAGCTTCAGAGGTACAAATTTAATTCCTGTAATGGAAAAATGTGAGTTTTTCAAAGGGTCTCTTTAATGCTGGCAAATTCACTCCCTCTCAAATCTAATGTTTCTACAAAACAGCAATATATTTTCCACCATAACGTTTGTGGGTTTGCTTGTTTGTTTTTAATACTTCAGCAAAATAGTTCGTAAAGTTCTGAAGGACATGCGTGCTCACAACTACGAACGCTTCGCCAGGACGGGATCCTCTTCTGCCTACTCCGGCTATATGACACGTATGTAACCAGAAAACTGACTTTTAGCCCTGTTCACACTCCTGAACCTTTGGTTAATTCACTAGTTTGGTCACAGGTACCTTCTTTCTTTTTTAATTAAGGTGGTCCTGACCTATCGTCCACATACGGCCTTGACATCCTTTATTCAGGCTCTGGCATTTTAAGGAGAAGTAACCTGAACATCCATGTTTTCAATAGAAATGCTCAACTTCATGCCAGCCAGGTAATGCCCAAGTCCTACATAAAAACTAAGTCAGTACAGGGACCTCTTCTTACAACTTTTAAAGTAAATTCAACTGATGCCAAAAAAAAAATTGAGGATTGCTGCACTGGGTACAAAACAGGCCAATAACCAGAAAAAAAAAACAGAGCAGCAACGAGGAGGGACATTCTTGCCTTAACATGGAGAGAGGAGTTTTTTGTCCTCTACAAAAATCCAAGTCCTATTTCTGGTTAGACTTATACTGTTTATCTGACGTATTCGATAAAAGCTTCAGAAGTTTATAAAATCAAGCTGTTTCAGCTTGTATAATGCAAAACAGAAATACAAAGATTAGCTCAAACCCAGAATTCAGAGAGGTTTACGTGACATGCTTCTGTTTTGGTCTCTTCTTAACTGTCAAGTTGGAAAGCAACTTCCGTATTAGAATCCCACTTAATTTCTGCAGGAGAAATGTGTACAGTGGGGCATCTTGGGTTTTCCTTCCGAATGTCTATGCAAAATAGCCATATGAATAAAGGAAAATGGATGTGAAAAGAAATGAGGTTGTAATTTGCAGGCGGGCAAATTCTGCCTACATCTAAGGGAAAAAGTTGCCATGAAAGTATTTTGTTTTCCATTTTTCTAGCCGCTCTAATTCCCTTAAGCCTTAACCAAATACTTCTAGTCTCATATATATACACACACACACACACACACATACATATATATGTACAGTTAAAATAAATGTTTAGAGTGGCTAATAACCCAGATCAGGTAGTGTTTTTCATGGATTTTGTGTTATTGTTGCCTCTCAGGTAGTGATTGAAGCACAAGGCCTGGAGACAATAATAGCTGCGACTCCCGATGAAGGCGAGGAAAACCTGGACTCCTTTGCCGGCATGTCGGCCATCCTGTTCGATGTACAGCTCAGGCCAGTTACATTTTTCCAAGGCTATGGGGATTTAATGTCTAAAATGCTCTCAGCAACTGGAGATCCCATGAATGTGGTGAAAGGACTTCTCCTCCTGACAGATTACTCACAGGTACTGAGAGCATGACTTTTACTTCTTTTTTTCTGTCTTTTAAACCCACATCCACCCTCCCTCTGCACTGTTATGGTAGGGCAGTTCATCTTCCCTCTTTCCAGGGCTAATAAGCCTGTTCAATGTTACACAGGCTTTCCTTAGCTATGGGAGCACTAGAAAATCCATAAATATGAAACAAGAGGATGAAACTAGATTAAAAGAAACCTAGGACAGAAGAAAGAGTTAACATCATTCTAGAAAACAAAGCAACTCTGAAGAATAAAAGCAAATCAGATTAAGTTTCCTGCTGAAAACTTCTATTCTTATACTTAAATACAGGCTCATATACCAATATAGCTAAAAGCATAATACAATATCAGAGGACTAAATAGCTAGGTATCTTTCCCAGAGTACAGAGCCATTATTTGATATTTGCCTCTGCCCAAACAGGGCTCTCCTCAGCACGCAGCTCGCAAAACATCATCAGGGCCAATATTCAAAGAACAGCTCGACTTACAGTTCCTGGAAATATTTTCATGTGCAAAATTGCTGAGAGGCTTTCCCATTTAGTGCAAACAAAAGCTCACTCCAGCAACAGTTTATTTCTCACACACAGATTCGGGAGGAAGTTTTGCCAGGATCTATTTAATAAACTGACTGGAAAGATGAGAAAGCTGATCATGTCCTCTAGCCCCGAGCACACACGCACAGTGTTTTCAGAACTAACTATTTCCAACTGCTGTGCACGCACCAAGCTCCATAAATATTCTGGCCAAATCAGCCTGCTGGGCACCCTGAGAGCTCTGCAGCCAGAGCTGCAGATTCCCAGCTCCTCGTCTTTGGAGAGCCTAATAAGGGTCCAGAGAACACCAGCACTGGGCCTGCATGCCATGCTTAACAATATCAGGGTGTATCACTTTCGGCCAGACGCTGTCTCTCTGGAAGACTTGGCAGCACAGGGATTAGATGGGATCCCACTCTGCTTTCCCTCTTGGGTCACCACCAGCACATTTGCTGCCTGAGTTCTCTGGAGACCAAGCAGCAGACACTTATTGGGCGTTCATGGCAAAAACAGGTCAGCAACAACATCAAAATGGCTTGGGCTCTTACACGTAATTCAGTGAAGCTTCGTTAGAAATGTTTTCACCTGTCCAAGTCCTTGAACTGTGATTACAACAACACCAGAAAACACTGTTAGACTGGAAATGCGGGGAGTACCTCTGGAACTGAAGAAAACCTGTGCAAGAGAGCCATAATCTAGCAGCGTGCCAAGCTGAGTGCTCCCTGCACTCTCCCTGGCCAGCATGGAGAAGGCTTGCCAGAACAGATGCAAAACTGTTCATTCCTCTACACAGAGATCTTGATACCAAAACTGTGTGTGCCATAGCTGAGTGCAGTGGGATTTCAGAACAGGCAAAAAGCCATGTAAGAGATATATGTGGTGCAGCTGAGATCAAATACTAAAATGATGAGTTGGAGGCCAAAACTAGAACTTAAAAATGGGGCAGTTCAATAGTCAGAAAAAGAGAATTTCTGGAATACTTGGTTTGTAATTACTCTAGCAGGAACAGGCTGATTTTGAGAAAAGTCATTTAAAAATATGTTTTAAAAGTTCTGCTTCCCTGTTGATTTTTACAAAGAAAATTGTACATAGAAAGACCAAAACTGAAATAAACTGTCATCCAATCTACCAGATGTAAATGCCTGGAAAGCAGCTTCCTTTCATTAACTTGACACCTGCAGGTGTCACAAAGAGCACGTTTCAGAGAGGTGACTGCCAGTTTCATATTATCCTCTCTAAAGCTTGTTCCTGCCTGCTAATTGCAACATCTTCTCTCATATAACTCCACAACTGAAATCACCAGAGTGCATTTTACAGCCAGTGCTGCCTCTCACAGTTTTGCTTCAGCACTAGGGATACAAGTCTGGAAATTGCAACTTCCCTTCTAAAATAAACATCTCTTATAACACTGTTTTTGAAACTCCTAAGTCACCTGTATTAAAGTTCAGGAGTGTTAATATTTCTTCTGGGCAATACACCTGTCAGAAGCATAGAGAAATTAAATACTTATTAATAGGTCAGAGAAACCAGTTGAAAGCCAGATCCCCCTGGAAGAGAGCCAGCTCTCTGGGAAAGAAGTGCCTTCTCCAGCAGGCTGCCTGTTACATTACAGTAGTGCTACCAATGCCATACAGAGGGAAACTTTTTTTTTTTTTAATTGAAACATGCTACATTTCAGTGTTTTGAACAGTAACAAACTACAGATCCTGATCTTTCAGATCCCACTTTCCACTGCAAATGACACACAAAGCTTAAAATAGGAAGGGAAAGGAAAATACTACTCCTGAAAAGGCTGGGTCCCTGTGATTTACACCTCCCATCAGTCTGGACTGGATTTGCACACAAGTTGAAGGACAGGATTCAGCTCTAAATAAGGAAATAGATGAGCTGGTAAAACATAAGACAAGTGCTCATTGGCTACTTTCCTGGTTTCAGTGACAAATCTGACTTAATGCTAAGTAATCTTTTAAACTTTAAATTGTGCAGCTCCTGCACCCCACCAATCCTATTCTGATATTCTTAGGTGCAAATTGAGAATACAGGCAAAAATATCTGCTCCTCTGGTTCTGTGTCAAAACAGATATTGCTGGTTACTCACCCATTAGCAATTACTGACCAATCCAGTCCCAATTACAAGTAAAGTAAAATAAAGTCTGCATATCTAAATAGACCAATGAGGATTTCTGAACTATTTTGGAAAGTAATCCCTATCCCATTGCAGTCAACAGAAGAACCCTCTTTGATTTCAGAAGGAGCACAAATACAAGCTGTATTTTTTACTTGGACAAAAATAAGAAATTAGAACACAATATCCCCTGCTTCTAGGGACGTGCTGGATTCATAACCTACAGCCAGCCCACTGCATTCTCAGGTTAAACCTCAAGCCCACTTCAGCAACAACTCGCTGCCAACTTGGCTCTACTAAAGAGATCATTTCAGGCCTTAAAAGGTGAAGTAACCATATACAGCCACCGCAATTCTCAAACTCTTTGGCCGCAGCAGGAAGACTTTAAGGCTCTGAATAAGCTCTGAAAGGCTCCTCACCAAATGTTACCTCCTGCTACCATGACTTGAAAGACAGCCTGTGTCTGCTTGCTTCTTTCCTAAAACTTAGGAAAACGCGGGAAAACTTAGAGGGAAACGCGGGGCTACTAGCAGACAGAGAGAGATTTTTCCCGATAGAAAAAAGGGAGGTAATCAATTTTTTACACATTCTGCAGAGACCTGCAGCATTACAGGTGCTGAGGTCACCACAGGCTCAGAGTAGCCTTGGTGGGAGGGAGAAAACCATCTGGAAGAGGAAAAAAAGTGTCCTTGTATACATGGTTAAAATGAACTTTTCCGAAGTAATAGTTTAAAAAAAAAAAAAAAAAACAGTGAATTAATCTGCTAGTTCAAAAGGAAGCAGGACAACTATATAAGTGAGTTAGATTGCCAAGCTGAGTGAACTTTAAAATCTTGGCTGACTGTCAAAACTTGAAAGTAATGAACTGCTGTGACCTTGAGCTATTATCACTTCCGAAACAGACTCCATGCAATGCATGTGCAGTCCAGCCACTGAGGTCTCAAGAAGCCATAAGCATGATGGATGATGGTGGAAAGTGCATTAAATACAAATTACCAACGTGCTAGAGCTCCAAAACAAAGCTTAATCTGACCTAGGTGGAAAATCACCAGCGTCTGCAAGGCTTGTGTGGGAGATCCTCAAGACGAAGGGCACGATGTTCCTCACAGTGCACCTGACTAAAGTTATGTCAGTTGGCAGATAAGGTAGATGAGCAGCACCTTGCTTTAGCCTCAACCCATCTCATCAGGAGAGGGCTGCATTTTAGTGGTGCTCTGTCCATCCTTCCATATTCCTTTTTGTGATAGGAGCCATGGTGAGACATGGTCTGAAGGGAAGCTGGGAAATCAGCTTGTTTCCCTGTCACTTACCACTGTGTTAGCTGTGCTTTCTGACGGTTGCAGGTCATTCAGCTGCAGTCTGGGCTGAGGGCAAGCGCGGAGTTCCAAGGTGGCCTCTCCATCGACATCTCAGGAGGAATGGAGTTCAGCCTTTGGTACAGGGAATCCAAAACCAACGTTAAGAATCGGTGAGATACCTGCAGCGCGTGCTACAGTTTTAGAGAGTGCAGGATCCCAAGCCCAGATGGCTCCGCTTCGACAACTAAACATAAAGGATCTTGTACTTAAATTATTAAAATTAAGACATTTACATACATGTGAGAAAATCAGCAGTTTTCCTTTCCACATGGTATTACCAGTTCCCACTGATCTCATCTGGGTTTATGCACCTTTACCGAAAATAACAGGCTCCTTTGAGAGCAGGTTTTATCTGTGGATGCTAGGACTACTTGCAGTTTTAAATAGATTAATTGCACTGTTTTAAAACTTGACATGTTTTAATTATAATTTCTGAATTTACTTGCAGGGTAGCCATGTTCACTGCTGGTAACATTGTGGTGGACTCCTTGTTTGTAAAGGCTGGTATGGAAACCTCTTTAGAAATCGAAACAACATTGGACTTCATCTCTACGGTGCAGTTTTCACAGTACCCATTTTTAGTGTGCATGCAGATGGACAGAGTTGAATCTCCATTCAGGTAAGAGATTGAGAAAGGACCTTAGAAAAGACCACTAACCATGCTCTGAACTTACACTTTTGCCAGATTTTCTAATCTGGTTTTACAACTGACTCAAATTGAAGGACTCTCCTCCCCTAATGTACAATGAATTCTGAAGCTGAACAGAAGTTCTGCACAATAGTTCTCTGTTACGGTACGGGGTGAGTAATGGCACAGCCACCAACTAGTTGAGCTAGAATGATTTCTTCATGATCTGCTATGTACTAGTGTGGAGAAAAGCACCGGGCATTCTATGTCCTTGGTGTTTGGTGATATCCTGTCACATTTTTACTGAAGCATCCACTCCCTAAAATCTAAGCAAATAGACTATAAGTAAAAGACGTTCTCCAATCAGTAAAGAACAGTAACGGCACTGCCATGCAAGAAATTTGGCTTACCTCCTAATCCCTGTTTGGTAAGACCTGAAGACGTAACATCTGCAGTGCCAGGTTTCCACTCAGTCCTTTTTGATCCAAAAAGATGCTCAGCCTGAGAAGACTTAGGGAACTCAAGGAAGATTAAGGGAATCCTAAGAAAAGAGCATCTGTTACTCTGAAGATATTAAAACACGTCCTGATTTATACCTCTATGTTAGATAACCTAGTACGTACATGTTCTCTCTCTAGGCTCACCCACGGGGTACAGATTTTGCATAAATTTCCTAACACCAGATAACCACATTGCATCTTTCCAGGCGCTACGTGACTAAATACGAAAGCCTACCATCCGGCAGACGGTACACCTCCAGGAAAGCAAAAGTGGAACAGCTGGCAGGCTCCGAGTACCCTCTCCATCAAGAAAACTCCAACATGTGCAGGAAGGTTTTCAGCACTGAGTCTGATTCCTCCAGTAACTGGTTTTGAAATGAGCTCTCCCTTTCCTGAATCCATATGCTTGTATGTACCATACTAACTTGGAGCTTGATCTTGCTCTACTGCAGTTAATGGAAAATTTGCCATTGATTTCAACAGGCCAGGATCAAACTCTTAGTGCATGCACAGTGTTTACATATTTACCTATATTTAAGACTTTTGTAAAAAAGCTAAAGTGAACAAAAGACCAATCTGGTAGCATTCCATGCACTCCCCCAAGGGTGGTGCTAGTTATTTTTACTTTTTTTTTTTTGGGTGCCGAAAGTAAAAATAAGCCCTTTTTTGTTGTTTTTTTTTTTTTGTTTGTTTGTTTGTTTGTTTTCTTAGGCAAGGGAATACAGAAGTCCATGCTTCTGACATGCAGTGAGAACAATTGTATGTATAAAGAATGATTATTTATGAACATATTTTAAAGCATTAAGGTGTTTTAAGCCCCTGACCAAGCCTCACTTAAATACTCAAATACAAATTAAAATCTAAATGTGACTATGAATTTCTGCTTTGCCTGTTTACAATAAATAAATGAATAAATTTAAAGGACTTTTACCTTTTTTAAAGTCGGAGCTTGATTTTTATTATTTATCTAATATTCTTATTCTTTTTCTTTTTTTTTTTTTTTTTTTTTGTATTAACAGCTTTAGTTAGTTGCGTTCAATTAAAAATGCAGGGTAACATTTCTACTTAGCACTTCTAGGTACTTACAATTGCCTTAATTCTGTCCCCGTTGAAATCAATGGCATAATTTCTGGGGCTACTATCAGGAGCAGACTTCAGCCAGTGCTGATTACTCTTCAGTGGTGTCTCCAGAAAATCCAAGTCACTGCGTGCAATCAGACAAGTCTATTTCAAAACACTGCCCACTATGGCAATTCTGAACTATAATGAACATAAGGGTGCTAAAAGAAACTATTTCAAATGTGCCCTGTGCAGGGAGAAAGCATTTTCTCCTAGGTAAGTTAGGCTCATGCCTCAATGGAAACAAGTAATTGGTACTCATACATGTCACCCCACTAAAATTAATTTTATATGTACCATATAGAGACTGCACAGGAACTGTGGAAAAAAAAAATATTTATCTTTACAACAGCATCACAAATTAAGAAAAGTACATCTCTTTGCCACTCATCGCATCTCTCACATGATCCTTTAATTCATTTTTTATAGGACAAAGTGTGTGAGTGCTTGTCAAAGTAAAAGCCAGGAGCAATTGTTTTACAAAAAAAAAAAAAAAAACAGGCAGGAAAAAAAAATGTAGATTGTCGTGAAAAAAATAAGAATAAATAAAAATAAAAAATTCCAAATACTTTCATGCTGCAGAAAGTGCCAAATCTGCAGAAATCAAACTATCAACAGGATGAAACAGTCTGCTTGTTGTCTTCCATGAGAATGCTAACACACTATTCCAGTCAGAGCGTAAAAATTAAAACAGGCAAAGATCTAGTACGAAAAACTTATTTTGTTTTCAGTCTTGTTTTTATGTCTGTGTTGGGAGAGCCCCTTTGGTGAAGGAACGGTATTAACATGGGTAGCAGGAAGTATTTAATTTCTCCTTGCAGGAATCGGGGAAGTTAGACACCACCTTGTTTTAGGTTCCCTCTCCCTGGTGAGGAGAGGCCTCTCCAGAGGATGCATAGACCACAGATGAGATGAAGAGCGCTCTGGAGGTGTCTGTTCAACACCCAGAGCAATGGTATCATCCAGGGACCCACCCGCTGGGTCATCTCCTGTATGAATTCAGACCTAAGTGATTCGAACACTGATGGCAGTGACAACACCCCACAAAATCACTTTGCCAGCATGGCTAGCAAACCAGCTCCTGATCCTCAGCGGTCTTAAACACCCTCTTCCATTTCTCTACTTAAAATTTTATGCAACATTCTACTTCCCTTCTTTGCGGGTCAGCTTCTCCTTCCTCCCTTCCAAACCTCCCCTCATCTTATCTTCTGCCAATGAGACTTCCACAAAGCTGTCTCTTCCACTCAACAACCATCCTCAAAGTCTGCGCCCTTCATTCTGTAGATGGTTTGATACTTGTACTACTGTATTAGTAACACAAACTGTTTAAGTACAAGCTTTTAAAAAATATTACTGTTTGCATCATATAAAAAATAACATCAGACCTAAATAGTTATAGTTTAAATACATAAGAAGGACAAAAGGTAGCACAAAAGAAGAGCCATTGTCACTATCTTATAGGTAGAGACTTGTAGAGTTGTTAAGATACCTCCACAATTTGCTTAGATCGTCTACCAGGCTTACCTATAATGACTTCCCAACCTCACAGAAAAACAGAACAAAAATGTAGGAAGCGTATGCCAGGTCTCTGATTCATATCCATATGACTTGTCTCATACCACAGGTCTCACTGCAAGGCTGCCCTCCTCTCCCTTTTAGCAAACCTAAACAGTGAGAATCTTCTCAACACCTACCTGTAAAACATAGCCCTTTGGTACATTTCCTGGTTACAAAAAGATAAGTCTGCTTACTGCCAACTATTTGGGCAAGGACATCGTGTGTGCTTCTCTTTCATATGAACCTGAACAAGTTTGTTTAACCTGAAGAAGTCAGTCTCCTGGAGATCCTAATCTGTGGGATTTTTTTTTTTTTAATTACTCATCAAGTACTGACAAGCTTGTTGAGGAACATCATCTCCTCATGTGCATTATTGAGAACAGGTCCTTCAGAATGAATGGGACAACAGACCTTAAGGGCAATTTTTAGCCTTGCGCAACTTTGATAGCACCTCTTGCAATTAAATCAAACCAAGCCTCTGAGGCCAAAGTTACTCCTGCAGAAGTGATAAATGTCCCCCGGGATACCTCAGAGGATCGCAGCAATACACTTGCTTCAGAAGTTATCTGACCCTAACAGCTGGACATCATGGGAATTCCAACAGGGTTTTAGTTCAACAGCTGGTTAATGGAAGGTAATGACCGACTTACATGGCTTCCATGGCTACGGAAACAACAAAACGGAGAATCTTCTAAAAATAAGGTGAAACTAATACATTGCTTGATCCTGCATTTGAAGCGAAAACACACTCAGGGTTATAACCAGAGCCAGCACTGTGAATGTTTATCAAACCATTTGGGGTTAATGACAAATATATAACATGAATTTTAATAATTAATATATGCATATTTTAAAATAATCAGCAATAGTAGCAATTTAGTATTTCATATAGAAATTTTAAGAGAAAAAAGATCTTGATCTATACTAACAGAAGGCATGGGAACATCAACATAATAAAAACAGTTTGTGCTGAATGTTCTGCTGCTCAAAGCAAAACTCAACCCAATGTCTACTCCAGCTGAGGCTTTCTCCCTACCCTGGGTTGATCACTAACATGTTGCCCTAGTGTGGATTCTCCACTGCTGCCCAGTTTAAAAGTCTCTGCTTCAAATAAAGAATCTCTCACTTTACAGAGGAAAAGTATACTCCTTTGAAGATACAAAAAACACCTGAGTGTATTTACTCAAACAGCTCAGGAACTGTAACTTATTTACAGTGCCATTCTTGATGGAGGCCTTTAAAAATTGAAATTGAACATCCTATTTTCAAAGGGAATTTTAGCCATCCTAAAGTCCTCTAATGGGATTTCTTGGACTTCTCAAGGACTAACCTTAAAGGACATTAAGCTAAAATTTTTCATTAACATTGTACTCGTGTTAACAACATGTTAAATGGAGAAATACAGGTCCTACAAAGCTGTTTAGGTTTAGACTTAGGTCCTTGATAAGTATTAAGAATTAATCAACAAATATTGGGACTACTTTTTTTATTATTATTATTAAACACCTAGGCATAAACAACTGCTGCTGATAGGCAGTAAGGCAGTTATTTCCTACTCTTTCCTACCAATAATGGCTACAAAACAGACTTGCATGGGTATAAATTAGTGTATCTCAAAATAGCCCTCAGTCAGGCTGACAGCAGCCTTCTTTTTTATTTAATAATGGCATCATAATTGTAAGTGCTTTATTTTTTATTAAAATGACCTAATGACTGCTGAAAGATTACAACCTGTAAAATACTTATTCCAGATTGACAGCAAATATATGTTACTTTTATATAGACAATTCTAACCTAGCGGGAGCACCAGGCTGAGCATTCAGTGTGGCCCCAGCAAGATTACACACAGAAGGAACTGAAGCGCTCTACTGTGGAGAACTTCTAGGAGCTGCAAACACATCTAATGAATGTTGCAATGTCCATGTGCCTTGGAACACAGCACAAATTGTTAAATATAGTAAAACACATAGAAATCCCCATTGCGCAAGGTTTTTAAGTACATGTTCAACTTGAAACATGTGCTCTGTTGAGGTGAGGTCGATGCAAAGCAGGGCAGTAGCAAAAGACACCTGGCAAGCCGCATTTTGCAGCATCAGGTTCTAACTTGGCAATTAGATGACAGAAACTGCAAAAATAAAAAATCTAAATACACTAGGTAGATACAGGCAAGGTTTGTCAAGCAAACTCTTCTCAATAGTGCCCACCCCAGACGACAGCCATCATAAAATATTTTTTTTTACACTAAAACATACCATATTGTCTGCTTTTATCCTGGGTAGCTTGTTTACTACTGGCATAAGAGAGTTATCTACTAATTCTGTATTCTTCCCACTCCTCCTGAAATAAAACATAATAAAAAAAGGGATGTCTATCTTTTGGTCTCATCATTTGCACCAGTGATACTTTAAAGATTATTTATAGAGCCTAAATCCTACTAATCCTTTAAAAACCTTGAAATATTTCACTTGACTCTTGCTGGGGATTCCTGTAGGGCGAGGCGTGCGGCTCAAGGCTGGGCTCCTTAGGGAAAGGTCAGAGTTCACTTCTCAATGCAATTCTATTTTTGACCTCTCTTAAGAAAAGGTTTTAGTTTAAAGGATATATGTAGTGAGAGAGGCTCACAGTCAGCCATGTGGAAGCTCATCAGAAGCTCCCACTGAAATGACTCTCCAGGAACTTTTCCTCAAGAAAAGCACCAGAGCAGTTACCAAATTTCCCAGTTAATAACACAGCTACATTTGCAACCTCAGATTTTCTGCTGGGGTGAAACCCTTCTAAATACTCACAATTAATTTATTCCTTTAATCTTCTTTTAGTCATTCTTTGACATCCTGTGCTATTCCAGCATCTTCCTGCTTCTGGAAAAAAAAAGAGTTGGTAGCTCTGCTCTCCTCAGTTCTTATCTCACTCTTCTCAATTGTTTCTGTCAGCATCTACTTTTGTTTATGTGTGAAGAGTCTTTTGAGACTTTGCCATTAATCCATTTATATCTTCATCTTGACACAAAAATCACTAACCATATATTGGCAAGCTATTGGTAACTTCTATTCTAAATGCAAAGTGCTAAGATAACAAACCTCAAAGAACACAATCATAGACTATTTCAAGTGCCAAATTCCTGTTTTACCATTAAACTTGTGTTTCAGAAGGGCAGGAAGGCAGGGTATCCATGTCTTGGAATGTCACTGCAAATCTGTGTAGTAGATGTTTAGTTTCAAGTTTTATTCCTTGCATGTAAATAATGAGGTGAAAATCCATTTTCTTTTAAGTTTCTAGGACATGCAATTCAAAGAAAGACTATTAAAAAGTGCTTCTCAATACTGAACACTAGGAATAGAGAAAGACCTTAAATGCATAAACTGATCTTACAATTTTCAGTTCCACTTTGTGATTTTCATTGTTTGACTTGTAAATTTTTTGACACTTGGACTTGGCTTAGTATCACAAAGCTATTCAACTTCTACTGAGGTGAATGGACACATTAAAACAGGAAAAGATTTTGCCTCACAAAAAAAAAAGAATTAAGGAACTCTGTTCTCCTCCAGGAAAGTGACCAATTTTAGAATATTAAACAATGGAAATAACAAAGAAAATGACCAGGAAAAAAATCACTTCACCGGTTGCTCTATCCAGAGAGGTTACAGCAGGCAAAGCCAGTTCTTTCGATATCCAAAGCCATATGACAGTCCAAGGTAGTCCACTAAACCTGGGATCCTACTTAAGTTAATTGCAATCTGAAAAAAAAAATCAAGGACAAAATGAAAAAAGCAGAGTCACATGAAGCAATGCCCTCAACTTTCCTTTGTCCTGAAGTTACAGAATAAATAGCATGAGATCAGGTCAGAAACAGACTTAGAGCACTGTGACAAACTCATGGAGATTTCAAACGTGGATTTGGAGGTTTACTATGGGGTGAAATCTTTTCTTCTATTATTCTATTTATATATTCAACCAAACAATGCCACAGTTCCTTTTTATTCTGCCTAAGAGCAAACATAATTTCACAAAAAATACAATCACACAGGAAACCACACATTTATGGTGTGTCTTTTACTGAAAAATACATTTTATTTGTCATAACATTCAAAAAAAAACGTAATACAAATGCTTACTCATTCAGTTACAAACTTTGGTATTCAACAGTTTCAAACAGCCTAGGTTCACATGATCCTCATCTACTTAAGTGTTCTTGATGTGCAACACACTGTTAGTGCAATTCTACTGTCCTTAAATTCCAAGCTCACGGCATTCTGTAACAGCATCAACTTCAGACTTCAGCTAGGAACTTGCCACAATGTTGTCTATGTTGAAAGCAGCTCAGAAAGTCTTTTTCTGTTTGTTTTTGTTTTCGTCTCCAGTCATATATCTTCTTTTATTTCCTCACAGGCAACAACCCGTTAACCACACAATTCTCTTAGGCATATAAGCCACTGCTCTCTCATCAAACATACCACCCACATTCTCCTAAAAATCATTATTCGTACTTCACATTTGCACTTTTAAATATCTTTATGCTGATAACTCACCCCCTTACAAAATGGGGGAAGAAAGAGGAAAAAAAGGAAAAACACAAAAAGAAGGGGGAAAAAGGATCACCTTCAACACAAGCATTTTTGAAGTACTGTATGTGTTCTCAGGTAGCCACAAGTTAATGGTAATTTATAAGAATGAGGAATGACACTTTGGCCATCAACACAGGATCGTAAAGGCACCTCTGAAGGCAGACAGGAAAAAAACACACAACCCATAAATGCATTTTAAATCATTCACCGAGTAAAATATAGATTAATTTTAAACAACTGAAACTGACTCTTCTGAAAAAGCCCAGAGCAAAAGCCACACATCATCCCAGTCCCACTGACGTTTTTAAACAGATTCTGATGTAAAATCTGCTGAAGCCAGTGACCAGCTACTGTGGACTTTGATTTGCGGCCACAGGGCTGAGATGGAACCCGAGTGGCTTGCAGGATTTGCCCTGCTTTATGCACCGGGTGAATTTCTACTGTAATGTACTATGACTGCACCATGAAACATATAATACTAGCAGCTTGTGAACCCTGGCAGAGGGCTTGATTCCAGTCCAAGATATGTGGTTACACATCACCCCGTTAGCCTGAGAAATTCACCACTGGGTGTACGTGGAGGAGCACCATATTACTGGGTTTGCTAGAAACCTCTCGTGGCAACATCTGCTGCGTGTGTCCTGTCAGGCTCGAGCCCAGAGCTCTGGTTTCGCGCATGTAACGGCAAGAGGCCGGGGCTCCATTGTGCAAGGCACTGACTGCTCCGGAGCCCGGCAAAGCACCGGGTCCGCGGATAAAAAAAAAACACGCAGCCAATGGTTCCACTGAAGTCAACAAGGGTCTGCTCGCACCTTTCAAGTTACAGGTCCACCTGGTGGCTGGCAGAGCTCAGCACCTTGCAAAACTGACCCGTTTATGCAAACATAAAGTCTGTTTAACAACAGACAAAATAAGCAAACATTGTTTGACGTTAGAACTGACACATTCTGCTGAAGAAATCCCCTCAGAGAAAATAAACAGCTCTTGGTATTGCCTCATGTCATTGTTTTCACCTCTACAGGCAGTTAAAAAAAAAAAAACCTACAAAATTTGCCTTAAACAAATACATGTTGCAATACAGGACATCTGTTTTCTATACATTATTTTCCTTTCAAGTACACCGGGTGAAACTGTAAACCCTGAGTCTGTGTGTGCAAACCTATATCTTGTAAACTGCAACGTGAAACTCCGAGCACCGATATTGGAAAAGATACAGCACTAATATTTTAAACACAGATGCTAGTATTATAATGTATGTACTGTACATACTTATGTCACTATGGAAAATCTACTCTGGTACCTGCACTGTCCTGCAGTTTGAAGTACTGTTTTGTTTAACACTAATACTGAGCTTATACAGGCATATCAGTCATGAAAACGGAGGAGCATTTATTTTTTAAGAGGCATTTAGTCAGAATCCTGGTAGAAAACTATAGCTTGGAACTGCAGACAATGTTATCGAAGAGCACCGGTATTAAGATTACACACTATATGCTCTGAAGGGGCACTTCAAGTTCTTTAGCATTAGGATATTATGGGTTTTCATTGGATTTCCACAATGATGAAGATAAATGAGAAGATACATGCTAAATCACTCACTATCTGTATACTTGCAGTGCATTTCATCTTGAAGGCAATTTCAATTTGTGCCTGTAAACAAATAAATTCAATTGAAATAAAAATATCACACATGTATTTTAAGACAGTTGCAGATTATTTTTAGTCAAGGAAATGAAAATCTGTGATTTTCTTAATACAGCCCCCTGAAACTTGCTCTTCTCCTCACATTGTGTGAAAAATGATACCTAAGATTAGCTGACATAAACTTTAACATTACTGCAGTAGAAATTTTGTTTCCAACTACTTGAACATGATTTTCCCCTTTGTTATACAAGTATCTGGGAAAGGCCTGTTTTATGCTTAAAATTTTGGCTCTTTTGCAAAACTGGCCAGTGGAACATGATCTGAAAGCACATTGTTTCTATGATTCAGACAAGAGAAAGGAGCAGGTGGCCAACTCCTCAGGAGGCATTAATGAGATATTCCTGAGATTTTCCAGCTGAAGGAGCCAGACAACCATGAACTTCTCAAATTGCTATTCCATTAAAAAGGAGCTAAAATGTTACAGTAAGACAGAAAATTACACAAAAGATAAATTTACTGAACAGAGTTACACAGTAACTTGTAAGCTGTTTCCAAATGAGCACCCAGTTTGCACCTAAAGATATTTCCTATTGCTGTCAACAGGGGGCTTTCCTAACTAAAATGCACAGGAGTAAGACGAATCTCTCATCCGATAAAGAAACACCTAGCATTGGGTGGAAAGTTTACAGGTAAAACAACTGCAAACAACTGCCCACAAAAAAAAAAAAAAAAAAAAAAAAAAAAAAAAACCACGTCTAAGCAACACAGGGATTGCAATGCTTATAAAATACATACAGCCTAAACAATGTTTAAAATTATGCAAGTGTAGAACTACCAGGAAAGGCTGAACATTGAGAAGAGGTGCAAGAAAATCTTGTGTGTGGCCAAACTCTTAAGTCTTAAGACATTTCCTTTCTGTATGTTTCTTGAATTTTCAGCCTGTTAACTTGAGAAAGCTTTACAATAAATAATTTAGGCTTGATCTGACATTTATCACCAGGTACTTTACTGAACTGAATGAAAATTTTGGGCAAGGAACACACTAACATAGTTTAGTTTCACCATTGTGGTATATTTTTCTTTTACAGAAACAAATCAATTGTTGGCAACGAAATCATCAGTTTAAGCACAGTTAGACATACGGACAAGTAACACTGCATTTTAAGTTATCTTATTTGATATGTTCGTATTCAAAAAGGAAATATTTTCCTTAGTGTGAATACAGAACTCAGACCTGTCAAACAGTGCCTGAAAGAGCATGGCTACATGTTGGTGCAACTGTAACATTCAAAATTTCCTTTTCAATGGGAATCACTAGAAGTAGATTTTCAACGGTGTTGAAATTTAAGAAAGGAAAGGCTGCAGCCTTGAAGAAAAATAAATGCTGTCCTCTCCTTTAGAGCTGGGGTCTACAAATATTACATTCAGTTTATGGTTTTCCGCTATTTAAACACCGTCATAATTAAGGCAACTTGTGATGTCCAACACAGTACAAGGAGCAAATGAAAAATGAAAACAAGTATGTTTCCTGTTATTTACACAATCAGTTTTGAATCATGCCAAAAAAAAAATACTAAAGATAACCTACACACTATAGATCTCTATGTTTGCAATCCAAAATGCATAGCTACAGAATACAAAACAGAAATCTGATCCCTCATTTGAAAATATGGGACAATCCTCATTTACTTCAATAGGGAAAATCCAGGGCCTTTTTTTTTTTTTTTTTTTTTTTGTTTTTTTTTTTGTTTTTTTGTGGGGGTGGGTTTTTTTTTTTTTTTTTTTTTTT
>JAWLRI010000035.1:1469267-1504585 GCA_034781795.1 Crypturellus tataupa | reverse complement strand
GGCGCGGATAAGCTGAGGGCAGCGCGGGGGGCCCGGCTCGCGACGCGTTTCTCCCCGCGGCGGCAGTGTCGCTCGGCCCGGCCGAGCTGTCGCTTCGACCTAGGAGCTCTCTCAAACGCTCGCGGCGGACGGGGAATAAATAAAGGGCGCTCGCTCGCGCGACCGCCGCTCGCACGGGAAGCGCCGCCCCCGCCCGGCCCGGGCTCGCCGTGTCCGCACGGCCGGTGGCCCCCAGTGCTGCCTCCCGAACACACTTGAGAGCTGCCCTTGCCCTAGGCAGCCAGAACAGAAACGTGACATTTCCGCGCAAAGACAGTAGTTTTAGCAGCCTGTTAAAGACAGGTCTCGGTTTAAAGCGGCTGTGAGACAAAACGAGTTCCTCAAATACTGTTCTCCCAGATGCTGGGGCCGCGCAGGGATACCGAGTTTTAAGCCCTGCCCATTCACTGTATGTAGGTAAGGGCAACGTTAGGAGTTCTGGCAGTGGCCTCCTCCCCCAGGCACCTGCCACAGATGGGATGTGCTCACACTCTTGCCTCCTCCACCCTCTGATCCCACAGCCGCATTCCTTCCAGTGTCAGCCTCCTGGACCTCTCCTGTGCAGAACACCGGCCAATAGCAACACTCTTTTCATTAGGAACACACACTAAATCAGCTCCTTGCACAATTAAAAGCTTTTAAAGCGGTTATTCACACCATCCTGCCCAGAACCCCAGGCAAGATCTCCCTGAAACTAGGATGCCAACTTTATCTCTTTCTGTGGCCTATTTTCCAGCTCTGGTCCAAAGATGTTTCTTCTCCCATTTTCCTTTGGTGATACCTTGAACTGAATCTTTTCAGTTTTACAAAACCAGATGACAATTTTCACAACTGAGACTAACACAGTAAAAGAGCATCTTAGATGTGCAGGTTGATGACATAGCTCTATATCCACTATGGGGAAATTATGCAACTGATTCCAAAAAGACACATATATTAAACCCTACATCTACTTCAGTCCCTGTTGTTAATGGCGCATTTTAATCAGCACATTTCTCATGGCACTAAGGTGTTCCTAAGATCCAGGCAGTCACCCTAATCATAACAGTCATTGAAGAAAGTAGATCTATAACATCCAACCTAAGTGCTCTAGTTACTGTATATATATTGGAGAAGGAAAAAAAAAATCCTTTTTTTTTTCTGTATGAGAAAATTGTGTCTTGCCTTTGTACCAGCCCCTAAGAGACACTCTGCTGGCCTAGAGCAAAATGCAAAATTCCATAGGGGTTTAGACTTAATTCTTTCTCCTCAGTCTTTCCTCTTATCTACCTTAGTGCCAGTAGATACGATTTTACAGAAGCCTAATAATCCTCATGCATCTTATCCAACTCTTGAGCGCACAGCATGACTCATGGGGGTTTTCTCATAATGTTGTCTCATTAATAGTGTACCAGTGGTAGTGCTGAGCCTCACTCACCCTGAGCCCAAGCTTAAAACTGAGCCTTACCCAAATATTTGCTCCTCAGCTTCTTTCTTTCAGTGATACACAAAGCCATGAGTCCTACTCCTCCTCCTGTTGAGAGATTCTTCTTGAATGTGAATGAACCTGTGGGGATAAAGCAGTAAAGTTTAATTTGTATGAAGTGGTCAATTGGGAATTTAAGTAAAGTGTAATTTATTACACTTAATGTTTATATGCTCCACATATAATATTAATATGCTCCACAGTACTTGAGCTACTGAGTACCTGTCTACTAAATAGACGTAGATTATTCAAAGCTCAATCTCACAACAGGCAAGAATGCTCTTAACTGACTCAAGAGTTCAAAAATAATCAGTTCTTGCATATACTTTACAGATACCAAGAGGTAAGAAATCTTCAAGAAATTCATTTTCCTGGTCTTCTAATTTGCTCCATTTGTTTTTGTTTCTTAGATTATCAGCATAAAAAAAAGTAAAGAAAATAAGCTTTCTTCCGGGAAGTTCCCTAGTTCAACCCTTTACTGTGAAATAAAAATAAGCTAGTATCTGAGTTGCTGGTGCGTTAATGCAGGCTAAATTCTGTATATGTCTGAAGACTAAGAAATGTTAATAAAAATGTGTAACACACATTTCATTTTTATGCGGTTGACTTGCAGTTTTTAAAAACTGAAGTAGGAACAAAAGCGACAGAGAAGCTAATAAAAACAGGTCAATGCAGAAGGAAAATCAAAATATGGTTTGCATAAGGAATTCTCTAATTAAGGTAGCCTGCAGAAGTGGTTCATTGCAGAAGGAAGAGATGGATTTTGGAGAAAATAAGGAAACACGAGAAAGGTTCTGCTGCATTCTGTGTCTGTAGCAAAAGACCACAGGTTTGGAGAGAGATGAAGGGTGACTTAAGAACATGAATGAACTTTGATTTTGGCAGATCAGTCTGTTTTCAATAATAATCTGAATACTGCTAGATTTGATTTCTCAGTAACTTTCTGAAAACATTGTGCACTGTCAAAATGAACTTTAGAGTACACATAATTTTTATTGTCTCCAATTCAAAACAAATAAGTATATGGTTATAGTTTTGATGTGTGTGATAAGAAAAAAAAGGAAAAAGCAAAAATAGCATCCAGATTTGCCTCAGGAATAGTGATCAAGAAAGAGGAAGAAAAAGCTACTTTGGGAAAGGATAGTAGAAATCCTGGTTTGGTAATAAACACTGAAGTCCAGCACATGACATAAATCTCTGAGTGCTACTGGGTACATTAAAACACAATAATCACAGACACAAGAGGTATGGAATCTTTTTAAACCAACTAGTAAAACATTTTCCGAGCTTGCATTAAAATGGGGTTTCTCCTAGGATTTGCCAAGACCTTGACTGTTTTAGTACTGCATTATAAGTTAAAATCATCATCAGCAGGAACTAACCCGTTCTCTTGCTCAGAAGGCTACATGAGCTGAGGGGACCTTTCCTTTTCCCTTCCGATCTGAGAGCTTTACAGACCTCTTCTATTTAGCTGACCTGCACATTTAAACGCTATTTGGGCTTGTTCCTGGCAGCCCTGTCCATTTTACTGCAAGTCAGGCTCTCCTGTAGGGAACAAGATGCTAGAGCTGGATGGATTTCCAGACCCTAACCTGAGTGTTTGAGCTTGCAGGATTTAAGGGCCTTAGCATGACCTGGAGAATGGAAGGCTCCATTTCCTTCCAGGCTGAGAAAGGATCATGTTCTGGCAATTGCCTTACGCTCTGTAATGTGCTCCCATGTAACTGAGCCCCTGTCAGAATTGGTGCCTGAAGCGCTTGTTAAATAACCAAAAAAAAAAAAAAAAAAAGAAAAAGAAAAAGAAAGGCACGAGGCTTCTTTCTTACCCTAGTTATAATCAGCTCACCCTGGGTGCCTTACAAGGTCTGCAGAAGATGCAAATCCTTATCGAATCCTTGTCCTTCAAACCCCAAAATCTCATGCCAAAACAAGCAAGCCCAAATGTAATCTTAGAACAAGTTTAGATTTCTGGAGCATTTTTTGAATGTGCTACAATTACACACATAAATACCAGTCCATGTATTTGTAAGGGGAACCCGCTACCCAGGCAAAGTAAATTAAATCCTTGCTGAATTTTCTGCATGTCAAGTTAAGCAGCATCTTCACTGTCACTGATAGAATATTTTGGTGGCTATCAGATCTACACAGCAATAGTGCATGTGAACTACGGCAATATAAGGAATAAGGTTGTTTGTAAACAGTTAATTGCCGTCATTAACATTTAAGCTTGCTACTTTATTTGTGATGGGACATTATTTAGAAAAAGCTACTTGGAAAATCGCAGAACCAAGGGAACCTCTCAGTCGTATGATCTGTCCCCTTATTCCAAGGGCTATCAATTGCACCTGACAACAGACACCCTGATAGGTATCTGTCCAAGATTTTCTGATAGATTTTTAATTGCAAAGATGTCACAGCTTCCCCAGGCAATCTCATCTGATCCTTGATTATCCATATATTTAGAGAGTCTCCTCAAATCTAATCCAACTCCCTGCTGTAAACCCATTATTTCTGCCACGGATGGAAGAAGTGATTATTTCCATTTTCGGTGCTGCACCTTTTTACATGTTAAGGGTGACTAGAGTGTCTACTCCAGGTAAAACACTGCTCCACAGCAAGTTTTCCATTCCTTATCCAACTATTAATGACAATACTGCACAAATGCCCCCCTTAAATTCACTGCTGCACTCTTTATAATCCATCTTCAATCATGTTCCAAGCAATTATTTCTCACCTCGTAATTTTATCTGTACAGGGCTTCCCTAGCTTGCTCTAAGAAGGGTAAAATGCCATACCAAAGCCAAATGCCATTTCTCCTCTTTCCACAAAACCTTATCATAAAAATAAATTAGTTAGGCTCATCAAGAGCAAGCTATATCACACCAGTATCGGTGGTTATTTCTCGCTTCATTACCTTTTAAGTGCTTACAAACTGAATGTTTATTCCACTGTTTTTCTGGACACTGCAACTACACTGACTCATCTAGACCTTGCTCCTCTTCCCCCATTTCTCCCACAATCCGTCTTCCCTGAGATCCCATCTGCCAGGCTGCCGAGTCTGCTGAAGCTCCCATGGTGTGTGTCGTGGAGCCTGGGCTTTCAGCGGTGACCCTATTCTTTGTACAGTATTATCATGTAACTCAAGAACTGCAGATGTATCTGAGTATTGAACTGTGCAAACGATTGCCACAAAACCCGAAACCATGACCTTTGCTTGAGGTGCTTCAGCCAAGTTGGGATGAGGGGGAGAGGGCAGGAGACTTGATTTATGACCATTGATTAAAACTACATGAAACTGATTATTTATAGAAGTGGGCTTGAGCTAAAAGGGTCAGATGCAAAACCAGCCTTTCTTTATAATTCAGGGTGCTTGGATGTGAAAAAACAAGGCAGGCTTTCCTGGAGCCAGATGAATGCAGACAGATTCAATTTGCATACTCCTTTCCCCCCTGCTCCCCACCCCAATCTATATTTAGTTTGTCACTGGCCGAAATGTGCATAGGGCACCTAAGCAGTAAACTTACTACAGTCTTGCAGCATGACCCTGGAACACATAACGGTCACGGCTCGGCAAGGAGCCAGCACTGGACCGGGACAGCTTGCAAAGTTCAGTAATTCTGTTTGGAGATGTGAGGAAAAGTAAGTGCCATCCACTGTGCACACTTCCCTGCCACAGGAGCCTATGTTTGGTCACAGACTCTGAAGTCCATGCGGCTCACGGCCGGTGGGTATTTCTCTGCCTCAGCGCAGACTGAAAGCCAACTAAAGTGCCTTCTACCACATGGTGATGAAAAGGAGGATCAAACGGCTCTCAAAGCAAGGGCTCTTTCGGGCAGAAGTTTCTATATATAGAGCAGCCCAATAAACACCACTATGAGCTGTATGCCCAGAACTAAGGTCACACACACACACTTCTGTACACATATGTGTTTCTCCACACGCTCATTTAGCTTACAGATCGATTAAATGTGAGAAGCTGCTTACATAATAAGCAGTTGGAGAACAAAGCAGTTTTCTGGTAAGCTGCTTCAGTTTTCTGGTAAGCTGCTTCAGCTAGTGCAAGAGGCAAAAACCTCACCCCAAGTTAAGAGAACTATGCAGAAAAGGAAGAACGAGCCCCCCCCTTTTTTTTTAAATTCAGGTGTAAAATCCATTGTAAAGGTCAGGTTTACAAGGAGACCATCCCAAGATGCTAATGACATGACAGTTTTATGAGGCTGGAAAATGATACCTTGGCTGAAGCTGGGTAATATTAGACTGAGGGATTTATTTAAATTGGACTACATTTTTTTTTTCCTTCAAACTGTGTGTGATCTTGCCAAATCTTACGGAGATGAGAAATCCTTACTTGTAGAAATACTCCCTCCAAATTCAATAAAACTAGGGCAAAAAAGGTTATTACCTACACAAGGCATTATTCTGTAATCTTATATTCAAAAGTCTTTGATTTTTTTTTTCTGCAGTATATAACTAAATATACTTTAAACTAAAGTACTAACTAAAATACTTTAAAATTAAAATATTTTATTAAATAACTTTAATGTCCACACATTGCAAAAAAGAAATCAAACATCAATTCTTAAGAGCTAATCTCAGAAATAGAAATATTAAAGCTGTTACACACACCTTAACAAAATTTTAACTAGGACAAATTGCATTTCACCACTGTCATATAGGAAGACATATCGTGCCCCCAAAGAGTTTATAGTTTATATGTGCTCTTAACATAAATGCATACACATATAACTCATGCAACTGAACTTGGGCACCCTAAAATTTTGCACTTGTAGATGTATGTAACCAGAGCAACAGAATTTTTCACTCACAACATAAAAAAAATATTTTATCTCTTATACTGTTTTCTTCAAAAAGTAGTGTTACTACCAGGTTTGTAGGGTTTTTTTTCGTTTGTTTTTGTACTAACATCTTGTGCAATCAGTTAATTCCAGCTCTGAACACCCTAAGCGTTATCCTTCATCAACAGGTCAATTCTTTTCATGCTGAAAAGCAATGCAGGTTCAAGCTTCAGCTTCACAATAAACATTATCAAGTTGCTTTTCCTGTATGTTGCATATGTCCTATATACTTATATAGCTCTTTATTTTCCCCAGTTATGGTCCTCATTATTGACTCAGGTATCGATATTCTGGAAATATTTTAGACAATAATATTGTCTGTTTTCTTTCCTTCAAGAAGTCAGAAATTTGCTAAGCAGGTCTACTATTTTCTTTATCCACAGTATTTCTCAAATGCACCCAGCATTTTAGCACTCATGAGCTAAGGGGTTTAGAAGGGCTCTTTGCAGTGAACGCACAGGCCTGGTGCTGCGAGGTGTTGAGCGCTTCCTGGGAAGCGATGAGCTCTCCAAAATCCTCGAGACTCGGATCTCCAAGCCAAGTAGGTACTGACCCAATCTCCTCCTGAGCCATCCTGCGAATTCTCCTCTCTGCATCATTTGCTACTCCTCTTTTCAAGCCATCCTCCAAGGAGATTCTCAACTAAAAAATAACTTGCAGCATTAATGGTGTGGGGAACAGAACTGCAGTCTGCAGCCTCTCTGAGCACGCACTTAACTTTCCTGGAGGTCACATTGAAATGCTGCTGTTCATCCTCTCCCAGGCCCAACTGTATCTGCCGATAGCTCCAGAGCAAAGACAATTAATGTGCCAACCTCATGGGGCAACAGGCCCCACTTTATGCAGCCCTGGAGTGGCTGAGGGACTGAACCCTGCAGTATGTTTCCCTTTTCGGTGAGCATCAGCCCCTAAACTCCTTGGGCAAAAGCACCCAATGGGGAGCAGTGATCCTCCTACAAACAAACTTCTTTTGTTTGGAGGCTTTTGTAGTGGCCAGAAGGTTTCCTATCCCTCCACTTGCACTGGTAAGCCACAATCGAGGAATCCAGCGAGGACTGATCACGTCCTATGCTTGCCAACTGTCAGCAGCTGTGGCACAGGCAGGATGGTACTTTCCAGCTACAACAGGTGTAGCCTGCCCTCTAATCCCTAACATTTCAGCACAGGCAGGAGTTTCCAAATCCTCCCCCTCTCAACACTCACCTCCCTTTCCCCCAGGAGGCAGGGGCGGGAATCTTGGCTACAGAGCCAGGTGGTTTGTGTGCTGAAATGAAATGAAACACCAGGGAAGATGCCTGCGCTATTCCAAGATAACCTCTTAGCCCTCAGCTGTCTCCCACCCTGGTTTCACTGCTAAGCTAAGGAGAATGAGCTGGTTTCAAGCAAGGCTTTTCCCTGCTGGGAGCTGTTTTCCCATACATGGCAATTACTACTATTGAATCACCAAGCTGGCTTGTACTGCATAAGGTTTACATGCAGCAAAGGTTATCTATCTGTCTAGAGATAATAAATGGGCTTGTGTCAAAGCTAAAGAGAACCCTAAATCAAACTCCACGAGTGTTAGCACACCTGCACCCAAATCCTTGCCATGCTGATCTTAGAGCTCTATGCATATTTCCAATATTTCAGAATTTCTAGCCGAGAAAGTCAAGGGAAGAGAATCACTGTAGGTCAGTTCAAAATGCATAAATCAAATCCTGTTTCTTTCAGCTGAAATTATAAGATAATGGAATTTTCCCTGCTTTTCCACACAGGTTTGCTTGCTCTGAAGTGCTATGTTTTGCTTTTCACTGACAAGCTTTTAAGCTGCATTTAGAGAACAGGAAAGAAAAATTATTTGCGGGCAAAGCTACAAGTGAGCAGTGGTACAGGGAAGGTGACACAAGGATAAAAAAAAAAAAAAAAACAGATTGCCTCTGTCCAGTCTGCTGCAGATCTGACTCAAGGTTTTCTACCTCTAAGGACAGTAACCCAACCAGTTTGCTTTAGGCACTCTCACACTTGCTCTTTGTCCCTATAGATATTTATATAAACCACAATGAGTTTAGTCAGGGAGATGGAAAGCAACCTAATCAAGAAAGACTAGGGTCAAGGGCACTCTTGGGAACGTGCATCCACATTGAAATCCCCATTTCAAATTCAGCAAGAAGCGCGCAACGACAACTGGTCTTTTGTCTTGGGTAAGTCAGTAGGCTGAGGGAAATCAGGAAGAAGGACTTTCCACTCCTGTTGGAGAAATGTGTCCATGTTCCCTTGTGAATCTAGATTAAAAAGATCCCTCTATTTTAGAAAATATAAATACTAAATAACTTTTCTCCTCATCTTTCTCAGTTTAAACTACTTGCTGAATTTTACGCAAAAAATAGGCCTGAAGTGTTCAGTAAATAAATGACAATCTGGATTTTTTTTTTGACCACTCTCTAGTAATTGTTTATATTCCTAAACTGTTAAGTTTAAGCCTAGATGATACAAAATACTGCTGCCCAGTGAGGCCAACAACAACTATATTAATTTGTGGCTGTCAGGTAGCATGTAGCAGATGCTTGAGCTAGTTTTAAATTGGCCAGTTGGGATAGTGGCAGTTAGCTGCAAAAGTGCAGAGGTTTAGCTGGGCTGGGCTGTTTTGCCCCAGATATATAGCTGAGGAGGCTGGCTGACTGCTGCACATACTGCAGTCACTTCCATAGCACTGTTGACTCCCAAGAGCCAAAACTCTATTTACAAGAAAAACAGACTGGAGTTTCCAAAGCGACTCCTACCCTGAGTCCTCTTTTAGGATTTCACAGAGGCCTGCGTGGGATGTACTGTGGCACCACTGGAGAGCCACTAGTGCCAGTAATAAGATCTGCAAGACCTGTAACTTGATCTTAACTGGGATCAGTGGTCTCACTAAGGCAAAGTACCAATGGACTGCAAACCAGCTTTTTTACCTTGGGTGTATGTGATAAAAATGACAGAGGGGGGCTTCCATGGGGAAAAAAAAAAAAAAAAAAAAAAGTAAAACGCAGTCATATATAAAGTTCGTGTCCCACACCTTGAACTACAGTGCAATGATATATTTACAAATGAATCCTTGAGCCCTATTTCAGCTGCTGATACATGCCAACGACCTCAAACGTGTTCAACTATTGCATATTCTTGTCTATGCTGAAAACAGATTACTCCTCTAGACTCTTATCCTGGGACACCAACAGTCATTGAACTCTAAGACTGCTGAACTTCCACTGCAGTTAATCCTATAGCGTAAATTTCATCTTTACCAACATTACCAACAGGTGAGCATAAAATGCAGAATAGCAACTTTCTATCACCAGCTAATAGAAGCAGACATTGATCCTTTTGAACATATCACTACTCTCAACAGAAATTTCCATACATGCTACTGTGAACATGTTGAAAAGGGCTGGCACTTGAGATGATCAAAAGTCAAGTGGCACTCAACAATAAAGCTCTAGTTAACATATATCCTGTTTGGGCCACGCAGTTGTCTTTAGTGATCAAATATAGCAAAAAGCAGTTACAGTGATACGGTAGCAACCTGAGAAGAGTTGTGCAGTGACAGAGACAGTGGAGCCCACAACACAATATGGGATTGAACAGAACAGACGTGCACCCAACTCCAGCCTCTAATGGAGACGGACAGGTTCTTGGGTTACACGATTTGAGTCGGTCACGTATCCACATTAATATCCTGTATGTTTAGGAGAAACCTGGGATTTATCAGTTTCCAAAGCAGATTCACGTTCTCTCTCTTTACCTAGAAAAGCTGGTCATTCAAGGTTACAGGAGAAGTAACTGAAAGATCAGCATGCAAAAGCTTTCATGGCAGCTGCCCTAGTCTGTTAAGGCAGGCTTTTCTACCCCAGAGCAGATGGCTTGAAAGTTGGCACACAAACCAAATGGACAAGACAGACACATGTACAAAAGCCTCTTCAGCTCCCACATGCACTAATTGCCCTCTGAAGACAAGTCACACTGGACTTGCACACAGCCATTTGAATACGGGTGGAAGAAATCTTCTGCATTCTCCTTTTTGACAGGAGTTTTGTTCCCAAGCTTCGTTACTCAAGAAAGGATTGGAAAACTGAAAATTCAATAGTGGCACAGTTATGTTGTTGCAAAAGAGACCATGATACAGTTGTTTATTATCTGCCAGCTTTTACCACATTCTGCACCAGTTTTATTTTGGGATATTATAAAAACTAGAAGTAGTGAACAAAACTTGGGAAAAAAAAGTGTTAAAAACACACCTATGTAAAACAGCATTCTAAAAAGGAAAGCACTGAAAAATATTTTTTTCTTGGCTGCCTATCAAAAGAAAGATGTCAGAATATATGATTTAGACTGACTACTGTTACTTTGCTTTATGGGAAAAAAAAAACATTAGTAATGAGAAGTCAGCCATCTATTCACATTCCTCATGATGTCTTGTAAAGTTTTACTCAGTTGTATAACCTTGCTGCTGTTCCCATACAGGTTTCAGGTTTCCCTGAAAATGTGTATTTATAATCTCTCACAGAATATGGTTACCATTTCCTAACTGATCAGAGTTAGGAAATGGTACCAATTATCAGAGTACCAATTATCCGGTATTCCTTAATACAAAGTGTTCTGTCAGTATTTTACTACTGCAATAGCTTGTCAGCAATGCAGAACAGAATAGTAGACTCACACTAACACCTCAGCTAAGATGCATATTAAAATGCTGGCTCTAGATTATGAGTTAATCACACTGCCCATGCCAAACACCCAACATTTCCCAGCTGAACCATTTAAATGGTGAGCTATTTCAGTCCACTGTAATCTTCAGGATCAATCCACGCAGGATGTTTGCACAGAAGCATGTGTGCTGCAGGCGGAGCAGCCACTGGGCATTCTCCGTGGTCAAGGCTTTGTCACAGTGACTGGGAGCAAAGTGGGAAAACACAATTATCACCACGACCAAAGGATGAAGAGCTCAAGCTACACATGTGATAGAGCCATCAGGAAGGATGTCAGAATTGGGAAGCAATAATCTCTAAGCGTGCTCATGTGACCTTTCTATAGGGAAAGTGAGCTATTTTAGAGCTGCCAGACAGGAGGAAATAGCCAATACAGTATCTTCACTGCTCTCCCTTCAGCATTTGGAGCATAAGAGAGCCTATGCTTTCACTAATCCTTACATCTGATAAACAGCACTAACAACAAGCACAGAACTGGAATTCCTCTTCACTGAAGACTTTCAGGATCCCTTGAGGAAACTTTGGCAGCAGTAAGAGAAATGCCTCTTTACTCAGTATTTCCTGCTAACTGTGTAGTTCCCTTTGCACCTTCAGCAGCAGGGCAAAGCCAAAATTCTTGGTTCTAGATTTAGGCAAGGATTGCAAATGGACCTTACCCTCCCACCTTGACATAGCCAGGCTGTACTTGAGCCCTCAGCATGTTCTGCTTGCTCCAGCTGTAACTCTTCAGTGACACTTAAGAGGAACAGATGAAACATTTCCACTGTTTCAGCAAGCAGGGCCCAGCAAGGCTACAGTAACTTTAATCAACTGATAGCTATCCTTTTGCTGTGCTGTTCCTAAATTAGGTTTCGTGGCTTCTTTGCTTTAAAACTTTCCATAAGGTACAATGCAACAGTTGGCACTGTTTTCTTACAGAGCAGAACTGACCTCTGCCCAAGGGTTTGGTGAGCCCTGAAGACCAGTGAGGCAAAGCGAGGCTCATTTTTGTTCCTGTTGGACAAAGACCACAACTATTTTATTCAAGCTTTACCTGGTCGGCCACCCCTATGGGAATTCCCAGAGAAATTCTTACCAATTTATACAGCACTTTGTCTGCTGGCTGTGACTTAATATTTATGTTCAATTTATATTTGTTTCTCCCCCGCTCAAGAAATGTGTTTGCAATGACACATGTTTTGTAACAACACTTACTTAATCAGCTAATACTGCATAATTACAGTAGTGCTGTGTGCACATCCTGCATAGGACACACTGCATGCACCTTGGAGGCACTAAATGATGACAAAAGGGATATACTTAGATGGACCTGAAGGAGCAGACTGGCATGTAACACTCTACGGGACAGAAGATACATCTGTTATACCCCAATTTTAGCAGCAGTAATTTGTGCCAAGAAGAGCAGGTTTGAAGCTCCCAGGGTTTAATTGATCATATTGAAATAATCTGCACAAGATCAGGGGGTCGTAATTGCTTCTATCAGAAGCAGAAGGTATCTGGAATTTTAAGGAGAAACCCCTGCCAGTGAAGCCTGGCTGCTGTAAGTGGCAGAGGGGAGGAAAGCTGAGCTGCAGCTGTCTGCTTTCAGGACAGGAGCACAGGGAGGGGGCTGTTGGTGTGAATGTGTGCCTAGCTAGACACACAGGGACACCCAGAGCATGTCCACTCTGTGCACAGTACCATACAGCATGGAAGAGCCCCAAGCCCTTATATACACGTACACATGAATAAGTTGCAGTACAGCAGCACTAGCACAGATCACCCCAGAAGGGAGGACTGTTAAATTGTCAGTTCTTTCAGGACATTTAGCCCCAGCTTCAGTATTGCCACTATATTGCTTCTGACTCCAGAGCTTGCTCTCCTGATGTTAACTTCAGTATCTCGATACCCTCCTTCCTTCCTTCCTTCCACACGTGCTCTTCATTCACACAAAAATCCCAGACAGACAGACAGGAACAGGCACATAACACACAAAACTAATGCAGCCTGTCTTCCTACAACCTGGGAAACCATCCCATATCACAAATTGGCTTCTAGTCCTTAAAGGATTCATAGTACCAGTATATTTATTCATGTCTCTTATGCTTAGGAACATTATGCCATTTAGATTAAAGGAGATAGCCCAGTCAAGTAACTGCTACTGTAATAACATTTAGTGCTTACTGTATAGCACTGTTCACACCCAAGGACATTTAAAAGTATTAAATTTCTACAACCCTGAGATAAAGATATTTATAATAATGTATATGGCTGCATGCTGAAAGATTGGAAAATTAAGGCAGTAAGAGTCAAAGACCCAATTACAGCTGCAAAAGCCCTGGCAACTTGGAAAATAATGTAACATACACAACTTCTTTGAAAGTAGCAGAAAAATCTACCTTTTGCATCCTCTTCTTTTTTAATGAATAAAGTTTAAATGGAGTCTTCATAGGAATATCCTTTTTACTGCTCTCTGAAAATAGAATATTATGCATGTGACCACACTCCACTCATTCCCTTTACAGACCACAGGGTGGCAAAGATAGCTCAGTGCTTGACTTCTGCACAGCAAAATGAAACAGAAACATTAGGTCCTCTGCACTTAGGTGGGTAAAATTGGGTAAGGCATCCAATAGAAAATAACCTCAGATATGTAGACTGTATTTGTTTCCTGTGGGAAAGGATACAAGATGAGAAAGAAAATAAACACTCAAATCTTACAACAACAAAAAGGAGCTTTTTAATGGGTCCCATAAAAGGTAAGGTTTTCATGTATTCCAAGTCACTAGCACCTAAAATGGACCTATGTCATGTCAAGGCACACTGATGATTCACACTGCAAATAAACTTCACAGGGTAGCAGGTGCTGCACTTGTCAGAGGACTGAGTACAATTGTTTTCTAGCAGAGAGAGTAATTAGAAAAGTATTTGTGCCATCTTGCCAAAAACACACACTGTGCCATATTTATTTTTAGATCCAGATATCCTTCAGGGAAGAAACTACACTAGTTGTCACACATAAATCAGAACTACCTGCTGGCTCACAACTCACCAAACAAAACTGTATATTTTAAATGGCTACCTACCCAAATCAGACATTGCACTGTGTGTTGCTATGTAGCCAGCTATGTTGCACTAGTAATAAATATCCAAATTTACTTTAAATTGCATGACAAACTATTTATTTACTCCTGAGGGAGAAATGGTACTGTGCAGAGGGGAATGGGATTCAGACTCTGAACTCAAGTTATTAGAACATATAATGCAGGGCCATACTAGGGATTTGGGAGGATGAAAACAGCCTCACTACAACTGTGGCAGCTTTGGGCAGTCACACAGTAATCAGGCAAGAAGGCTCTCATAACCTCTCCAGTAAATTAGCAAAGATCTATATTGGCCTCACCTAAATTATGTTTTGTTTTGTTTTTTTTGTTTTGGGTTTTTTTTGGTCATATGTATGTATGTTTTAATCATATATTTACAAATGAACTGAACAACTTCCTTTACAAAGAGAAGCTATTTGCCAGAATGCCACTGCTGCACTACCAGCTCTGCAAGCAATGCATCTGTGCCATTGGCTTCCAGAAACTCACCAAGCACCAGCATTTCCACTGCTGTTGACATCCTATGTGCTTCTGAGGAGTACCTACTGCCTTACTGCTCTTCCCCAAGCTAACAGTTAAATTAAATCTTGCCACATTACTAATCACTGGATTTTGCATATCCCCGCTATTCTAGGTTTAGAATTATTTAAACATACCAATGTTTAATATTATGCTTCCATACACTGGTCATTTCACACAGAAATAATTCCATATGGCAGACAGGGTTTGAAGGCTGGGATTCCTCTCCTAGATCACCTTCTCCAAGCTCACAGAGAGCTGCCTGCACCTCTCTACACTAAGCTCCAGGGAAAGGCAATACCTGCTCTCTAAATATCACCCAAGTTGCAACAGGCTGAGCAGCAACAGCACATTGAAGAGTGAATGCACAGATCTGGCAGCTATCGAGCTGAAATAACCCTCAGAGTTATTCCTTAAAACTCTCTTCTGAGCCTTACTCTCTCCTTCTCGGGGGAAGAGGGAAGGTAAAATTTCTGGACTTAACTGAGATGGTGCTGTGTGTTATTAAGCCCACCTGTAAGAAATTAACACACAGAAAATTCTTTAATGTGGATGTATTCTCCAGATAATAAATAGTGAGCCAGAATTTCCACCAGTTTGTGCTCCTCCATCCCTCATCTTCATCTCATCTTTCCTATGCCACAGCTATCAGTGACCTCTGGAATATGTTCCTCATGGAACCTGCGTACCTTTGGCCTCCTCATGTTTCTGAAATCCTTCATCCTTTCACTTCCACCCTGAGGAACTATTAAGCAAATGAGATGAGCCATTCACAACGTAGCTACTTAGAAAAACAATAGGGTTGTTTACACCTGTTAAAAGCCACCATTCCTCTCAGATCCCTTCTTCTACTGCTCTATACAGAGAAAGTGATGTAAACTGCTTTCACTTCCCATCAAACAAATGCTACTCCTGTCCTGCTTTCCACATCTGCAAGCAAGAAACCACGTCTCAGTCCCTTTGTTCTTCAAGGGACAGTCTATTCTGGATATATAAACTCTCTAAAAATAACAAAAAAAATCATGTTCCAAATATCTTCTACCTGCCTACTTCCACGGTAGTGCTTTACAGTAGGTCTGTGTGTGTCTCTAACCCAAACAGGTTCTGCACTGCCCTTTTCATATCGGTGTTTTCCTCCCTGCAAATCACCTCTATCGCTTCATACATACCCACAAAGTGATCTCTGTTAAAAGAAAGTTTCTCATCTATTAATGTGCAGTAGAGGCCAGGTTCCTCTATCACAGATCACAGTCTGCTCCACAGGTGCATAGTCTTAGGAGACTCCTCCTACAAATGGTAATACTAATTCCTATCTCAAAACAGAAAAAAAAATCCAAAAGTCTTAATGTAAAAGCTGTTTACATGTGTTAAGCTGTTACATGTGTTTACAATTTCACATTTTGTTTTTATCCCTATTGACATTATCCTTGAGAAGCAGCAGCTGTTTATACCATGACCTACAGATATTCAAAGCTATTTAAATACAGTCTGAATAAAGTACTTGCTAGGAGTGATACTCTTGAGCTTTCTTTTTACTATCTGATTCTAACCTCTTAACTTGAGGCTCTTCTTTCCACAAAATTATTCAGTACTTTTTATAGTTTCTATCTATCCCTTAATTACTCTTTCAGTAGCTTCTCTGACTCCAGTCTATTTGCTTGCAAGTATGTCAATGCATGTCCCATACTGGAAAAAATAAAACAAGCTTTCTCTTGACCTCATATGCCCCTCCAACTCCAAACCTGCTTCCACGGTCCACACACTCCTCAGTGAGCTTGTGAACTGTGCCAGTATCCCCTGCTCTGCCTTCCCTCCTCTGCCTTTAGGGAAGCATCTGCAGAGCACAATTTCCTCCTCTTGCCCCCAGATACACACATACATTTTTTCTACCTGACAGTTTCTGAATTAGATCTATTTTATCTTAAAATCATGAGGAACAAAACACTTTTCTCATATTTAGTGGGGGGAAAAGTATGCTAATGCTCACACTTTTTCCCCCTTCTCTACTGCTTCAGATGAAAACAGTAAAACCATTTTAAATACAGTAAAAGAGATAAGAAATTAGAAAAGTAAGAAAAAGGAGTGTAATGCAGAAGAGAAAAAAATCCCAAATGCTAAAAGCTTTTTCTTTTACCTTTCTTGCTACATGGAATTACAATTTAAATCTTGTTGAAAGGGGAAAAAATACTTTTTCCTCCCCCCAAAGAAAAAATAGCTCTGCAATAAGCCCTAAAAACAAAGGACATTCTCCATTTTTGTCATTATTATTTGCCCGTGATTTTGTAAGTTCCTTACTGTGACTTCCACCCTTTTCTTTTTAAATTCTACACTTTTAAGTGCTAAAATATCCTAATACTGCAACTTTTCTTAGAGATTTTTTTAGTGATGGTTTTTTTATGATCAGTCTCTACATTCTTGGCTCCCGGGTAGCCTCACCTTTTTCTGTCCTTGCCTTATTTCTGACCCCGTCTTCTGCAACTGTTACCTTCTGTGTGATACAGAAGCATCTGAGGTCTCAGTTTTGCTCTTTTATGCTGTATATCCACACAATGAACTAAGTGATGAAAAAAACTAGGCAGCTTGGTGGCTGCCACCAAAAGCTCTGCCAAAAAAAGATGATTCCACTTTCCACATCTTTGGCTGCAGAGGTCATGTGTAGAACCTAAAATCTGATCTTTACATCTAGGAGACATGTCACCTTAGCTGCTCATGGGGACAGCTGCAAGACTATCCACCAAGCGGAAGCTAGGGGGTTCACAGCAATTACTTAGTAGATCAGCTTTTAATGCAGAACCTGGAATAATTTCAGATCTCTTTTACACTCTCCACAAAAATTACAAATTATCGTTGCTCTCTCTACTCTCCATCCCTGCCCTTGACGGTTCTTTCATATAAATATATTAAATTGATTTTCAGGACGACCCAGGAATTACTATGTACCTTCATTTAAATGTGCAGAATTTGCCATTCTGAATAAACAAATGCAGGGGAACTTCCAATGCAGAAACTAAAAGTACTGAACTTGCCTGCACAGATGTTTCACTGCAAAAACAAATGGTTGACTTGCACCTGCAATTTTGGATCTTACTTCAATCTGAGCACCAGAATAAAGTTTTGCTTTTTCAGTAAATAATTAGTTGCACCAAAAATAGCATCAGCTCCTCTGGTGTAACATGCAATTACTCAGCTAACAGAACCAACCAAAAATACTTTGTGATATCGAAAGAAAAATTATTTTTAGTTAATTACAAAACCAAAAAACTAGTAGCTGTCATGCTTGCCAGCCTCACTGTTAAAACTTTCTTTAAAATAAAATGTTTAATATTCACAAAAAGTTTAATATTCACTTCCCTTGGGAACATTCCTCGAACTCTGAAGCACAACCCTAAATAATTTCATCTCCTCCAACTCTGTTTTGTTTCTTTTTTTTTCCTACGCTCAAGCATAAGAAATAGCTCAAGCATTTCCACGTAGTTATGTTGTGTCCCACATCTACAATGAAAAAAAAAAAAGAACCTAAAAAAAAAGTTGCTTTTTGAAAAAATAGCCAGAATAACACAAGAAGCTCAGCCCACATGTAGCTAACACCTCATGGTTGTTTAACAGTTCCTTCCTATATTACTAACTGCTCCACAACTTGAGTTCACCAGGTATCAAAAACAGTGGCCATGTAGCTAAAAACAGATATACAAAAAAAAAAAAAAAATAAAAAAAGACATGATAAAAAAAAAAAAAAAGACAAAAATTCACCACCACCCCAGCAAGAGTGTGATCCCCAGTGTGATTCTGCCTGGCCTTTTCACTCAGCTGGAGGGTTCTGTTTACAGAAGCAATCGCAGCAATTCAGAATTCCTCACCCCACACTCTATACCACCTGGATGTGAGCCAGTTCTAGCCTGAAAATCCAATATCTATGTTAGCAGGCCACTGGGCAGTTTCACTCTGGCCAGCTCAGAGCAAGTAACATAACGACTTTATCTCAGTTTCTCTGCCTGTAACGCAGAAATAGCCCAGGTTTCTCCAGGATTATTTCACATTTTTACAGTACTAGTTCCCTGTATTGTAAAATTGCTGTAAGAGTATCCCAAATTATAGTCCAAGTCTACCACAGCATGGTGCAAAACAGTGCTCTATTGAAGGAAGCAGATTTGCCCCAAGCTTATCCCAACTTTCTTCAATACTGTAAATTCAGGTACAAAGTCCCACGTTGGAAGTTCAGTCATAGAAGAAATCACAGTGGCAGAAAGCAGGCAAAAGCTTCCCTTTCACCAGACAGACCTATCTGCTAAATCATATTTACACCATACTTGGACATAGCAGTAACAAATATGATCTATAGCTGTCTAGCTGTATTTATACCGCAGCAACCACTGCAGTATCTGGGGAGTGTGGTATAAATACAGACAGCGTGATAGCCAGGGAAGCCCAAAGAGTGGGCAAGAAGGGCGAATGGCCAAGGCAGCTGAGTGAAGTGCTGATTCAGTGCATCTCCTTCAGCTGTCCTCAACAGCGGGATCCTGTGGAGCTGAGGTCAGGAAGCTTAAAAAAGCTGATTTTTCCACCATCACTCCAAAAGCATTTTCTCTTTTTTTGCTCCCCCTTTAAAGCCCGTTTCTCACACATGCTCTATGGAATGCAGGGCTCTCAGACACATTCACTATGAGGAGCTGAGTTATTACCTTCATGACTGAATTCTGCAGACACCTATCGCAGGAGAGCAGGTGCCCAAATGAGACTGCTGTTAGTCAGACTGATGTAGAATAACACTACTCTCCTACCTGACCTACTTGGTTTGGCAGACACGTAACAGGCATAGGAGAGGTTCTTCCCATCTCCTCAATGGAGAGCTGCTCTGTATCCGTTTGAGAGAGCTGACATTACTCACTGCAACAAGTATATCAAGTATATGCAAGTTCCTTTCTGACAAGATTTCCTCTCCTTCTCTGCTAGTGTTACTAATGGCCTACACACTGTTCTTTAACGTATTTCACTTCTATACATATCTAATGTTAACAAATGCTAGAAATAAAGAGTAGAATAGAAATAAAAGGTGTTTTCCAGTGTCAGGCATTTTAATTTGCAAGGATAGCTAACACTCCCCATAAATAAAATTAGAAGGGAAATTTACAGTACCTAATTGCATGTGGGTAACACAACGCAGCCAGTCAAGCCCTGCTCTGCATGACGTGAAGCAACACAAAAACCTGAACAAAATATATTGCTCCTAACTCAAACAGCAGTTTGCAGCTTGAATCTCAAACAAGTGAAAACTGGCAATTGCTTTTCAAAGCACTAAGTGGGCTGCGGCTGCCTAGCTTTTTTCTTGTAACCAGGACAGCAGAGAAGGAATCCAAGTGACATTTTCCTTCTTGGTATTAACTAAAAGGCTCACTCCTATCTGACTTCACTTTTTTTTTTTTTTTTTTCCCCCTGGAAATGCTGAAAGTGTAATCCTTATTTGTATGCCACTGAAATATATCCAGTATCTCTACATCTAATATATCTACATCAAATTTGCAGCTTTCCTTTGACAAATATGATTATGAACATATATCCATTGTTAAAACAATTTTTATCACCCTCAAAATATACCACAGACTAAACACTGTCCAGTTTATAAGGGGCTATACTTTGTTACGTCCAGATTGGGCTGCCATAAATTCTTTGTCTGCAGCTTTGCCAGGAAATTTCTGACGCGACTGGCAACACATTGAAGTCAAAATCATTATCACCATCTGTGACAAACATTTTGTTCTATTCTAAGACCTCTACACAAATTGTATATTTTTTACTAAGGTGATTTTTTTCCAGGAGACTTGGAATTTACAGAGCTTTAGTTGTATTCAAGTCAACCTCCAACTGCTATTAAACCTAGAGAGAAACTACTGTGAATTTCAGTACTCTTTCCTAAACAGTGATATTTCCTAAATAATGGAACTTGATTTTAGCAGTTTAAAAATAGGTTAAATCACATGAATACTTTTCATTATCATACCACTTCCTTCTCTAGAGCCGATGCTTTGCAAACTTCCATTAGTGCTGGGGCAGAGAGGAGAAGCAGACAAGTACTTTATCAATAATTAATGGATTAGCTCCTAAAGTCACCTGTGCTGTACTAAGAGCTGTGCTTTTACAATCACCACAGCTAGGAGCTGTGGTACAGGCTGCTTGACCTCACCAAACTACTCATATGGGCTTCTGGTTACCTCTCTCAAGTGAGTATAATTTTGAACCAGTCAACCTGTGTAAAAACTGGTAAGTCTCTGACATTGGTACATTGTGTGAAACCTTTGGAAGCAAAAAGTCTACAGATCTATAGAGTAAAATGTAGCAAGCAGCAGCAGTGGAAGTGCTAAGGGCCACTGCAGCACTAGAGTTATTTTGCTTCCGTGTATGTTTGTTGCTTATATTAGAGCGTGACTCATATTTGTCTCTCAGAAATCTAAGAACATGTACTAGTAGCAGAGTCTTATGGTCCCTACAGAAATACTGTAGGCAAATATTATGTTTAGTATGTGAAGTTATTACACTATTTGCAACTTATACATGCTCAGTATATAATTTTACAGCAGTTCAAAAAACACTGGCTTTGAAACATTTGCAAACATTGCAACATTTACTTACATCTATATACACACACACACACACACAAACAAACAAAAACCCCAAGCCTGAAACTTCCTCTACAAGCATCACACAGAAATTCTAAAAATTGGAGAAATGCCAGAAATAAAGGTAACCAATAAGAGCTACAAAATTCCAATTCTTAAAATATCTTAAACGTGGAAATAAAGAAATGTTTCCTACTGAATATATATGCAAAATTAATCTCTGAGTCTGAAGAAGAGATTCTTAACTTCCTGAAATCAAATTAGACTACAATATGACCCCCATACTTCTAAGTTTCTTTAATTTCTTCATAGTATCAGGTCTCTGTCTCAAATCTCAACTTCCTTTATTCTTCCTCTTCAAACAGACCAAAATCCTCACTGCTTTATTCTTGGGTAATGGGAAAGTTCTCCATTCAGTTATGATTTTGTGTGTGTGTGTGTGTGTATATATATATATATATATGATTTATATATATTTCAGTCATCTGTATTGCAGAGTACAACTGCCTTTTAATCAGATTTGCTTATCTCCAATGAAATTAGATGAGTGGCCATACTTGGAGCAGACCCACAGAGCTGACATGGTTTGAGCTACACAAACTTTGCTACAGATAAACACGAGTAAACCTCAACCTACTGTAAACACATGTAACCAGAGAACACAGTTTGCAGCACTGCAAATATACCAAGCAATATTGTGCAATCCTTGCACTGCTGATATATTCAGTTTAGACTAGAGGGAATACTTTTTTTTTCTGCAAAGTGAAACCCTTGCATTAAAGCTGCATTTTCTCCACTTCAAAACAGCTAGTCTGCTGTGCTGAAGTCATATTGGCAAGAACACGTCAAAACCCAACTCCCCAGCCCCTTGCTACCTTAGTTACTTGTGTCAATCAGTTATGGATTTTTAACACTTGAGTTATGTTTATCTGAACTGGTTTTCAAGGTCTAATTATAACATTTGAAGCAGGGTGAGATTGCTGCTATGAAAGTCGCAATATAAATAAAGGACTTGACGGGCTGACCGATATGTTGGCACACACCAAACATGTATGTCACGTGGAATCTGCAGCTGTTGTAGTCCATGTTACAATAAATAGCTATGGAGAAGCTTCATGGTCATATAATATTTTTTAATACCGCACTGTATTTGTGTTGCAAAAAAAAAATGGTGTATCTGTAGTTTAAAAGGCAGAAAAGTGATCCTACTAGCAGAACAAACTTGGTGCATTTAAAAGGATCTGGATGACGATGGCATGTCCGCCTCTCTCCCACCCTGCCCTCCACTCACATAATCTTCCCAAGACTACCAAAACACATCTTCCCACTCAGCAATATCCACAGTGCTCTTGCATTTTTTTTTTCTTTTAGCAGGAACTTTACACTGGCAGGGTACACGGTATATAAAATCAGAAGGTGTGCTTCCTGCCTCCTCCCTTCACAGGATGAATCAACAACTGCCAAGTAACAGCCATGCAAGGATCACACTGTGCAGCACTTGCTGAGAGATGTCTCAGGTGAGACTGTGCTCCTAGAGAGGGTCTCTTATTTATAGCCTGGACCCCGATGGGTGGCGGGTGTAGGGTGTTAATGTGACAAAGTATTGCTTTTTGGAGTAGCTGAAATGCCTCAACACAAAATGGAAGATGAAACCGCTACTGGCTTGTAAGTGATCATTCATGTCATTTGTGCTAAGAGAAGAAGCAATCGATACTGAGAACTTGCAGGGCATTGAGCACAAAAATTAACTGATTAAGGTCCATGAAATCTTTACAATGAAGCATCTGTACCCTTTCTAATATTAGACTCTTATTCTTGTTAGAAAAAAAATGTCCTGTCATGGGGCATATGTAGCTTTAAATTAGCAACTGGCAATGAAATGAGCTTTTGACAAAGCTCTGGAAAATGCCTGGCATCTATAATTCCAGCAAGATGACTTCTGGGTTTCTATTACACAGATGTGAGGAGCATATTAACCCATTTTTCCCCAGCAAGGAAAAAGCTTTAGTTACAAACATTGCCCTCAGAAAGTAACTTTCACCCTCTTTTAAAGCCAGACTTTCAATATCCTGCAAGAACATAATTACGCAAAGAGATTGCCATAAAAGGTACATCATTATGCACCATTCAAATGTTCTGCAGCTACTGACATAACGTAATTTTATTTGGCCAGAACAACTTTCTCCACTACTAAGCTTTCAGTGTCATTCATGCACTTTGTCCCCACATCCATGTACAGTCACATAAAGGAACGAGGCTATGAACTTTGATAATATATGCAGACTTTTTACATGTTAGTTGAACTGAATTTGGAAGCTTTGAAAAGCTAAAAAATGGCAAATTTCAAAAAGAACTGAAAAACGGAAAAAATGTATAAATGAACAAAATAAGATCACACAAGACAATTTCATAAACAGGCAGGTAAAATTATTTTCAGCTCGCTTCCTACTATTTTAAACAGTTTCATTCTGTGTTTTAAAACACTTGTATCTAAACCTAAAAGCAAATATTGTATCCCTATCAATTTTGTCTGTCTTTCTCAGCATTTTTCCCTCCAATAAAGTCCCTGAAATTAACATCCCATTTTGTATGTCTTCTCATGAGCTCAACTTTGTTGACTGCTATGAATTCAACATACGCAGGATCTACTCCGTTCATTTTGTAGTTGACAACATTGGAGATGGCTATCCTGTGACTCTGGGAATAAGACACATTATGTATCTGCTCTAGAGTCAACAGATACTGCAGAACATCAGTATTTGTTTAGTTATGCACTGGATATACTGCTTATTTTGGAGTCACTTCCCTCACACCAGCCTTTGCAACAGAGATCCCTCTCCTACCTACAAACCCATGCAAGCTGCAACTGTTAGCCACCTAAACTCACAAGATTATTTTCTTTTTTAGACATAATTCTTAGATACTGAGGTTTGTTACTTGAGGTTATTTTGGAGTTTGATTGGATAGAAAAAGTTTGTGCAGTGCATACCATCTATTTAGAGAGAAGAATATTGCTCTACCATGGAAACTTTTTTGAGAGAGACTTTGGTCATCTCTAAGGAGACCTGCAAAAATGTGCTAAATGCTTCAAGTACAAGTGTGTATTAAATAATGGACAGGGGAATTCCTAGAAAGTTTTCCTTGTAAAACTGAAACTGGGAACATGTAATCTTCATGTCATTATCTACATTATTAAATCTGGGGAAACTAAACCACATGCCATAACACAGCTGTTCTAACCAGAGGCACTTAATCTCCCACAACCATCTCAAAATATACATGATTCAGCTCCTGGTCATGTACACAGTAAGCAATTAAAAAAAAAAAAAAAAAAAAAGGCAGCAAACATCAAGGACAACTTCCTGATCTGATCTCCATGTTCCTGCTAAAGTTCACAGACCTGAAAAAAAATCCTGCTTTTCTTTCTTCTAAAGGAAATTTGGACTTTCTAGAACTGATCAAACAACAGGAGAAATTCTTACATGATTAAGAATGCTAACTAGATTTGGTTCTAGAAGTCACATCCTTAAGAGTGTAGAAAATGCAAGGCTTCCTCGGATAGCACAGCTAAGAGACGTACTTAAAAGTTGAATTATTAAATATCTCCTGAATCCCATATGTAACAATTTTTGCACAACATAGCTGCAGCCACGCTACTTTGGAGAAAACCATATAAAGATTTGGAAGGATATGGCTGTTACATAGCTTCCTGCACACAAGCGCAAGAACTGTAGCCATAGTTTAAGTCTGGACTCTATGGAATAAGCCTTACAGTGACATGACTAAGATGATCTGGGGATTCAGAGGTACTGGTCAGCGTAAATTTTAGCAGAAAATGAGGAAGAAAACCCTTTCTTTTGTGAAACTTCTCCTCAAGTCCATTTTCACTAGGAATCTTGGCAATTTCTCATCCCTTTACTCACCTATATGCTACATTTCCTGTCTAAATATATAGGCAACATAAGGTTAGTCAGAATCCTTTCTGTATTGACCCCTGAAACTGAGAACATTAAACAGATGCATACTTTGGCATCTCAAAATTTATGATATATACACCATCAGGGGATTTCCAACAACAACAAAATAAAACAGTATAATCTGATTCTCATGAACACTCCAAGGCAATCTGTGATATACTCAGAAGGGAAGAATCAAGTTAATTGCCAAATATTAAACTAGCGCTCATACCATGTGTGCGCCCCGCGCCTGAACAAAGTGAAAGTATTTCTGTAGTTCTGTTAAAAGATTTCATGGTATCCCCTGAGACTACACCTGCATATAACAGAGATTAAACATCTGTGACTCCTGGAAAACCATCGGATGCAATTATCTTAAAAGGAGTAATTTCTTTCATAGCTCTGTGACCTACAGAATACTTGCACATTACAGGTAGCCAGTTTGCTGAAGCAGATACTGACCTCTCCTGTCACCTGCAGCACTAGGAGCTGCTGAGCACTGTCATTCGCAGTGCGATTGCAGCCAACTCACAGCCTCTGCTTGGCAGCACAGTGAGGAGAGCTTTCACCCAGGAAGGAAATGATATCAAGGAAGACCATTTGATTTAATAAATCCACAATTTCTGCCTGAACACAGGCACATCTTCTGAAGTGCCTCATCCTAACAGGAAGCACTTGCTAGTCTGTCAGACCTCAGGAGCCGTGTTAAAGCATTTATCAGGGTTCAAAGCCTGCTTGTAATTATGGTGTCCTGTAACAGCTCTGAATGACATTGCAGACTAGGTATATTTGCACATCAAGCATTGACAACCCCTCTCCCCACTTTACTGGCTATAGTTTTTCTTCTGCTTAAATATGACCTTAGGTTGAACAAAATGCTCCCTCCACCCTTGTGATGGGGCAGTCACTTAAGCAAGCTTGTATGACGGCGTTTGAGTTCAATTACAGTCTTTGGTTCATAATCAGCAGTTCAGCAGTGCTGTGGGCTGAGCAGCAAGTGCTGGAACACTGCTGCTACCTACAGGTCTCATCTGCACAGTGCTCGAAACTGATACAAAATCACATCCTGCAGAGAGTTTCCTGAGTTTGGGAGAGGGAACTGACCCTAAAACGTGCTGACTTCTGGGAAATGTAACTTAGCAATCAGTTTTGTGGCTATAAGTATACTACAAAAAAAAAAAAAAAAAAAAAAAAAAAAAAAAAGGGAAGGTAGATTTCTGCTGCATTGAAGCTTTTATTTTTATTTATTTATTTATTTCTCCTGTGAATGAAGATGAAGCTCTGTACTCCCAGGTGCAGAGTAAGAAGCATCTGCTTGAAATGGGAACCTTCTCTCACCACAAAATACTGGTGAACTAAAGATGATGACATACAGAAGGACTAGAAACTACCTTCAGGTCTGCAATACTCAGCTTTTTTTGTGATATAACTAGAATTCCCTAAAATTTAGTTGTGGCTATTTACTGTTTGAAATTTATTCAATCTCTTCCCCGGCTTTTCTCTTCACAACCAATAAACTTTGATAACCACTTTTTTTCTCTTTCAGGCAGGAAACATGATAACCAGAAATAGATTAAGTTAAAACGTTGCAAAAAACAAAGCAGCTTTCTGAACAGAGTAAGAACAAAATTAAATAAATCTATCCACCACATATAAAGAAATCATGGAGACAGTAAAACATTATCATTACTTAACTGGTGGTTGTGAATTTTCAGTATGAGGCTACCAAAGAGAGCATCAGATCACAAATTTTCTGTAAATGACAGAGGAAGGTGCAAATGGTAAAAAAGCTAATATGGAAAAGCCTACAGTGTACAGTAATAGAACCAAATAACTCATTTGTGAAATCTTTATCTGCAGCTGTGTTATTTTGCTATTGAGATAAATAGCCAGGCAGAAATGAGAACATCTTGAAGTCGCAGAAAATACTGGTAGGCTTAAACAGTAGGAGGGTCTAATATGACATATGAAAAGTTTGTGAAGCTTTATTGGTCCAAGATGCAGGAAAAGCTCTTCCAAAGTTGATTAATCTAGGTCATCAGGAGCAGCAGCTGATGAGGTTATTCCAAATAAACCTTTGTTCCATACTGAGTGTCATGTTAATAAATGTTGCTTATGAGAAAATATATATAAAGAGTCCTGGACAGATATTTAAATTCTTCTGAAAATGGCTTATTTTTTCCAGCATTGGACATTCAGTGAAAACTTCAAACACTGTATGTGGCTTCAAAATACCATTCTATTTTTTTTTTAATTCCCTGAGGCACTATCTTACCCTTAAATAAACTTGATAAAACAAGAATTAGTCAGAGCTATAACCATTATGCACGAAATATTCTGGAATACCACCAACCATTGGTATGCACGGAGTTGTTTGTACATTTGGGAGGGCAGGGACCAGCTGATGCTAATAACTTTCTCATCCAGAGTTCTGCCTGCACCTAACAGAATTGCATGCCCTAATTCACCTTACCTTTTTGACATTCTTTCACACAGATTTCCTGTTACTGTTTCTAAGAGACGATCAATACAATCTCTTTAAAATCCACATGGAGACAAAGAACTAATAACAATAACAAATCAGTCAACAAACCTACAATTTTGAGTATAAAAGAGTAAAGGACAGTCTTCAGGAAGCTGTGAGAGCACAAACAGTAAATTCCGTGTTCTATCAGTGTAGTAACCCAAGGATACATTTATAAACAGCAAGCACAAGAGATGTATTTTGACTCTTACCTTTGCTAGGTCTCTGTCAGATCCCACCTGCATTAGGAGAAACTCACCTTGTAATTTACCAGTGGGACTGTACCTCAACAGAAAGCAAAAGTACCATGCGAACAAAAGTTAAGTTTGATCTGAATAGTTTGGCAGCTCTTACTGCCACCTGTAGAAACATGCAGGAGTCAAGTTACCTGCCTTGGTTTTGTAGAAACAGAGTTAGCTGATCCAGGTTACTGGGCTGTGCTAAGTGATAAGGCAGGCTGCATACATCTCTGGGAGCGACTCGTGCAGGAGGCAGCTGCATCTCTCAGGCAAACCATCACGGGACACTGAAGCTGCAAAGTCTGCAATGATAGTAGGGACGTTCTAGATGGCTGCCCATCTTGCAAGCCACACACACACACACAAAAGAACAAATCCTGCTCTTAAACCTGGATGGGAATAGTAAGTATCTATGCTTACATAAGTGGCAATTTAACCTTATTTAAAAAATAGTTATAAACTCCATAGAACTTCTCATTGTGTACTTTAAGGCAGGTGTAATTTAGAGAGGCATTTGTTAAAACACCATAATAAACACATGTGAAATACTTCAAAACAATGTATTTTTGTGACGTTTAGTTTAAAATAATCTGAAACACACACCTAGATGTATATATCACATCTTAAAATAAGCTTTATAATTTTCTATTTACATCAGCGTTTCAAAAGTGTATCCGTGCAAATGAGCACTTCCTCATTTTCATGAGATTAGCACCAACTGCGTGGCATTTACACCTGCTTACAGGACAGCCATGGTGCTGTCCTTGCTATGCCTGTCTTTCTACACAGGGAAATGCTCACAAACAAACAAATAATCAAAAAAAGTCAGAAAAAAAAACTTCTAGTTTTCTTAGTGGAATGGCATCTTCATCCCACCATCACTTCCCTGACTGATACATAGGAATGGCCAGTGCTGTTCATGTTACTGCTTACAAGAACAGTAATTATGTGTCCTAGCTTGCTTCCAAGCACAAAACATCCCAGGCAAAGACATGAAAACACAACGCAAGCACTAACATGTTTCTGCTTGCACACGTAGCCCTGACGCTAGCCTTGATCCAGCAGCCCTCCCGCAAGCACGGCTTCCTGCGGGAAGGGGCCAGGCGGCCTGGGGGAACCATCATCCTCATCCCCGCAGGGCTACGGAGGGCAAGGTTGGCTGCAGGGGCCCAGACCACAGCTGCAGGGAGGCTCGTGGTTCCCACATCTCCACAGAGAACATCCTGCGCCGAGGCCCATACGGAGCAGCCGTGCTCACTACATCCCAAAACCACTTAAAAACAAATTAAAATCAAATCCTGCGCTACCTCACAGACACCACAGCCCCGCTCAGGGCTGCGCGGCCGCAGGGGCCTGGGGAGACACGCGGCGCCCCGGGGCGGCTCCCTCGCCGTCGGGGCGGGCGGCGAGGAGCTGTCCCCTCCGACGGGGCGCCCGGCCCCGGGGCCGCCTCCCTCCTCCTCCTCCTCCTGCTGCGGGCCGCCCGCACACTTCCTCGCCGCGCCGCAGTGGGACGATGAGCCAGCGCGAGGATGAGCCGCGTCCCGCCGGGCAGCGGCAGCTCGCCGAGGAGCTCCAGGCGCTCGGGTAAGACCCCGCCGCGAAATGGCGCAGCGGGAACCCCAGGGCAGCACCTGAGGGGCGCACGGCTCCCGCACGCGAAATGGCACCCCCCACGCTGCGATCACCCCCTCGCGAAATGGCGCCCCCCTCCCGCCGCGGTAGCCCCCTTTACGAAATGGCGGCCCCCCCACCCGCGCGGCAATCGCCCCCTCACAAAATGGCGCCCCCTCGCGGTTGCCCCCTCCACGAAATGGCGCCCCCTCCCAGGGCAGCACCCTGGGCCTGGGGGCAGCACCTGGAGGCAGCAAGGAGGAGAAATGAGCTGCCAACTCCAGCAAAAGGGACAAAATAACCTGCAATTTCTGCAGAGCATCCCACCAAGAGGTGCAGCCCCACGCCACGTTTGGGTTGTTGGTTTGAGGTGCTCGGACGCACAGTGCAATGGCAGGTGACACGCAAGCACACGGTATTTGCAAAGTAACTGGGAGAGGAGAAAGAAACAGCTCCTGGAAAGATTATCAACAGCAGTAGGTGTCATCCGTTGGCTCGCTTGCCACCCGGCACCTTTTAAACGCCCTTTAAACATCACCAGGGAAAGCCCCGCTTGCACCCCAGTATCGCCCATGGACCTGCACCGCTGCCAGCCCAAAGCGGCTCTTCTGGGAGCAGGACAGCCCAGGGCTACGTGTCCCCGCTGAAGCATCCATGATCGGAAAGTAAAAGCCAAGAAAGAAGAGGAAGGGCAGACGTTGCAACAGCTTCCTCCTCCTCCTCCACCACCACCACCCCTTGGCCGTCCTTTTAACGCGACGCGCTCGCGGTTTGACTTTCTGCAGCGGGAGGGCTTTCCCGCAGGGAGCACCGTGGCCAACGCGGAGGGACTGCGGCAGGAAGAGCGACCAGGCAGCAAAGCAGAGGAGCAGACGGAGCCGTAACAACAAGAGCAGCAAGATGCAAAGAGCAGAAGTGCTCTGGTGCTGTCTACACGTTCATGAGGAAGCGAGGGTGAAAACATTGTCATGAGAGGATCATGACTGATCATCAATTCAACAATTCACTTAGTGTGGAGCCTGGAATAGGAGAGACTTGCAGTTGCCCCTATGATCGGTTGTCTTCTCTTTGGGAACACCCATCAGCTAAGCACATGCTTTTGAAGTGCCAAACAAATATGAAGTGAAGGTCACTTAATATTGCAAGCCTGAACGTCCATTATGCATTTTTCCTTTTGCTCCTGTAAGATTACTCTCTTACAAAAAAAAAAAAAAAAAAAATCGCAATTCGTTCAGTCTGTATGGCCTGAATCAGTCTGTGACAGGGCTCTACGCCCAGACAACTTTGCAGGTTGGTGAGGAATTCATCACCTTGGAGCATCCCAGCCTGACCTGGATCAGGCAAAGATGACAAACCTGAGAGAGAGAAGGCTACAAAGATGCAAGAAAATCTACAGCTTGAAAATACTTCCATGTAAAGTTGAAACGTTTCACACTAGAGCAAGACAGCAGGAATCTGTTCCAGGGCAACCTGTTGAGTTAAATAAATAGTTGTAAATAAGCATGCTGAGCAAAGACTGCTGTGGAGCTGCTCATTGAAGCCCTTCTTTCACGGGGTATTAGGTCCACTTTTCTTGGATTTTCTGAAGAGGAAAGGATTGCCTCTGTCTTTCTCCACATTGTATATTAACTATGCATGCAGTGTTTTTTCTTAATCTAGATACATATTAACAACTGTGAAAAGTGGCACTCAACAGACACAGACCGTAACTTTAAATTCTCAGGCACCGCAAGGCTTTCTCCCCACTCCACATAAATTGTGTCCAGTTCTGTGACAGTGAGTGACAAGTTTTCCTTATACCAGCATAGTGACTGCCACAAATGAGACCTGAATCTGCGTAGGACCTTTGTCTTATATCAATATAAGCTTTTTTGTTGTTGTTGTTTTAAACTTCAGATACATCACTGCAATAATAAAGATCTACACTGACAAAATCCCTTGACCTGAGGAGCAACTTTGAAATTCACATGCCTTTTGGAGGGAATTGAAGGAGATTATTTTTAGACCTTCTGCTTTAGTTGTGCAAAAAAAAAAAAAAAAAAAAAAAAAAAAAAAAAAACAAACCCAAAGTAAAAATATAAAAAATACAAAACAAAAAAAAACCCAAAGAAGTTGGAGAAGGTTTAAAGAAGTGTTAAATGGGAAGCACTTTTTCTTTGCTTCTGAAAGAAGCAAGACTTGAGTACCACAATGTCCTCATATTTTGCTAGGTCAGCTACTAACCCAAACTGCCAGTTGCCAGCAAGGTATAAGAGTTGGTAGTGTACAGTCCACCTGAATCCTAGGTTGAAGTGCTTCAGTAATTGCATGGGAATGTTGAAGTTGAGAATAATGCAGGAAAAAGAAAGGTTTAAAGAGTGAAACCATCAAGAATGCCATTTTGCTGCTGGGTCCAAAGACTAAAAAAAGCATGCAAAACCCCAAGCTTTGTCTTACTCCTGCTCTACAGGTATCCCATCCATCACAAAGTAAACAAGAAATAAGGCTCTAAATTCAAATAATGTTCAAGGACAAACGTAGTCACTGGAAAAAAAGTTAGAAATATCTGTAACTGTTGTAATAGATCGGACTGTTTTCTCTCCAAAGCCTCAGTATTTATAAAGATACACTTTTTGACCGCTTACATCACACTAAAAGAAAGCCAAATCTATCACGTTCCCCTCTTTAACAGCTTATGCCATTTCTGTCAGTCCTTCATGCTGAGGGAAAATAGTGGCTTGTATGTATTGGGAGCTCTCTAAATTATTTTAGAGTTTGGGTGGTCAGATAAGAGTTCACAGTCAGCATTCAGACTAAAATGAACTCCACTGCAAAGGTGTTTATAATTAGAACCAGTGTCCAATGAAGACAAAGACCAAAATAAGAATAAAAATGTCTAATTAAAAAGATTCTAGAATTAACATCTTCCCTAAAGTTATAGGAAATATATAGATAGGGAGTTTGTTAAAGGAGACAGACAAAAAAAGAAACATTTTTGTTTAAAGAAAGAGGAAACCAACTTAAGAGTCTTCTTCAGCTCTTCCTAGAGTCAGCCCTTGGTTTCCAATAGGATTTATGACTGGCTTTTGCTTCAAACATCATCCTCTGCTCTGCAGCGTGAACTCACATAGCTTGAGTGCGGGGAGGGAGCTCCGTTTTGTAGCTCACATATTTATTTGCTCAAGAGGTGGGAATGCGGAATAGCTCATCATCCAAGTAATTCCTCGGAGGCTGGTGTGGTAACACAGCTTTGGTGCCGACATCATGTAGTTTTGGTGACACTCTTTGTTTTCAGTCTTTCAGAGGAGAAAAGAACTGGGGAGGAGGAAATAAGTTTTTGAAATTAGACCATGAGACCCAAGTTGTGTGATTAAAAAAAACATAGTTCCATGCTCAGGAGTAGAAGCGAGTAAGACAAGGTAAATTATCAGAGGAAATTGTCTTCATGTGTACTTCTAGTAGGGAAAAATAATTTTTTCAGGGACCAGATTGTGACAGTTAAGAAGTGGGTAGTGAGTTTAAAGGAGAAATGGGTAAAAGCCAGAACAGAGTCAGTTGAGAGAAGGGGAAGAGAAAATGAAAGCGAGAAGTAGAAGCTGAACTAGTGAAAACATACTGGATACACTGATGGCATTTAGACTTCCATTTTTAACTTTTTTTTTTTCTGGTGAAATGGCACCTTTTTATTCAGGCAGCATACTTCATAGGGGTGAATCATTTAGTGTTTCAACACTGTACATTGAAATGATGTCTAACAAATACCATTTTTGGTTGCACACCACCTGTAACTCCTCTAAGCATTCATCTAAGCCTCTCAGCCCTCTCACTGATTTTCTACAGTTCTGCCAATTCATAAGCCCTAAGAAACTGCAAAATCTTGTTTTACTGATATGAAGGTGCAGAGAACCCTTCCAACTTTCAAGCAATAGGTGATGCTTCTAGAGTTTGTCAGTCCGGTCTGGCAGCTGTTAAAGTCCAGCCGGCAGAACCCCCTGAGGCTGTTTGGTAGAGAAATATTTTTGCAAAGAGGGACATAGAAAGCATCTGGCCCAGAGAGATAAATGAATGCTTTTCTGCTTGCTCCATCAAGCAGTGTTATAACTCCCCTAGGCTAAGGAGGGGAATGCATCTTGAAGCTAGTTTATAGTTTCAAGGTATAAGACAGTTCAACTCATTGGGGTGCAGGATAATTTTATGGAAAAGAAAAAGCCAAGCTTACTGATATTTATCACTATAAGGGGAAGAAAAAAAAAAAAAAAGAGTAAATATCTTCTCTGAAATAACTTAGGAGCGAAGCCATCCTGAGAGCACACCTAGACCATGTACCCCTAAGGTGGATCTCTGCTCCGCTGCAGAAACGGGCGGGAAGGCTCAGTCGGGCCGCGGTGATCGTGCTCGGCGCCCGCAGCTCCGGTGTGGAGGGGCCGCCGGCAGGGCCTGCCCGCCCGGGACCACGGGCCCGTTTGCACCAGCTTGCTCTTTCCGGAGGGCACGGGAGGTAACCCTGCCGACTGCAAATAATCTTCCTATTTCTAAGGGGGAACTTTAAAACTGCTTGACTGCCCTTTTTTTTTACAAAAGAAAGTCAAGACATCTGTAATAAGCTAGGAAGATCCTCTGATGTGGACACCAAAAATAGGCTGTGTTTCTGTAGCACCTCTCTCAGCTAGGCGTACTTCAGAGCTGAGCATCACTGCAAACAGCAAGAACAGAAGGCACTTAAAAATTTTTGCTTTGAAAAAGCCAGGTGGGGTTTCTATTCAGCATTGGCTGAGACGATTATCAAGAAGTAACATCAGTCCTTGGGTTATTCACAGCTAGAATAATACACTCCTAGAAGCATATACATCTTAAAAACACAAAGATTTGAAACACAAGACCGAGGGCACCTGTCAAAATTACTGATTTATCAATGCTCTGAGGCAGGGAAAGGCTTTGCTCCCTCTTTGCCCTTCTAGCCTGCTGTTTCAGAGATCTCTATCAGGAGCCCCAGGCAAGCTGTGCACTCCAGGTGACTCTCAGTCTGACAAGTATCCGAGTACAGAGACTTCTTCAGGAATTTTTGAAGTGACTACAAGCTCTATAGGTTGAATCAAGTAGAGTAGATTGTTGGAAGGGCTTTTAGAAATAGTCCAATACACAAGACAATGTGGCTCAAACTGGAAATGCCGCTAAGACAGAATGCAGTTTTCTCCTGAGATAGTAAATAGCTAGAATGTTTGCTTAGGGTTTTAGTAAAAGCTTCAAAAAGGCAGGTATTTGTAAAGTCTTCCATTATATTCTATTAGTTTTCTGTTTTAATTAGGCAAGAATATAGAGATAAGTTTGCAACAGGTTTTTAAAATTGTACCTGTATTCAGTGTGATTGGAGCAAGTTCTGTGTGACCATTTGTGTGGTTCAAACAGTAACAATTGTCTTTTTTTTGATATTTTCTGATATATCTCTGATATTTCACTAACAGGAGAAAGGTGGAAAAAATAACCACATATAATAGTTACTTTGGCATGAAGAGCCATTACTGTGGCACTATTTCTGCCTTTTGAAATAAGTAAGACAACCTTAACACTTGAGGGCTTTTTACCTGAGACAGCATATTAAGGAGAGCATAGTGCAAACTTTTCACTAGAGATAAAGATGTCAGCTTTATGGCAATGCTATTTTCCCCAATTAAGGTTTTATTTTATTTTTTGCAGTCTGGTGCTGCACAGTGG